>CM077152.1:156361713-156766870 GCA_039583875.1 Platanthera guangdongensis
CTCCCCCACAGGGAGACTTCGGACCTGCCAGCTAATCAGAGCCTGCACAGCGGGTTACCTGGGACCAAGCCGCACTCAGGGTAGTGCAGAACCAAGGACCAAGAACCAGACCTATCCCCACAGGCGAGCATTCAGACCTGCCAGCTGATGAGAGACTGCACAGCAGGTCTACATGGTGCCGAGCCGCGCTTGGGGTAGGGCAGAACCAAGGACCAAGAACCAGACCTCTCCCCCACAGTTGAGCCTTCGGACCTGCCAGCTAATGAGAGCCTGCGCAACATGTCTACCTGGGGACGAGCCGCGCTCGGGGTATTTCAGAACCAAGGACCAATAACCAGACCTCTCCCTAAAGGCGAGCCTTCAGACCTTCCAGCTAATGAGAGCCTGCGAGCGGGTCTACCTGGGGCGAGCCGCTCTCGGTGTAGTGCAAAACAATGGACCAAGAACCATACTTCTCTCCCACATGCGAGCCTTCGGACCTGCCAGCAAATGAAAGCCTACGCAGCGGGTCTACCTGGGGCGTGCCGCGCTCGGGGTTGTGCAGAAGTGATCATCTTCCTGTCGATAGAATTTCATGGCAGATAAAAGACAAGAAGTAATTCGAGAAATTTATTATAATGAACTTGATTTGAATATACAACTTTTGCTTCCCTTCTCATGGGTAGAATCGCTTCAAGTTATCGCCACTCCAGGAGTGGTTCGTGGTTCCTACCCTCCACATCTTGGAGATGGTTACCTCCTGTTCTCAGGACCTTCTCAACAATATAAGGTCCTTCCCAATTTGGGTTGAGCTTGCCACGGGGGCGGACCTCCCCGCAGCATCAACTTTCTTTAGCACCAGATCTCTTCCGCAAATTGTTTGATTCGGAATGCTTGTTGAAGTATCTTGCCATCCGTCATTTGACCTCTTCCTGCCTGATAGTTTCTACGTCGCGTAGCTCTTCTACCATATCCAGTGAGAGGCGTAAGCCTCCTTCATTTTCAGCTCCAAGCCTCATCTCCATCACCTGCAGCACAAACTAGTGGGTATCGGACCTGAAATTCCACTGTCAGGAACGCCTCACACCCATGGGAAAGTATTAAGGGGGTCTCGTCGGTGGCCGTGTTCGGGGTTGTTCTCAAGGCCCACAAACCTGAGCGGGAGCTGTTCCACCCAGCTCCGCCTCAAGTTCTCACTTCTTCTTGAGCAGGTTCACGATAATTTTGTTGGCCGCCTCCACTTGGTCGTTGCTCCTGGGGTGGTGGACGGAGGAAAACCTGAGGTCGATGCCTAGCTGAGTGTAGAAACTTATAAACTCCTCACTTGCAAATTGAGGACCATTCTCCGTGACAATGGTCTGAGGCAGCCCGTGCATGCAGATGATCTCCCCCCATACAAAGTTCCAGAGGAGTTGGGAGGTTACTTTGGCCAGCGCCTTAACCTCCAGCCACATAGAGAAGTAGTTGATCATAACCATGAGGAACCTCCTTTGCGCACTAGACAGAGGGAAAGGCACAGCTAAATCCATCCCCCAGATAGTGAACGACCATGGTACCGTGATGCTTCAGAGCCTTTGAGCTGCATGGAGCTGGAGGGGGCGTAGAGCTGGGCTTTTTGGAACCTCCTCGCAAACTCCGCAGCATCCTTCCTTAGGGTGGGACAGAAGTACCCCTGCCTGACCACCCTTGCTTCCAATGTCATACCTCTGGAATGGCTTCCACATTCCCTAGAGTGCACCTCCTCCAGAATCTGTCGGGTCTCTCCTTCGGTTGCGCATCGCGCCAAAAGACCCGAAAGCATCTTCCGATGTAGGCTCGCTTCATGCACGAGATAATGGGATGCCTTATGCTGAAAGCTCTTTGCCTCCTTGATCCCCTCAGGGAGGTCACTCGTTACGAAGAAGGTCACGAAGGGATCCGCCCATAAGGGTCGCAGATCTACTTCCATGAGCTTCCCTTCCTCGATTGCTGGACGAAACAGATTAGTCATGGTTCCTCTGCCCCGACGTCCAAATTTATCCAAATGATCGGCATCGGTACTCTCTTCACTTGGAATGTGTTGGATGGAGAACATCCGGAACCCCCTGATGATCGCCCTCACCTTGGACAAGTACTTCACAAGGGTTGGTTCCCGAGCTTCGAACTCTCCTCGAATCTGCGATGCCACCACCAATGAGTCCGTGAAAGCCTCCACATCCTGGATCTCAAGCTCCCTTGTAAAACAAAGGTCGGCTATCATGGCCTCATACTTTGCCTGGTTGTTAGTTGCAGGAAAGTGCAAGACCACCGCCTGCTCTATGGTGACCCCTTGAGGACCTGTCAACACCACCCCCGCTCCGAGGGAGTGCTTTCCCGAGGCTCCATCAACTGTCATCTTCCATGCCTACAGCGGCCGTGACTCCTCGGCCCCGACCTCCATAATGTAGTCTGCCAAGAAGTCGGCCACTACTTGTGCC
The DNA here is from genome assembly GCA_039583875.1 of Platanthera guangdongensis. Lineage (NCBI taxonomy): Eukaryota > Viridiplantae > Streptophyta > Magnoliopsida > Asparagales > Orchidaceae > Platanthera > Platanthera guangdongensis. The sequence continues at coordinate 156,364,149 of CM077152.1, forward strand.
TTGATGGAGAGCCTTGGTACGAATGAGATATCAAATTCACTCATTTCGATAGACCACTTGGCCAGTCTACCCGAGTGCTCCACTCCTTCAAAAATCTTACGGAGGGGATGGCCTGTCACCACCCTGATGGAGTGTGCTTGGAAATATGGCAGGATCTTCCTTGCTGAAATGATCAAGGCATATGCAACTTTTCCAGGATAGGTTAGCGAAGCTCCGCCTTCTTTAGGATCCTGCTAACATAGTAGATTGTGAAATACTTCCTACCCTCTTCCCTAATCAGAACAGAGCTCACCACCTCTGCTCCTAGTCCGAGATACAAGGCCATGTCCTCCCCCTCCTTTGGGCTTTGAAGTAGAGGAGCTAGGGAGAGCTGCTTATTTGGCCCTTGAAAAGCTTCTTCACATTCGGCGGTCCACTCGAACCTTTGGTTACCCCACAACACCATGAAGAATGATGAGCATTTCTCTTTCGACTGGAGAGGAATCTACTTAGGCCGGCGAGCTTGCCTCTTAAGCGCTGGACCTCCTTAGCATTGCATCGTGACTCTAGCTCTAGGATGGCTTTCACCTTATCTGGGTTGGGTTCTACCACCTCCGTGGTCAGAAGATGCCCGAGGAACTTCCTACGGCTTGCCCCAAAAATGCACTTTAAGGGGTTTAGCCTCATCGTGAACTTTCGCAAGGTGGCGAATGTCTCCTCCAGATCTCTAAGATGTGAGTCCACACCCTTGCTTTTAAACATAAGGTCATCAACAAAGACCTTCAGGTTCCTCCCCCTTTGGTCTTGGAAACTCGGTCCATCATGCGTTGGTATGTAGCCCCCACATTTTTCAACCCAAAGGGCATCATCTTATAGCTGAAGCATCCCTCCCTTGTGATGAAGGAGATGTCCTTGACGTCGGGAGGGTGTATTCGGATCTGGTGGTAACTTGAAAAAGCATCCAAAAAACTCATAATTGAAAAATTAATGGCTGAATCAACCATCGCGCCGATTCGAGGCAGGGGGTAGCAATCCTTGGGGCATGATTTATTTAATAATGAAAAGTCAATACACATGTGCCACTTCCCTCCTCCTTTCTTTACCATTACCACGTTGGAGACCCAGCCCGGACACTTTATCTCCGAGATGAAGCCGGGCTCCAGAAGCTTCTTGACCTCCTCGCGGATTGGCTCTTCCAGCTTGGTTGCGATGGTCCTCATCTTCTAGCGTATAGGGCACGTCTTGGGATCCATGTTCAGGAAGTGATAGGACACATCTGCGTCAATGCCCGGTATGTCAGCCGCGCTCCAAGCGAAGATGTCGATGTTGCTCTGGATGCAAGCCCGCACTCGCTCCTGGTCCTCGGGGCTCAGACCCCCGCTTATCCGCACCTTTTGCACCTGTCCGGCACTGGTGAAGACTTCCATATCCACCACCTCCTCCGCCGGCTCCAGCCGCGACTGCTCCCTTCCAGACCTTTCCTCCTCTTCTTGTCCAAGCTCTTCATCCCTTCCTGCTTCCTCAACTTACATCGCCTCCTCGAAGCTCTCCCTTTGCTCCTGCTCAACCTCTACGCCTCTCTGGGCCTCCCTCTCACTTCCTCTTCCTTCCACTTCCACCTGCCGACCCTCTTGCGGCTCCAATCCTCCGTCCCCCTAGACCTCCTACACATCTCTTCCGCTCTGATCCTCCTCAATCTCCTCCCCGACAACCTCTTCAGTCTCCTCTCTCGCCTCCTCTAGGCTCATCTCCTCCTCTCCGACAATCTTTTCATGCGCCGCCATCTCCTTCTCCAACTCCTCTGCCTCTGCTATCCATGATATGGTGTTGACTTCTGTAACGTAGCACTGTCTTGCCACCTTTGGGTCCCCTCTGACCCGAACGTGCACCCCACCATTGTTGAACTTGAGGCATTGATAAAAAGAGGAGGGGATGCAGCGAAAGGCGCTGATGAGGGGATGCCTAAAGATGGTGCTATAGCTGCTCGGGGCATCCACGATCACGAACCTGCAGTTTCATTTCATGCCCCCCAACTTCACATGCAGCCGTACTCCTCCTTATAGTTCCTCCCTCCCGAGAAACCGAACAACGGCCCATCCGAAGCTATGACCCTCATGGTATCCACCTATATCTCATCGAACGCCTTCTTGAAGATCATATTTACGGAGCTCCCATTGTCCACTAGGATCTTGGAGACCGTGAAGTTTTGTACCGCCATCTGGATCACCAAGGCATCACAGAACGGGTCCTCTTAATCCGGCATATCCTCTGAAGAAAAGGTAATTTTTTCCTTCGGGGGCGGAGCCTGGGAGGTCCAGGCTACCCCCCCTTCGGTACATGGTCTGGAGGTTACCCTTATGAGCGGCCTCGATCCCAACTCCTCCGTGGATCACCCCGATCCCTCCCCTAGTTCCTACATCCACCCGGTCCTTGCATATATCCTCCGTCTCCCCCTGTTGCACTTCCACGATCCTTACCGGCGGCTCCTGACGGCTCACCCTCTGGCTTCTCTCACTTCTAAGAACTCTGGGCAGGCGTCCGTTGCGTGACCCTCCTCCTGATGGAAGTCAATGAAAGGCAACGCCACCCTGCCCCTTCTTTCTTCTTCACCATCTCTTCTTCCAGCTCCTCCCCGAGCTCCTCTCCTTCCTCCTCTACCCCGACTGATCTCCATTGCCTCTTGCTGATGTTGGAAGCGATCTCTCGGCCCCTGCCTCCATGCCGGCTGATCGTACCTCCTCAGCTCCCGGAAGTTATCTCTTCTCTGAAAGCCTCCTCCTAGCTCCTGGGGGCGACTCTCCTGAGGCCTCCAACCTAAATGGTTGTTCGGCTCCCGGGCCCTCTGTCCTTGATGCAATCCCTGCTGCCCCTGTCCTTGGGGCTCTTCCCTCCTCCTTTCTTCTCTCTGCTCCCTTCGTCTTCCTGCTTCTGGCTCCTTCACATCATCCTCCACCAACCTGGCCAGCTTCCTTGCAAATGCCGGATTGGCCATTTCGAAGTCTATCTCCTTTTATTCCATCTCCATGAGCTCCTCAAAAGAGAGAGGGGGGGGGCACTCTCTTCAACTCCATGCTAAAGAAACCTGGCCTCAGTCCAAGAGTAAACGCGAGCATCAGCATATGCCCTGGGACCTCCTAGAGCAGGAGGACCTATTCCTGAAACCAATCCACATAATATCCCAATGTCTCATCCTACTTCTGCCTCACCGCAAACAGGCACTCCTCCTCCTTATTACGCTTCTTTGATGTTGAGAACCTCAATAGGAAACCCCGACGCTGATCCTCGAAACTGTAGATCGACCTTGCTAGAAACTGGTGGAACCAGTCCCGTGCCTTCTCCTTCAATGTGATGGAAAACAGCCGACGCTTGAAGGCATCCGTCATCTACCTTATTAAAACAACATCTTCAAACCACTGCACGTGTTGTATAGGGTCATCCTTCCCCGAGTAGAAGGACATGTCGGGCTCCCGGAACCCCTCCGGCACCGGAGCCGAGATGATGAGCTCACCGAATGGGCTCTCGCCACCTGTCTGCCGAGAGGGCACATCTCGTAGCCTCGGCTGGCTGGCCTGATCCGCGAGACCAAGCCCAGGGAAGAGTTCTCGCACAGCAGCCTCCCTCTCGCCAACTTCTGCCAGAATCTCCTTCCCGGGACGGTGGCCTGGAAAATGCTCTCGCGCTGCCACGTCCCTCTCGCCATCCTACGCCGGGACCTCCTTCCCCAAGCGCTATCCTTGGGCATTCTCGCCCAAGAGTGGGACCTCCTCTATCAGGACCTGAGGCGTGGCCCACTCGCTCCTTGCCAAGAAGGCCAAGCTGATGGTCTGCAAGACCTCTCGCCTGAAGTCCTCCAGCATCTTCCTTTTCGCATCCTCTACCCGGGAGGGGGAACCTCCTAAACAAGATCCTTCACCTTCAACTCCTGCCATAGGACTAAACCGAAGCTTTTCTTGTATCGGCTACCTTCCATGCTCACCGCCCCAGAACTGTTGAAGCCAAAATTTGACGTCGACAAAAGTTCGAAAATTAGGGGCGTAGCCAACACCTACTTGTCCGAAGCTCCGACCTCTGACTGATCGTGAAGGACTAGAAACTGACCAAAGCCTCAGCAGGGAGGTCCCACCGCTTACCCGGAAGATCTCTGAGAGCTTTCCATCCCAAGCCAAAAGCTGGGCTTGGAGCTTCTCAGAAAGCACAGAAAAATCCTCTCAAGTCCCGGGAAAAACTTGTGTGCTTCTGAAGAACCTCTATGTGTCTATTTATAGTTTTCTGAGTTGGATCTACAAATAACAAAACTGAACTGGCATGAAATTACCTAAGTACCCTTGGTTGGGTCTGCCAACAGTCAAACTCCGCTGTTCTGAGGAGTTATGTGCAGACAACCAGGGGCAAAAGGGTAAAATTACCCGGGGTAGTAGAGTAAAATCCCTCACGGATATAGATCTGTCAAAATGGCCCTCTCTCTATATGGTGAGTAAGGGAACACCCATCGGCGAGACAAACCATCCTGACCGTCTCGCAGGCATCTGCCGCCACGGGGCCCTCTCGCCTATAAAGGCCTACTCGCATCACAAAATGGGGCATCTCGCCCATTGCAGAGTCAACCCGCCTTGCCTCCTGCGAGTGGACAATCTGGTCCCACTCGCCTATCAGCACCTCTAGCCTATCATCCTTTTATTCGCGTCTTGAGGGCCTCTCACGAGTCCTGTTAAATTTTCTCAGCGTGGTCAGCAAGGTAGCTTAAATGCCAAATTAATATCTTCGGCACTACCCATTTCTCACGTTGAACCAGCGAAAAACCGAGGAACAAGGCTAATCCCAACAAACAATGGAAGCACAAGCAGATCTTTTATATATTCACTTCTTTACAAAACAAGGTATACATAGCGAGACATGAACTGAGGAACAGACCGCCTACCCGCCTGAAGCCGGCTGACAGGTTATTGAAGCTGGCAAAGTTGAAACAGAGTTGACAAGCCGCAGAGCGACCTCCTGCTGAATTCGCAGAGACCGCACAACTTCCAAGTACTTGACCGAAGTCAAAGCCAAACTCCTGCCTCCTTGAAGCTACCCGTGCGACTTGCACACAGTAAACCGTCAGCCCTGAATCAATCCGCGCGGACAGACAAACTGAGACCGTAGCTCCTTGCCCAACCCAACTTACTGTTCACTCAAGTTACTGTAGACCTTCCAGGGGGGTCCTATTTATAGGCGAGGTGAGGAGTGTGGTCACCGCCCTAGAGATAGAAACACCTCTGAAAGAAATTGTACCTAATCACCTAGAGGGGGGGGTGAATAGGTGACTTTATCTTTCTACAATTTTAGGCAGATTATACACAGATTTATAACTAATTCTTCACAGCAATCAATCAGCAATCACAGAATAAACATGCACACAGTGAACACACAGATTTATAGTGGTTCCCCAAGGTTTGGGTACATCCACTTTCGCCCTTCGCCTATCTAGTATTGTACTAGATTCGGCCAAACTCCTCCACTATCTCAGATCCTCAGATCTTACACTCAGAACCCCAAACAGGTTCCTACAGCTCAGGCCCAAGGCCCTACAACTCAGTCTTCACAAAGACCTACACTCAGCCTTCAACAAGACCTACACTCAGCCACAAGGCCGACACTCAGCCACAACATGCCTACACTCAGAGAAATATATCTCCTACACTCAGGCACACAGGCCCTAACACTCAGCCTTTGTAATTACAGGCTTACAACTCAGATCCCTAAGGATCATACAAGAAATTTAGAATACAAAGTATATACCTACAACTCTGAATAAGAGAGAAGAGTTGATAGGTTCTTGATGAGTTCTTGATTGAACTCTGTTGAGATCAACCTCACTTGGCTTTATTCAAAGCTTCTTGAATGTAGAACACAATAGGATTGATTCTCTGCAGCTGATCTTCAATCACTGCAACTTAAGTTTCAGATCTTAATCTGAAACCTTCTTCACAGCCTGGTTCCAATGGCTGTCTTCTTGGAAGGAGCTCTCTCTCTCCAACTTCTTAGATCTTCACTGGATTCTTCAATGAATAGCTAGATCTTCTTCTTTGATTGTTGATCTCTTGTTGTTAATCTCATTAATCATATTCTTCTGTAGACAGAATAAGCCTATTTATAGGCCTTCTTCATGGTGACCGGCTGATCCGGTTCCTAATAGCTTTCTGACAACTCTGACAGTTGTAGTAGACCGGCTGGAATGGCAGCTGTCATGTCATCCAGTCACTTCTTGAAATATCTGTAACTGTTTGAAAGTGTCGAGATAGTCTGTCTTTAAGTGTCGACACTTATAGACCAAGTGTCGACACTTATAGACCAAGTGTCGACACAAGTTGACTAAGTGTCGACACTAGCCTTCAAGGTGTCAACATAACTCCTTATGTTGTAGAATTCACTTCTCGACACAGCTTCTTCATCATGTGTCGACACTGATATTGTGTGTCGACACAACTTCTTGTTCTTCAGTACTTAGTTGAATTCTTGTAAGTGTCGACACAACTCTTTTGTGTCGACACATCTTCATATGTTGAACTTGTTCAGTGTCGGCATATCTTCTTGGTGTCGACACATGCCTTCTGTATTGATACTTTTGAGTGTCGACACAGCTCCTTGTGTCGACACATTCTTCTTCAGTTGAGACTTTGGCTGAGTGTCGACACATCTCCTTTGTGTCGACACTTGTACTTAGAATTTCTTGAACTTTACTGAGTGTCGACACAGCCTCCAAGCGTCGACACTTTCTTCATGTATTGAGTTTTCTGCTGTGTGTCGACACATTCTTTGTTATTTCGACACTTACTTCATGTGTTGAGTCTTCTGCTGTGTGTCGACACATTCTTCATTATGTTGACACATATACTTAGACTCAGTTAAAATTTGCTGAGTGTCGACACAGCCTCCAAGTGTCGACACTTTCTGATGTAGACCCAGTTCCTCCGGGTGTCGACACTACTTCTAAGTGTCGACACTGCTTTACTGGACTTCTCTTCATTGAGTGTCGACACAAACTGTATGTGTCGACACTTTCTGTCTGGTGTCGACTCTGCATCCCTGGTGTCGACACAATTACTCCAAGTGTCGACACTGCTTGTCTGGGTGTCGACACAAGTCTTCTTAAGTGTCGACACTTTCCTTCTAGGTGTCGACACATGGACTTAGAAACTTTTCATCTTTCCCTGCAAATACTTAACCTGCACAAGACAAATCAAAATACATCAAATACATTTTGATGTATATCATTGAGTAGGGTGAGGCTTCTTCAAATCAGGTACATTTAGACCAATGTACCCAACAATCTCCCCCTATTTGGAGAAGTCATAACCCTTAGTCAATGATATACACCATACATAACAAAATTACAGTATGATGTAAAATAGGATTATGCAATCAGGGAAAGTACATAAACATGTATTAAATAAAACATGTACACACATATATCTCAAAACAATTATGTAATAGATTTTTCACACATCACATTGTTCTAACAACTTTATCATATTCATTATACAAAAGTTTACAGAGTGTTTAAAATCAAAAGATTACAACTGTAAACTAAAGATAATTCTATTCTATTTCTGCTCAGCCTCCTTGATAACTATGCCCTTCCCAGACTGTATCTTTGCTTTCACTGGGGCTTCAGCATCTTCAGCAGCAACAGGCTTCTTGCCTTTAAGATCCTTTTTCTTTAGCTCTTCAGCTTTGATCTTTTGCCTCTCAAAGTAATGATAAGGCTTGGGAAAGTACTTGTTAGGCTCCTGGGCAGTAGGAGGTAGCTTTCCCATCTTTGCCTTTCTTCTATACTGCACAATGGCTTCTTGTCTGTTCTCATGCTTCCTCCACTCAAGTTCAGAATACCACTTGTTTCTATCTTGAATATTATCCTTGGCAGCCTTCCATGCAGTTAAGATAATATTCCTTGAAGTGGGGCTCCACTGTTCAAAGTCAGGCCTTTGTTCAGCTTGCTCTCTGAACCTCTTCTTAAACAACTGAGTCTCTTGTTCTTTGAGCAAAGCTTCTTGTTCTTTTAGTATAGCCTCAGATACTGGCTGAACCACTTTTTCTAGGATAACCTTCTGATTTCCCTCAGGTGGGCTATACATTGTTTGTATATCAGCTTGTATCATATCAAAGTCTGGTGGAGGATAGATCACCTGAGCTACTTCAGCTTGCTCACCTCCAAGATAGGCAGGATTAATCCCAGAGTCTGCAACATTATCATCATCACATAAAGGAGGATAATCAAGAGTGGCTCTGATGGAATTGGAAATCCATTTTGCATGATAAGAGCCTTCTTTGACTAACACCCTCTCCCCCTTTATGATTTCTCGTTCTATGTGATCTCTTAGATCATCTTTCTGAAATCTGATTTGTGTATTTAGGTAATTGACTCCATCCTTGTAAAAAAGTTTCAACCTTTGGAGTTTTTCAGTGATCAGTTTCTGAGAATCTTGAATTGCAGAAGTAACATCAGTTAAACTCTTTTGCAATGCTTTGTCAAATTCTTCTCTGGCAGTGGTCAGGGCTGCATTCTGGGCAGATGCTATATTCTTTAATTCAGTTACAATGGCATTGTGGGAAGCTGTCAAATTATCATTCATCCTTATTTGATTCTCCAGAACATATCCTTGCTTCAGTGCAATGTCATCCACTTGAGCTTTGATTTTCTCCTGATGAGTAGCTAGATAGACTACTGCATTCCCTCCCTTATGGAAGCAGTCAGTCATCTCCTTCTTATTTAGATTCATCTCAAATCTAATAGACTTAATGTCCTGGGCCAGATCAAACTGTACAGATTTTTGCCCTTCATCTACATACTTTTCAATAGCTTGCCTTTGCTCATCAAGCTTTATCTGTAAGGCAACCATCAATGAACTGAAATATGTTGATGGTGCTGGCTGTGGTGTAGATTGTGGTGCAATGGTTTGCAGAGCTTTGTTATAATTTTGGCTCCTTCTCTTGAAGACTTGAAACTTTCTGTTTTTAGCTCTTGCAGCCTCCTCATCTTCAAAAGCAGATGTGCTTGCAATATCAACCCTGTCCTTAGGGCTTGGAGGTAACTCCTTCTGCTCTTCAGGGTCCTTCCTTGCAGTTTCCAAAACAAGATCTACTGGCTCCCCATCAACATGAGCCTTCTCCCCCTCAGCAGCATCACTTTCTTTCTCAAAGTCTGTTTGGAGTAGGTTAGGGAAGAGCTCTTCTAGGGTGAATTCTTGTAGAGGATTGGGTGGAGAAATTCTTATCTCATTGATTGTCTCTGAGATATCTGCAAAGAGAAAATACCAAATTAACAATTCATCAAGGCAAGTATACCTATCGAAATGCAGCTAGGGGACACAAGTGTCGTATTGAAATCCGGGAACAGTTGAGTAAGCTTACTCACACGAAATCTATTATTTTATCGACGGCAAAATAAGGTTTGGCTAAATGTACTAAAAGAAGAGAACTACTTGTATGAAAAGATAAAGAGAGCTAAAAGAGCGATTAACTTAAGCTTAGTAACGATGAAGGGAAAATGCACTCGATCAGAAATCACCTCGGCAAGAGTGGTTAGAAAAATACGATAAATAAACCTAAGCTAATTAGGGTAAAGGTCCTTGACCGTGGAGGTTCCATGAATATTGACACGCTTCTCTCGAAGGCCGTGCCTAACTGAGTTTAGGAAGGTCCGACCGACTTTCGCCTAAATCGGAGGCCTAAAACTCGCTTTACGCGGTGAACCCCTCTAATGGATTTTACTCCAATCCGGGAGATTTGAACGTCTGCCTCTCTCGAGGGGTGCGAACAACTCCCTTTACTCTTGAGTGCTCATTTCAAACTTTCGGCCTCTCGGCTAGCCCAGAATGAAAGCAAAGGTGGAGAGTATATATCGATAATATACCTCCAACCCGTGATAAATCAAGAGTAATTCAAAGCTAAACCCTAAAAAGAAAAGGTAAGATTCAAAGCATCATAACCTAATCACTCGAACCTCGGATCAATTAGATCGAGTACATGGAGGATTAGTTAATCATGGTGAGGTGGAAGAGGGAGATGAGTAGAAGAAAAATACTGAAAACAGAGCAGGAACGAAAAAGAAAACAACACTTTTTATTAAGAGAAACAGTGATCTTACAGCTTGAAAACCAGAGATTACAAGAACATGAAAAGGAAACTACACTATCATTAGCATCATACTACAGAAAGAAGCTAGGAGCTAATACAGGAAAAGCATAAAGCTAGAGCTACGAACTAGAAATGAAAATACATGCTTAAAAGTTCAGAAAAACAAAGGACAGAACCTCCCCTCTCCAAGCGAAAGTTTTTTTAAAACCCCTGGAGTTGGGCTCTATTTATAGAATTTTTTCGGGTCGGGTCACGCCCCCCTGTCACGCCCTGGTCGGGCGTGACCCTGGGGCGTGACACATTCGGCGCGACTTTTTCGGGCAGGAATTGAATTCTGACGGAGTTGTTGCGGTACACGCCCACCGGTCACGCCCTGGTAGGGCGTGACCCTGGGGCGTGTTCTTTGCGGCGTGACTTCTTCGGGCTGAAATTGAATGCTGGAGGTGACGGGCGGAATTGCTGAAGTACACGCCCATATGTCACGCCCGGGTCAGGCGTGACCCTGGGGCGTGACACTTTCGGTGCGACGGTGGAGCGGGAAAAACGAGCGCGCTGCGGCGATTCCTCGGAACCTGGGGACACGCCTCTAGTACACGCCCGTGTCGGGTGTGACACGGGCGTGACCGAGGGCGTGTACACTAAGTTTCCATGGAATGCAGTTTCGGACCAATTGCTTCATTCCTCTGGGTACACGCCCTAGGTACACGCCCTGGTAGGGCGTGACCTTGGGGCGTGTCACAGCAAACTTCGGCAGAAAGCCGTGAAAACCTGCAAAAAGTAGAAAAAATGCATAAGCGACAAAAATATATACAAAGGGGAATCAAAACAAGTACTATACAAGACATGATTGGCTTTAAAACCCCGAAAATATCCTAATAAAATTGACTGCAAACGTATTATCACTCATCAGCAACTTGATCAGATATCACTTGATCTGCAACTGATGTGTCCTCCATGACAGCATCTTGGTATTGGCTATGAATCTGAGGTTGCTGATTAACATCAGATAATTTGTCAATTATAAATTCACTCTCAATAAGGAAATCTAATTGATTAATTTCTGTGATTACCTCAAGAATGGTTTGAGTGGCTCTTTCACTTTCTAAGGGAGTAGGTTCATCGACCAGTAGAGGCTCCCCCTGGATTTGATCCTGGTGAAGTGGGCTTGCTGGTGGTAGCTCCCCCTGCCTTTCTGCATCATCTTGTCTAGCTGGAGACTTGCCAGCATCTCCAGTTTCTTCTTCATCAGGAGTAAACACAACTTGCTCTTCAGAGCTACTAGAGGAGTCTTGAGCCACTGGGCCTGTCTTCTTCTTCTTCTTTAGTGGTGTTTCCTTCTCAGGAGTTGGCAATTCCTTGGTCAAGACCCTATCCCATCTAGAGAAGATTCTCATGTCCATTCTTCTCATGTGGTTGATTTTAGATCCAGCTGCTTGACTCATTACCTCTGGTATACTACCAGCAAGGTATAGACTAAGAATCCTGCCCAAATTGGGTTTCTTCAGGCTCTCCTTAATCTTCTCAAACACTACTGCAAACCAATCAGTATTTAGCTGGAAGATTAACCTTGTCATTAGATTGAACATATATGCTGAAATCCTGTCATGTCCTCCAGACTTGCACAGGATCACCTTCCCAACTATTTCAGAGAGAAATTTTCCTTGGTTATTCATTCCCTTTCTGTTGAATACTGATCCAATTTTCATCTTGCAATCCAGTCCACACCATGTTAAAGCTTCTCTGGTCTTAGAAGCAGAAACTTCATCTTCTTCCTTAGTCTTTGGTAGGTTTAGTACCTTTCTCAAACTCTTAGGTGAGACCTTCACCTTTTCTCCATGAACCCTTGACTTTATCTTGAGTCCAGATTCGTCTAGGGTTGCTCCATTCAGAAATTCTAGAACTTCTTTCTTCCATATCTTGGTTGGCTCTGAAACAAGAAAATCTAACCCTGAGTTTGCAACTAGGGTTACCACATCCTTGATCTCTGGTTCTGCGTCATCAAACGCATGCCGCACCAGTTCATATCCTTCATTCACGTTCTCTTCGAGCGTGGGCGTCATTAGGGTTTGAAGAATTTGAATTGAGAGAAGAGAGGTGTCGACACACAAGTTTGGTCTCAAAACTTTGGTGAGCGTGTCGACAGTCAATGGCGAAATCCTATTTATACCTTTCTAGGATTGAAGATGAAAGGGCGCGACAAGATACTCAAATTGTGTCGACACTGTTGAAAAGTGTCGACACAGACTTATAATGTCTCGACACCTATGTGTCGACACAAGTATAGTCGACAGAATATATGTGTTGACACTTGTTTATGTGTCGACACCACTTAGCTCGACACTTAGTCGAGACTTTACTTCACTAATTCTGCATAAAGTCTAAGTGTCGTCACCACCTTGGATGTGTCGACACCTACCCTGTATGTGTCGACACTAATTTTCTGAAGTGTCGACACCAACTTCCTAGATGTGTCGACACCTTTTCTCTGAAGTGGCGACACCAATTTTCTGTCTCGACACAGACAACTCTGTGTGTCGACACTATTTTACTTAGCCATTTCTGTAAACTTATTTTAAGTTTATCATACCTAATTCAATTTTGAACCTATTGAATTTGGTTTCTTCTAAAGGCTTAGTATACATATCAGCTAGTTGATTATCTGTATTTACATATTCTAGTGAAATATCTTTTTTTTCTACATGTTCCCTTAGAAAATGATATTTTATTTCAATGTGTTTAGTTCTACTATGGGAAACAGGATTGTTTGCAATAGATATAGCACTAGTAGAATCATAAAATAGTGGTGTTCTACTTACTTGAATACCATAATCCTCAAGCTGATGTTGTATCCATAGAAGTTGAGCACAGCAACTTCCTGCAGCCACATATTCTGATTCTGCTGTGGAGATAGCCACACTTGTTTGTTTCTTGCTACTTCATGATATCAGTCTTCCACCTAGGAATTGACAGGTTCCAGTTATACTTTTTCTATCTTCCTTGCAGCCTGCAAAATCTGCATCTGAATAACCTGTTAGTTCAAAGTCTCCATTCCTAGGGTACCAAAGGCCTAGATAAGGAGTGCCCTTAAGATATCTCAGTATTCTTTTGACTGCTGTCAAATGAGACTCTTTAGGGCATGCTTGGTACCTAGCACATACACATGTAGCATACATGATATCTGGTCAACTTGCAGTCAAATACAATAGGGAGCCAACTATCCCTCTATACAAAGTCTCATCTACAGGTTTCCCTGCATCATCTTTGCTAAGAGACATACTTGACCCCATAAGAGTCTTCATGGTACTGGATGAATCCATACCATACTTCCTTATTAATTTTATGGTGAACTTAGACTGGCATATGGATAAACCATTCTCAGTCTGTCTAACTTGGAGACCCAAGAAGAACTTAAGTTCCCCCATACTGCTCATCTCAAATTGTCCTTGCATTAGTTTTGCAAACTTTTTGCAAAGACTACTTTCAGTAGACCCAAATATGATGTCATCTACACATATTTGGACTAGTATGATCTTGCCTCTGGATTCCCTAAGGAATAGAGTCTTGTCTATTTTCCCCCTTGTGAATTTATTCTCAATGAGGAAACTAGATAGGGTTTCATACCAAGCCCTAGGGGCTTGTTTTAACCCATACAAAGCCTTCCTAAGTCTATAAACATAATTAGGTTGAGTTGGATCAACAAAACCTGATGGCTGTTCCACATAGACCTCTTCTTTCTGATTACCATTCAGAAAGGCTGACTTAACATCCATTTGGTATACTTTAAATCCTTGATAGGTTACATAGGCCAGGAACATCCTTATGGCTTCCAGTCTGGCTACTGGAGCAAAGGTTTGATCAAAGTCAATACCTTCTTCCTGCATATATCCCTTAGCAACCAGTCTTGCTTTGTTCTTAATAATCACTCCATGTTCATCCATTTTGTTCCTAAAGATCCACTTGGTTCCAATTATGTTGTGGTCTTTTGGTTTAGGAACAAGCTCCCAGACTTTGCATCTCTTGAACTGATTCAGCTCCTCTTGCATTGCCTCAATCCAATGAGGGTCTAGGATGGCTTCTTCAAACTTCTTTGGCTCTACTTGGGATAGAAAACTGGAGTAGAGTACTGCACTCAGATTTCTGCTCCTTGTTTATACCCCTTGTCTTAGATCACCAATGATTTGATCTGTTGGATGATCTCTTAGATGCCTACTAGCTGGAGGCATCCTGGCTTCAGGTTGAACTCCTTCAGCTTCTTCAACTTGCTGCACTCCTTGGTCTTCTTCTACATCAGGTGCATGTAGTACTCCCCCTGGACAACAGCCACTATCATCTACATGCTGACTTGCAGTAGATCCTTCTTCAATAGTGAGCTTGTCCATCTTCTTAGTCACACCTATGGAGCTGCAAATACTTCTAGACAACTCATGGTTAATAAGTCTAGCTTCATCAAATACTACATGTACTGACTCTTCTACAACTTGAGTAGGCAAGTTGTAGACTCTATAAGCCTTACTATTGTTTCTGTACCCAACAAAGATCCCATCTTGGGATTTGGCAGCAAACTTGGTTAAGTAAGACTTTCCATTGTTAAGTATAAAGCATTTACAACCAAAGATCCTGAAATAGGATAGATTTGTTTTTCTGCCTTTCACAATCTCATAGGGGGTCTTATTGTGGCCCTTAGTGATAGAAGCCCTATTGATTACATGGCATGCAGTGTTAACTGCCTCAGCCCAGAAATATTCTGGGAGAGATGTCTCACTTAATAGGGTTCTACCAGCCTCAATCAAGGTTCTATTTTTCCTCTCAGCAATGCCATTTTGCTGAGGTGTTCTTGGTGAAGAAAATTCATGAAAAATCCCAAATTCTTCACATAGTTTTGTGATGCTATCAGACTGGAATTCAGTACCATGGTCACTTCTTATCTTGACCACTGTACTGTCTAACTCATTCTGAATTTTTTTGACAAAGCTATAGAAGATACTAGGTGTTTCAGATTTCTGTCTAAGGAAGAACACCCAGGAAATCCTTGAGTAGTCATCTACAACCACAAATGTGTAGACCTTCCTACCTAGGCTGTGAACTGGCATAGGACCAAAGATATCCATATGCAAAAGGTATAAATACCTCACATCATCTTTGTTCTCAATGCTATTAAAGGTGGATCTAGTCTGCTAGCCCTTTTGACAAGATGAACATATTCCATCTTTAATACACTTAACCTGAGAACCATTCCTCACTAACTCTTTGCTATAGAGTTGGCCAATTGTCTTGTAGTTGACATGGGCTAGCCTCTTATGCCATTTGACATAATGAGAGACTTTCTCATCAGCTACAAGACACACTGGAGAAACATTGTTCTCACTCATAATGTCTAGGCAATAGACATTTCTCTTTCTATATCCTGTCAAAATGATCTCTTGATCATTTGACCTCCTGATATGACAACCATCTTTGACAAATGAGATGTCATATCATAAATCACTCAGTTGACTTATACTAATAAGGTTATGTTTCAAACCTTTAACATAAGCAACTTGAGCAATTGTTATATTGGTGCTAGAAATGTTACCAAAACCTTTGATAATTGCTTTTTCAGAACCACCAAAGGTGACTTTAGGACCATCCTTGATTGGTGTGTAGTCCTTTAGCAATCCCCTAGTTCCAGTCATGTGTCTAGAACATCCACTGTCCAAGTACCATATTGGGGCATGGCCACTTGGACTCACCTGCAAAATAGATTAGTTGACCTTAGAACCCAAAGAATTCTTGGGTCCTTGGTGCTGGTTAGTTTGCCTCTTAACAAAGCTACCTGTAGATCTTCCAACAGGCAGTTTGCTACTCATCTTGGCACTAGAATTGTGCCAACAGTCAATGGCAAAGTGGCCTACCTTGCCACAGCACCAACACTCAAATCTATTGTACCTTTGCTTAGGTACAACCTTAGTTGTTCTATCTACAGCAGGCTTGTTGAGTACTGGGGCTTTGCCCTTAGACTTGGACTTTACAGTCCTAGCAGGTTGTGTAAACCCTAATCCAGTTTTACCCTTGTGAGGTATAAACTCATCTATCAGAGGTAGAACTGATTTTGGTTTAGAGAACCTTGCAACAATGTCTCTCTCCTTCTGAAGACTAATCTCCAGATTTCTGATTTGATCATTCTTGAATGTTATAGTCCCCATCTGAATAACAGTTATGTTCTTCAGTCTGGCTATTTCATTTAACTTTTGATCAATCAGCTTATCAAAATCAATTGCAGCCACTTTGAGACTTGCAATCTCCTTAGCCTGACTCTTGGCCAAGGATTTGATTTTCTTAAATGCTTGCAACAGAACTCTATATTCATCAATCAACTGATGAATATCCCCTTCAGATTCTGATCCACTGGCATCACTTGATGCAGATGTAACTGAATCTGAACTAGCACTAGAAATTGAACTTAAAGAACAATTTTGTACCTGACTAGGTCCAGGCTGCTCCTGGATTTTGTCACCTTCTGTTAAGGCCATCAGTCCTTTGCACTGAATGTCCTCTTGCTCATATATAGAGTTCATTATCTGGATGAACTCTTCTTCCTCTTCTTCAGCAAACAGTCCTATGTAAGCTTCAGCTTCTGACTCAGTTTCTGAAGAAGACATGTCTGACAGGCTTTTGTCCTTCTTGGCAACAAAGGACCTTTCCTTTTTGCCCTTGGTTTGAATCTTCTTCTTATCAGTAGACTCTTTCCTCTTCTCTGGACAGTCAGCAACAACATGTCCTTGTTTGTTACAACAATAACAAACTATCCTTGAAGATGAAGTTCTATTTGACTTGGGCTTTCTTCTGTCATTCTTTGATGACCTCTGTGTTGTGGATCGCTTAGTCCTCCACTGTTTCTTCTTTAGTAACTTCTGAAAGTGTCTTGTGAAAGCTGCAAAGTCCTCATCACTCTCACAGCTCTCAGAATTCCTACTTTCTGATTCATCTGACTCAGTCTCAGCAACCTTTGGAGGTGGAGATGGAAACTTAATTTTGTATTTCTTGGTGGCTTCTGTTTTGAATACCACTGCTCTTTCTTTGTGATCACTTCTTGTAGTCTTCTCCTCCTCCTTCCTTACCATCAACTGCATCTTATAGGATAGCAGTTTTCCAAACAATGTTGGAGGAGGAATATCTGCTATCTTGGCCATTTCCCTTATGACACAGATCTTGGTGTCCCAATCCTTTGTTAGGGATCTCAAGAACTTATCATTCAGCTCATAATTGTTGAATTCTCTTCCATAGGACATTAGCTCATTGACAATCCTATAGAATTTCTTATAGCATTCTGTTATGCTATCAGACTTACCTTGCCTGAAACTTTCATATTCTTAGTTTAACAAAGACTTTCTGTCCTGTCTCACTTCTTCTGAACCCTCCATATACACTATCAGAGTATCCCACATCTCCTTAGATGTCTTACAGTGTATCAAGTTCTGAAATGTAGCATCATCTATGACACTCACAATGATATTCTGAGCCCTCTTGTCCATGGTGGCCAGAATAATCTCATCTTTTATCATTTTAGAAAAATCCTTAGGTTTTCTTTGATTTGTATCCAGGACTGAAACCTTCATAGGCACATATGGCCCTTCTTTAACTGTGATATATATTCTAGGGTCTGAGGCTTCCATAAATAGTCTCACCCTTTCTTTCCAGATGCCAAAAATCTCTTTTCTGCAAATGGGCAACTTCATGGATCCAAGTTCCTTATGATTCACTGTTGAACCCATGTTTCTTGATTTTCTTGATTCTGCACTTTACTTATACTGAATCTGTCAACAGGATCTAATCAGACAGTTAAGTCGTTTTTGAGTAACCTGGCTTTGATACCACTTGAAAGAAATTGTACCTGATCACCTAGAGGGGGGGGGGGTGAATAAGTGACTTTATCTTTCTACAATTTTAGGCAGATTATCCACAGATTTATAACTAATTCTTCACAGCAATCAATCAGCAATCACAGAATAAACATGCATATAGTGAACACACGGATTTATAGTGGTTCCCCAAGGTTTGGGTACATCTACTTTCCCCCTTCGCCTATCTAGTAGTGTACTAGATTCGGCCAAACTCCTCCAGTATCTCAGATCCTCAGATCTTACACTCAGAACCCCAAACAGGTTCCTACAACTCAGGCCCAAGGCCCTACAACTCAGTCTTCACAAAGACCTACACTCAGCCTTCAACAAGGCTTACACTCAGCCACAAGGCCTACACTCAGCCACAATAGGCCTACACTCAGAGAAATAGATCTCCTACACTCAGGCACACAGACCCTACCACTCAGCCTTTATAATTACAGGCTTACAACTCATATCCCTAAGGATCCTACAAGAAATTTAGAATACAAAGTATATACCTACAACTCTGAATAAGAGAGAAGAGTTGATAGGTTCTTGATGAGTTCTTGAATGAACTCTACTGAGATCAACCTCACTTGACTTTCTTCAAAGCTTCTTGAATGTAGAACATAATAGGATTGATTCTCTGCAGCTGATCTTCAATCACTGCAACTTAAGTTTCAGATCTTAATCTGAAACCTTCTTCACATCCTGGTTCCAATGGCTGTCTTCTTGGAAGGAGCTCTCTCTCTCCAACTTCTTAGATCTTCACTTGATTCTTCAATGAATAGCTAGATCTTATTCTTTGATTGTTGATCTCTTGTTGTTAATCTCATTAATCATATTCTTCTGTAGACAGAATAAGCCTATTTATAGGCCTTCTTCATGGTGACCGGCTGATCCGGTTCCTAACAGCTTTCTGACAACTCTGACAGTTGCAGTAGACCGGCTGGAATGGCAGCTGTCATGTCATCCAGTCACTTCTTGAAATATCTGTAACTGTTTGAAAGTGTCGAGACAGTCTGTCTTTAAGTGTCGACACTTATAGACCAAGTGTCGACACAAGTTGACTAAGTGTCGACACTAGCCTTCAAGGTGTCGACACAACTCCTTGTGTTGTAGAATTCAGTTCTCGACACAGCCTCTTCATCATGTGTCGACACTGATATTGTGTGTCGACACAACTTCTTGTTCTTCAGTACTTAGTTGAATTCTTGTAAGTGTCGACACAACTCCTTTGTGTCGACACATCTTCATGTGTTGAACTTGTTCAGTGTCGACACATCTTCTTGGTGTTGACACATGCCTTCTGTGTTGATACTTTCTGAGTGTCGACACAGCTCCTTGTGTCGACACATTCTTCTTCAGTTGAGACTTTGGCTGAGTGTCGACACATCTCCTTTGTGTCGACACTTGTACTTAGAATTTCTTGAACTTTACTGAGTGTCGACACAGCCTCCAAGTGTCGACACTTTCTTCATGTATTGAATCTTCTGCTGTGTGTCGACATATTCTTTGTTATGTCGACACTTACTTCATGTGTTGAGTCTTCTGCTGTGTGTCGACACATTCTTCATTATGTCGACACATATACTTAGACTCAGTTGAAATTTGCTGAGTGTCGACACAGCCTCCAAGTGTCGACACTTTCTGATGTAGACACAGTTCCTCTGGGTGTCGACACTGCTTCTAAGTGTCGACACTGCTTTACTGGACTTCTCTTCATTGAGTGTCGACACAAACTGTATGTGTCGACACTTTCTGTCTCGTGTCGACTCTGCATCCCTGGTGTCGACACAATTTGAAAGGGCAACTAGATATGATATACTCTAGAGGGGGGGTGAATAGAGTATATGGTGTTTTAAAAACTTTTGAAAAACTTTTACAACAATTGTTGTAATATGTGTGAGCAGGGAAGCAAATATAAATCTAATCACAGAACTAAGCTATGCAAAAAAAAACTAAGCACAGAAAAAAATCTAGGCCAGAAACAAAAAGTAAACAAGCAGAACCAGAGGACACAAGGAAATATAGTGGTTCCCCAAACTTGGGTACATCCACTCTTCTACCACCCTAGGTAGGAATCCACTGCAGGATGAGTTGATCAGGTGTCCTGGGCACCAATGAGCTTTTGATAAGGTGCTCAAAAACCAAAGCAGATTTTTTGATCAGGTGTCTTGCCACCAATGAGCTTTTGACAAGGTGCTCAAAAATCAGATTCAAACTTTTGAAGGGAGTTTGAGAAACCATTTACAGAGTGGGGGTGAGAGAGTGATGACAGTCTTCTCTTTCTCAATCAACTGAGAAGACTAAGTGGATTGATGTCAAAGCTCCCCCTGAGTCCTTGAGATCTTCAGGAAGAAGAGCTTTGCTGAGGGTGATAGGCCTTCAAAGATAGATCTCCAGCAATAGATGATTTCAGCAAGCTGAAATGTTGAGTGTCTGGAGTCTTGAATTGATGTTGGCCTTAAACACTTTGAGAGCTGAAGAGATCTGAAGATTTTTGAAAGCTTGATCTCTTTGATGAGTGTTCTTCAGAATTCTTTTTGACAGAAGTTTTTTTTTGAGAGAGTCTCTATGTTCTGAGTTGTGTGTCCTCTTCTTGTTCATCTGTTGATTCAAAAACATTATGTATTTTATTCTCTGTTTTAGAATAGAATATCATTCTCTGTCAAAGATAGCCATTGGTCTGCATTGATTGCATCCTTAATTGCAAAAACTCTTCTAGAGGAAAGTCCACAGAATTATTCCTTGGAAGATCCCTTGAAACCTGGTCCAGAAATAAATGAAAACGGCTAGCAAATCTCTGAATTAATTGCATAATAACTCCTGTCTGATTTGAATTTGAATTCTGGAAGTTATCTGAAATCGTCGAACTGAGCTCTGCTATCGTCGAGCTGAGCTCAGCGAACTGAAAAACTTAAGCAGCAAAATAATCGTCGATCTGAGCTCAAAGATCGTCGAACTGAGCTCAGAGATAAAGATCCAATGCAGAGTCAAAATCGTCGAACTGAGCTCACCGATCATCGAATGGAGTTCGACGATATTGTGAAGTTGAGCTCAGCGATCGTCGAGTGGAGCTCGACAATCTGCCGAAGTTGAGCTCGACGATCGTCGATCTGAGCTCGACGAATCGTCGTGCTGAGCTCGACGATCAGACTTAGTCTCCAGACAGAAAAACTTGGTCTTCAGGGCAGCTTCCAATCCTAGACTTCTAACCCTTAGACTCAATTCTAATTGACCTATTAAGCTATACAGTAGGTCAAACAAAGGTTCCTAGAGACATAGTGATCCTGACCCAAATTAGTAATAGGGTGTTCCAACAATCTCCCCCTATTTGGGTTAGGATTACTATTTACAGACTTTGGAAATTCAAATAACAACATATAATCAGAAAAGCATAAAAAAAAACAGCAGCTAGACATAGCAGAAACATCACAGATATATATATATATATGGCATCCAGATAGCAGTCAGAAAATCCAAAGATTGTCACCTTACAGAGTTACTTCTTCTCTTTGCCTTTAACCATTTTGATTTCTCTGTTTGGATTTAAGGCTTCCTTGTTGGACCTGGTGTCATCAGCTGCACCCAAGTATGTTTGCTTTGAAGTCCTGGGAACCACAGCAGCAGGATGCAACTCCATATATCTGTCTTCATCAAAGAATTTGCTGGAGGCATATCTCTCTAGTTCCTTCTGTCTCTGCTCTGACATTGTAGAAATATTGGAAGTGTCTAGCCCTTGTTCTTTGGCTTTCTTTATCTGGTCTAATGCAGCCAACTCCTTCATCCTAGCAATCCAAGCAGATGGATTCTTTTCAGGGTCCTCAAATGGTACAGGTGGTTCATACCTGTTGGAAGAATTATCTTGAGAAGGCCTAGCAGACATTGTCTCTCTTAGCTTATAGGGGAATGGACCAGAAGTAGTATCAGATGAAACATGTCCTCCCTTGGAGTATGGGTGCTACCTGGAGTGACCTTTAGAATAAACCTGAATATCTCTTTGACTTCCCCTGTATCCTCCTCTCCTGGAATAAGAACCCCTAGGCTGGCTTTCCCTTTGGTATGATCTGGCATGGGGTTGATAGGGAGCCTGGCTTCTAGCTGGGGCTTGACTTGCAGAGCTGCCACCTGCACCTGCATCAGGAGGAGGTGGTGGAGGAGGATGAGGGTGCTGGAACTGGGAGGAGCCCTTCTCATACTTTCTCTTCTTCTTCATTGCTTTCAACTGGTTTTTGGAATACTGCATCCAATGTTCAGTAATTTGGCAGTTATGCAGAATATAATAAGGTATATCATTATTATCCTTGACTTTTGCAGCAGGCACCCTTTTCATTGCTTTGCTCCTAGCTTTCCTTTTCCTGGAAATAGTGGCAGCAGAGTCATCAGAGTCTGTTTTGTATTCATCAGACTCAGAACTCTGGTCATCATATACAGCATCTATTTTCTTCATCAATTCTTTCTTCAACTGAGCAGCAGCAGATGAGGCAGAAGCAGAAGGAGCAGCAGCAGGGACAGTAGCAGAGACAGCAGCAAAAACAACAGTAGATTCAGCAATAGATACAGCAACAGATTCAGCCGCAGATACAGAAGGAGAAGCAGAAACAACAACAGTAACTTCAGGAGTGATGGCAGCAGCAACTTCAGTAACATCAACAAAATCTTCAGCAGGCTCAAAATCAGTGGCCTCTGTCATCAGAGAATCCTTGGATATCTGCTCATCAGAGGCAGTTGGAATTTCAGCAGCAGCAAAAACAGTCCTTTCTTCAACAGCAGCAGCAGCAGTTACTGAGAGTACAAAGGAGGATATAATGCTGGGGTCACAGCAAGAGAAAGGCACCAGTGCCTTGGACAAATCTTCTGGGGGCTGGACAGCATTAGGCTCTGGGAGATAACTGAAGTATGCAGTATCAAAGGCAGAAAGCAAAGACTTTAGGTCTATTGCGAAGACTGCAGTAGGAGTCACAGCAACAGGAACAGCATATACAAAAACAACAGCAGCAGCAGCAGTATCATCAACAGCAGGAGCAGAAGCAGCAGCAACAGCAGCATGAATGCTTGCTTCATATGGCATCTCCCCCTGCCTGGATACAGATACATCTGTATCAAGGCACACTGCTGGAGGTGCTGCCTGAGGAAGGAGGGAGGAAAGCCTGGCAGAGAGAGCTGCCACTGACTGTTGTAGAGGAGCTAAGGAGGCCTCCATGAGAAGAGAGAGCCTGGGGGCAAGTAGCTCATACAACTTATCAGCTAAGGCTGGGAGATCTACATGCTCAATAGCAGGAGCAGAGGTAGATGGAATAGGGATGACTGAGGATGCTGGAAGTGGAGGGCTGGAGAGTGGAGGGATGGAGGGCTGAGGTGTGGGGATGGTGGAGATGGAGGACAAGGGGATGGATATGGAGGGGGTGAAAGTTGGTTGGTCAATGATGTGGTGGAGGAGATCTTGGAATGAGGTTGAGGAGGAGGGTAATTCTGGAGGAGATGAGGGGGAATCATCCATGTATGAGTCATCCAGAAGGGTGAAGGATGGTATGGATGGGGAAGAAGTGACATCTGGTGGTGGATATGAGAACAATGGGTGGAAGTGGTCTGCTGGTGGAGGTAGAATTTGGTCTGGAGATGGAGTTGAGGTTGGAGATGGGCTAGAGATGGTAATGGGGGATGAAGCTGGAATGGTGGATGGAAGAGGTAGGGTTGGACTTGGAGGAGGAGGAGAGGCAGCAACATCAGCAGCCAGGTCTTCTGCAGGAGCAGAGACCTGTGGGAGAGTGACTCTGTGAGTCCTGGTGCCTGAAGGAGAATTTGAGGAGGGCCTGCTGGGCTTGCTTATCTGCCTGTCCCACTTGCCAAAGAGGGCACAGGAAAGTCTCTTGGAGGCATTAATGTGCACTCCAGAGGAGACCAGCAAAGCAGGACACCTTGTCTGCAGGAAGACTCCAAGAATCCTTCCAAAATTGACAAAGCTTTTATTGATTTTCTTCTTTATTAGGTCAAAGAAGACCTCTCCCCAGTTAAAACTTTTCTTATCTACCAGAGCTCCCATGAGGCAGAGCTGATGTCTGGAGATAGTGTCATGTGCAGAGTGCTTTGCCAACAGCACTTTTCCTACAACATCTGCTAGGAACCTGTACTCAACAGACAAGTTCCTTTTGAATAACTTGCTAGGGTTTCCCTCAGGATGACCCATCCTGCCAAGTATGTCAGAAAACTCTTCCCCAGATAATTCAGCAGTATCATCTCCATTTCTCAATCCAAAAACCTCTGTCAAAATTGTGGGGGTCAGAGGTACCTGAGTTCCAGCAATAAATCCAACTATTGTGTTGTTGTCTAGATTATGAGCAGTATAGACTCATTCCTTTATCTCATCTGAGGCCAGCTTTATCCTGGTGGTCATGAGGGCAGACAAGTTCTGATCCTTGAATAAGCTCAGAATATCTTGGAAAACTTGGTCAGTAGTGCTGAATGATTCCATATCAATGTCGAAGCCTGCATCGAACTTCATGGCGGCTAGAACTGCAACTAATACAGCCATTGTACCTGCAAAGATTCAACAAACAAAACGACCAAGCGTAGAACTGTTTGGAGGGAAGAAAGATTCTTGCAGAGAAATTGAAAGCGCAAGAGAGAATGACGGCGAAAAATGAGTTTTATATTAGGGTTCGACGCAGAATTGGAAAGATCGTTGAACTCAGTTCGACGATCGAGGCTTCTAAAGGAATCTGAAGAGACTCCAACATCGTCGATCTCCGTTCGACGATCTTGGAAGGCGTCGAGCTCCGTTCGACGATCGTTCAGTGAACATAATCGTCGAGCGCCGTTCGACGATCGTTGACCTGAAGAGATAGTTCATACTATCTGAGAGGCACTGAACTCAGTTCGACGATTCTGGAAATCGTCGATCTCCGTTCGACGATCTGTGTGGAAATCGTCGAGCGCAGTTCAGAGATCAGAAAAATTCTAGACACTAAGAAAAATCAGAATTTTTGCCTAGTCTTGGTCAATTTTTAGCTTTCAAAATCTTGGAGATTATTTAAGACTTCCTCCATCTAACATTCCTAACTGATTTAGGAAGAAGGTGTGTTTCTTTTCATCCAAAGGCTTGGTGAAAATATCTCCCCTTTGTAAATCAGTTGGGATATACTGTAATTCAATTTTATTCTTTTCAACATTGTCCCTTAAGAAGTGATGCCTAATCTCTGTGTTTTGCCCTACTATGGAGGACTGGATTTTGAGCTATGGAAATAGCACTTGTATTGTCACAAAAGATTTTTGACTTCTCTAAGTTGTAGCCATAGTCTAGGAGTTGGTTTTGAATCCACAGTATTTGTGAACAACAACTGCCTGCAGCCATATATTCAGCTTCAGCAGTTGAAGTTGACACAGATGTTTGTTTCTTGCAAAACCAAGAGACAAGTCTGTCACCAAGGAACTGACAAGTTCCACTGGTGCTTTTCCTGTCAATTCTGCATCCAGCATAATCAGCATCTGAGAATCCAGTTAAATCAAATGCTGAATCTTTTGGATACCAGAGACCTAGATTTGGACAACTTTTAACATACCTGAGAATCCTCTTTACTAATGTTAGGTGTGACTCTCTAGGGCTTACTTGGAACCCAGCACATATACATGTAGCAAACATTATATCTAGTCTACTAGCTGTAAGATACAGTAAAGAGCCAATCATTGCTCTATATGTTGTCTGATCAACAGGTTTCCCATGTTCATTAGCATCCAATACAGCATTGGTAGGCATGGGTGTTTTCATACAAGATGCCTCAGACATACCAAATTTCTTAACCACCTCATTAGCATATTTGGTTTGAGAAATAAAGATGCCTTCAGCATGTTGTTTGACTTGCAATCCTAGGAAGAAGGATAGCTCACCCATACTACTCATCTCAAATTTAGAATGCATCAGGTTAGAAAACCTTCTGCACAATTTTGAGTCAGTAGAACCAAAAATGATATCGTCTACATAAATTTGCACTAGTAGGGTATGGGACTTATGGGTTCTAATAAAAAGAGTTTGGTCTACTCTACCCCTTATAAAACCATTTTCCAAGAGAAAGCATGCTAGGGTCTCATACCATGCTCTAGGAGCTTGCTTGAGACCATATAATGCTTTGTTCAGTCTAAAAACATAATCAGGATAAGTTGGAGAGATAAAACCTGGAGGTTGTCTGACATAAACTTTCTGTTTGATGTCTCCATTTAAGAAAGCACTCTTGACATCCATCTGATAGACTTTGAAACCTTTGTGAGCTGCATAAGCTAGAAATATTCTGATGGCTTCCAATCTTGCAATAGGTGCAAAGGTCTGGTCGTAGTCAATTCCTTCTTCTTGAGAATATCCCTGGGCAACTAGCCTTGCCTTGTTCCTTATTATTACTCCTTGATCATCCAGTTTATTTCTGAATACCCATTTTGTTCCAACAATGGAATGATCCTTTGGCTTTGGCACTAGTTCCCATACTTTGTTCCTCTCAAATTGATGCAACTCCTCTTGCATTGCAATGATCCAGTGTGGATCTTGCTCTGCATCTTGAATGGACTGAGGTTCAATTTGAGAAAGGAAGCAGGTGTGCAACAGGTTTTGGTTGACCTGATTTCTGGTTTGCACACCAGCTGAGAGTTCTCCAATTATTTGGGTAATTGGATGGTCTCTTGATGTTACTAGATCAACAGGGGGTGTTGATTGTTCACCATCCTGTGTTGTTGTTTCCTCTTGTAGTACAACAACTGGCTCTTCAAGTGGTGGTTCAATATGTTGAGCATTGCTTTCATCTTCACTGCTTTCTTCTTCTTGAGCAACCTGTAGCTTGTTCATATCTTCAACTAGAGAGTGTTCCTGCAAAGGTTCTATGGTAGAAGAAATCTTCTCCTTGAAAGACATGTTAGTTTCATCAAAAGAAATATGAACAGATTCCTCAATTTTCAAAGATGATTTATTATAGACCCTATAGGCCTTGCTGATCATGGAGTATCCCAGAAACACTCCTTCATCAGCTTTGGCTTGAAATTTTGCTAAGTATTTCTTGTCATTATTGTGAATATAGCAAATGCAACCAAAAATTCTGAAATAGTCAACTTTAGGTTTCTTCCCTTTGAGTAATTCATAGGGAGTCTTTCCCTTCAGTTTATGTATCAGACTTGTGTTCAACACATAGTTGGAGGTGTTCACTGCCTCTGCCCAAAAGGATAGAGGTAGATGAGCATCTGACAACAATGTAGTGGCAGATTCAATAAGAGTTCTATTTTTCCTTTCAGCTACCCCATTTTGTTGAGGAGTTCTAGGAGGTGAGAAAGTATGCCTGATCCCTTCACTCTGACAGAACTCTTGCATAAGAATAGAATCAAACTCTGTCCCATGATCACTTCTGATCAGGGCAATGTGAGTATTGAACTCAATCTGTATACATTTGAGAAACTCTGTCAGACACTTAAAGTTATCAGACTTCTTCCTTAGAAAGAACACCCAAGTGAATCTAGAGAAGTCATCTACAATTACTAAAGTGTAGGATTTCCCTCCTAGGCTTTGTACTGTGATGGGTCCAAATAGATCCATGTGTAACAGATACAATATCATAGGTGAATCACTCTTATTAAGTGACTTAAAACTGTTTTTAGTTTGCTTGCCTAATTGACAAGCCTTGCATAGTCCTTCCTTCTTGTAGGGGCCAGAAGGTAGTCCTCTAACAAGGTTGTCCTTGGAGAGCCTAGCAATAGTTCTAAGGTTTAGATGTCCTAATCTCTTACGCCATTAAACATTTGGTCTACAGACTGAGTTAAACAGGCAAATATCTATATCAGTTGAAAGAAAATCTACTAAGTAGATGTTACCTTTCCTTATACCTGTCAACACAGTTGTGTTGTCATCTGACTTGATTTTGCATAAGGTTTTGCTGAAGGTCACCTGGTAGCCTTCATCACATAGCTGACTGATTCTGATCAGGTTGTGCTTCAGTCCTTCCACATATGCTACCTTCTTGAAGGTTACTGATCCAATCTGTACTGCACCATATCCCTTAGTTTGTCCAAAGTTGGAATCACCAAAGATAACTTTGGGTCCAATCTTGGCTCTGAAGGATGTGAGGTTGTCCTTATTCCCTGTCATGTGCTTAGAGCACCCACTATCCAGATACCATTGCTGGTTAGATGTTGGATAGGTCTTCACCTGCACATGAAACAATTCACTTGTTTTTGACCCAGTTTACCTTGGGCCTAGGTTGATAACCTCTAAATTCAGAAATGAAAGACATCCCTGGCTGACTCTTATATCCTTCAGGATGATATCTCCTTGGAGGTATAATCCATTCAGTATAAGGGTTAAAGGTTTGGGATGAAGAACCCTTAGGATTCAATTTTGACTTGCCTTTGAAAACGTTTCCAGAGCTCTGACCTCTGTTCGACGATCTTGGAGCTGCGTTCGACGATCGTGGGTCAGATCGTCGAGCTCCGTTCGACGGTCGACTATGGCTAAGTTCAGGTATATGAGATCGTCGACCTGCGTTCGACGACTTTGGCTGAGATCGTCGACCTGCGTTCGACGATTTTTCCAGAGATCGTCGAGCTGCGTTCGGCGATCGTCGATCTTCATTCGGCGATCGTCGATCTCCGTTCGACGATTTTTGCTGAGACTTAGTTTTCTGAGGCAGATCAGAATTTTTCCTAGCAACCTCTACAACTCCCTTTCCCTTGCTAGAAATAAACTTGATGGGAGTTGTTAGGACTATAGGTTGGCTGGATGAAGCACCCAAGCCCAGTGTACTGTTGAATCTAGAGTTCACTGTGCTTGTGATGTCCATCAGCTTGATGCTTCTCCCATTAAGGGATTTTTCAAGCTTCTTGGCCTCAGAGAGCTCACTTTTCAGTGTAGCTATCTGTTCCCTACAGTTCTCCAACTCCTGAGAGAGTTTGAGGTTTTCTGACTTTAAACCATTGTGTTCAGATAATTGATTTCTGAGAGAGGTAATCTCTTTCTCAGACTTTAGTAGGTCTAAACATAGTGTTTTAAATTCAGATTTAAAATCTTCTGAAGTAAAATCAAAAGAACTAATTACCTGATCTTCTTCAGGTTGAGTTTCTGAGTCTGACTCTGACTCATCATCCTCTGAATTGTGATGTGAGGCATTAATTGCCATCATGCAGAATTCCTTTTCTTCTGCATCATCCTCATCATCACTGGAGCTGGATGAGGCTTCTAACTCCTCTTCAGTCTCACTCCAGGATTCAGCAACAAACCCTTTTCTTGTATGCTTATTCTTGCTTGAAGAAGGTTTGCTATTGCCATTCCTTTTGGGGTCCTTCTCCTTTCTTCTTTCTTTTCTGTCCCTTCTGTCCTTGTTCTTGTTCTCTGGACAGTCAGGAACTATGTGCACTGGTTTCTTGCAACCAAAGCAGATAATGTCTTTGTTATTGCCAATGGACTTGTCATACCTTGGCTTATCCTGCTCCTTGTATGATCTTCTTCTGAAGTCCTTTCTGGCCATCTTATAGAATCTTTTGGCCAACAAGCTGAGAAGTTCATCATTGCCTGTAGCTTTTTCTTCAAGCAGATCTTTAGTTGCCTTGAATGCTATGGTCTTCTCCTTTCTTGTGGCTGGTGAAGCAGCCTTCTGTTCTTCCTCTCTGTTCTTGATGAGTAGCTCATAAGATTTGAGCTTACCCAACAAGGCTTCAGTGGTGATCTCATTCAGACTTCTGGCATCCTTAATTGGCCAGATTCTTGAATCCCAAGTGCTGGGGAAGCACATTAGGATCTTGTCATTAAGTTCTGTCAGAGAGATCTCTTTGTCTAATGTCCTCAGTTCACTGACAATTAGACTCAGTCTGTTATACATGTCTCCCACTGACTCAGTCTCTCCCTTCTTGAAGTTCTCATATTGGGAGATGAGATGGGATCTTCTGTCCTTTCTCTCGTCAGCTGAGCCTAAGACTATTTCTGAGAGTCTATCCCAGATTTCCTTGGCTGAATTACATTCAGCTACCTTTTGGAATATGTCATCTGACATTGTCTGGGCTAGGATGTTCATAGCCTTGGCATCAGCTACTTTCCACTTTTTGATGTCAGCATCTGTTCCTGATGGAGGTGGAACAGCATTTGTACTTGTACTTTCTGGGGGTCTTGGACATAATGTCAAAACAGAATTAAATATATCTTCGTCAATAGAATTCATGTAGAGTTTAATCCTTGCTTTCCAAAGTGCAAACTTTGACAGATTGCAGACTGGAGGTCTGGTGCTAGCATAATCTTTGTTTTGGGCCATGATTTGTGCAAACAAAATCTAATAATAAAATACAAAAGAAAAACAGATCTAGTTTAGGATCTTGGGGTTCAGGTGTTAGCCGGTACGACCAATCAGATATGGTATGTTTAACCAACCTGGCTCTGATACCAATTGAAAGGGCAACTAGATCTGATATACTCTAGAGGGGGGGTGAATAGAGTATATGGTGTTTTAAAAACTTTTGAAAAACTTTTACAATAATTGTTGTAATATGTGTGAGCAGGGAAGCAAATATAAATCTAATCACAGAACCAAGCTATGCAAAAAAAAACTAAGCACAGAAAAAAATCTAGGCCAGAAACAAAAAGTAAACAAGCAGAACCAGAGGACACAGGGAAATATAGTGGTTCCCCAAACTTGGGTACATCCACTCTTCTACCACCCTAGGTAGGAATCCACTGCAGGATGAGTTGATCAGGTGTCCTGGGCACCAATGAGCTTTTGATAAGGTGCTCAAAAACCAAAGCAGATTTTTTGATCAGGTGTCTTGCCACCAATGAGCTTTTGACAAGGTGCTCAAAAACAGATTCAAACTTTTGAAGGGAGTTTGAGAAACCCTTTACAGAGTGGGGGTGAGAGAGTGATGACAGTCTTCTCTTTCTCAATCAACTAAGAAGACTAAGTGGATTGATGTCAAAGCTCCCCCTGAGTCCTTGAGATCTTCAGGAAGAAGAGCTTCGCTGAGGGTGATAGGCCTTCAAAGATAGATCTCCAGCAATAGATGATTTCAGCAAGCTGAAATGTTGAGTGTCTGGAGTCTTGAATTGATGTTGGCCTTGAACACTTTGAGAGCTGAAGAGATCTGAAGATTTTTGAAAGCTTGATCTCTTTGATGAGTGTTCTTCAGAATTCTTTTTGACAGAAGTTTTTTTTTGAGAGAGTCTCTATGTTCTGAGTTGTGTGTCCTCTTCTTGTTCATCTGTTGATTCAAAAACATTCTGTATTTTATTCTCTGTTTTAGAATAGAATATCATTCTCTGTCAAAGATAGCCGTTGGTCTGCATTGATTGCATCCTTAATTGCAAAAACTCTTCTAGAGGAAAGTCCACAGAATTATTCCTTGGAAGATCCCTTGAAACTTGGTCCAGAAATAAATGAAAACGGCTAGCAAATCTCTGAATTAATTGCATAATAACTCCTGTCTGATTTGAATTTGAATTCTGGAAGTTATCTGAAATCATCGAACTGAGCTCTGCTATCGTCGAGCTGAGCTCAGCGAACTGAAAAACTTAAGCAGCAAAATAATCGTCGATCTGAGCTCAAAGATCGTCGAACTGAGCTCAGAGATAAAGATCCAATGCAGAGTAAATATCGTCGAACTGAGCTCACCGATCGTCGAATGTAGTTCGACGATATTGTGAAGTTGAGCTCAGCGATCGTCGAGTGGAGCTCGACGATCTGCCGAAGTTGAGCTCGACGATCGTCGATCTGAGCTCGACGAATCGTCGTGCTGAGCTCGACGATCAGACTTAGTCTCCAGACAGAAAAACTTGTTCTTCAGGGCAGCTTCCAATCCTAGACTTCTAACCCTTAGACTCAATTCTAATTGACCTATTAAGCTATACAGTAGGTCAAACAAAGGTTTCTAGAGACATAGTGATCCTGACCCAAATTAGTAATAGGGTGTTCCAACACAATTACTCCAAGTGTCGACACTACTTGTCTGGGTGTCGACACAAGTCTTCTTAAGTGTCGACACTTTCCTTCTGGGTATCGACACATGGACTTAGAAACTTTTCATCTTTCCCTGCAAATACTTAACCTGCACAAGGCAACTCAAAATACATCAAATACATTTTGATGTATATCATTGAGTAGGGTGAGGCTTCTTCAAATCAAGTACATTTAAACCAATGTACCCAACAACCTCCCCAGCCCGCGCGATAGCAAAACACCATTCGCCGAGTCCGCAAGGACTTAGCTGGATACCAAGGAAAACCGCCAGGAGCAAGACAACATTGGCGAACCCACTTCAGTCCGCCTAAGCTATGCGGACAAGGCACCAGCCCGCAAAGCCTCTGACCACTGCAGGACATCAACCCCCTTAAATGGCTGTCCGCACAAACCCGAGGCAGTCCGCAAGTTTCAAGCCTCAATCCGCCACAATTCCACGACCAAAGACAGAAAGAAAGTCCGCCCGGTCAACAGCGGACTTGGCGGATACTGCGGACACCATGGTCTTGGCACAGAGTGTGACCAAGTCCAAAACCATCATAGGCCAATGCGAGCATGGAGGACATAAACTCTCGTCCGCCAAACACCCTAGCACAAAGACCGCCAGCAGTCTGCAGGCTACTCGCACACCTGCCCAACGCAGCAGCCATCTACCGGACTCCACACACCAGACCACCAACGACCTCCACAGCAAACACCTACTGTAACACCAGAGCTCGACAAGGCCTCAGCCAAGCTCTAAGCCCAGTCCACAACAGCCCATACCGCGGACACACTAGTCCACAAGCTTCCTGCGGACATGAGCCAAACCGCCAATCAGCACAAGCTTGCACCACGGCCACTGAGAAATGCACCAGTCCGCAGGTCTCTATCCGCTCAGGCCGCTCCGTGGAAAAACCAATCAGCCAATGCCCTATCCGCAGATACCAGCCGCATAGTCCGCGGACTACTTGCATATAACCCGCTCAGAAGAACAGCTGCCTTCCACTAGACTTTCCACCAGGCCGCACACAACAGTCCGCCCAGTCCGCCTAGTCCGCCAACGCTGTCCGCCCAGGCCTCCCGGCCTGTCCCGTCAACCACTTCCACTTCACAAATTTCAACACTCCCCCTTGAAGTGGGAAGTGGTGACCAAGCCCAGCAAGCTGCGCAAGTGCTCAAAGGGCCCCTTCGACAGTGGCTTAGTGAAGATGTCAGCAAGATTATCTTCACTCCGAACATGCCCGACCAGCAGAGACCCTTCCAACACCTTCTCCCTGATGAAGTGGTGATCAATCTCTATATGCTTGGTCCTGGCGTGACACACTGAATTATTAACCAGCTTGAGAGCACTCTCATCGTCACCCTGGAGTAAAGTAGGCCCTTTCACTTCTTCATGAACATCCTCTATAAGCCTCCTCAACCAGATGGCTTCCCGAGCTGCCAAGGCCGAATCCTTATACTCAGCCTCTGTAGTTGAGACTGACACTGAGTCTTG
This sequence comes from Platanthera guangdongensis, assembly GCA_039583875.1. Lineage (NCBI taxonomy): Eukaryota > Viridiplantae > Streptophyta > Magnoliopsida > Asparagales > Orchidaceae > Platanthera > Platanthera guangdongensis. Next base: position 156,397,547 of record CM077152.1, read on the forward strand.
CTTCATGCTACACCACGAGATGCTAGCTGAACTGCAAGTGAACACATAACCTGAAGTAGACCTCCGATCATCCGAATCAACGCCATAGTCAGCATTCGTGTACCCAAGCAATGCAAACTATGTGTCCCTTCCATAGAGGAGTCCCGTGTCAGAAGTCACCTTGACATACTTCAGAATACCCTTCGCCGCCACTAGATGAGATTTCCTTGGTTCAGCCATAAACCGACTTACTCGGCCAACAACATAAGTGATAATACAGTTTGTAGTTAATTTTAGTATGGTATTTTCAGGGTTTTAAAGGAAATCATGTCTTGTAAAGTACTTATTTTGATTCCCCTTTGTATATATTTTTGTCGCTAATGCGTTTTTTCTGTTTTTTGCAGGTTTTCACGGCTTTCAGCCGAATTTTGCTGTGACATGCCCCAAGGTCACGCCCTACCCGGGCGTGTACCTAGGGCGTGTAAACCAGAGGAATGAAGCAATTGGTCCGAAACTGCATTCCGTGGAAACTTAGTGTACACGCCCTCAGTCACGCCCGTGTCACATCCGACACGGGCGTATTCCAGAGGCGTGTCCCCAGGTTCCGAGGAATCGCCGCAACACACTCATTTTTCCGGCTCCACCGTCGCACCGAAAGTGTCACGCCCCCGGGTCACGCCTGACCCGAGCGTGACATATGGGCGTGTACTTCAGCAACCACGCCCGTCACCTCCAGCATTCAATCCCAGCTCAACAAATTCAAGCCGCAAAGAACACGCCCCAGGTACACGCCCTACCAGGGCGTGACATTTGGGCGTGTACTTCAGCTACCTCGCCAGAATTAAATTCCAGCCCGAAAAAGTCGCACCGAATTTGTCACGCCCCAGGGTCACGCTCGACCCAGGCGTGATAGGGGGGCGTGACCCATCCCGAAAAAAAGCTATAAATTGAGCCCTTCCCCAAGGGTTCATGACACCTTTTGGCTGAGATGGAGAGGTTCTGCCCCTTTGTTTAATGTTCCTTTTATGCTCTTTTTCTCTCGTTTTGTATTCTCCTTAATCCTAGTTAGTTAAGCTTTTGTAATAGCTTTTATTAATTCTTTAGTTGCTAATGATAGGGATAGAATAGGATTTCAATTTCATGCACCTGTAATCTCGTTCAATTTCATTATGTAAGCTCGTCTTGATTTTAATAAAAGTGATCTTGTTGTCCTCTCTTTACTACTTCGTGTCTTTATGCTTTACTACTCATCCCCCCTCTTCCACCTCACCATGATTAACTAATCCTCCATGTACTCGATCTTGATGATCTGAGGTTCGAGTGATTAAGTTATGATGCTTTGAATCTTACCTTTCCTTTTTAGGGTTTAGCCTTGAATTACTCTTGATTTATCACGGGTTGGAGGTATATTATCGATATATACTCTCCACCTTTGCTTCATTCTGGGCTAGCCGAGAGGCTGAAAGTTTGAAATGAGCACTCAAGAGTAAAGGGAGTTGTTCGCACCCCTAGAGAGAGGCAGACGTTCAATTCTCCCGTATTGGAGTAAAATCCAATAGAGGGGTTCGCAGCATAAAGCGGGTTTTAGGCCTCCGATTCGGACGAAAGTTGGGTCAGATCTTCCTAAACTCAGATGGGCATGACTTCGAGAGAAGCATGTTCTTGCTTTTAGCACCTCCACGGTCAAGGTCTTTTGCATTTTTAATTGAAAAAAAGTTTATTATTGCATCTTTTGATCAACTTAAGCCGAGGTGATTCTCGATCGAGTACTATCGCTTAATCATCATTTAGCTTTTCTCAAAATTGCAAGCAAGCATTCTCATTTCCCTAATTTAGTAAGCAACCCCCAAAACAACTTTTAATTGATAAGATAATAGTAACTCCTTGAAGTAGAAGTACTCAATTCGCCCCGGGTAATACGACCTTGATATTGAACTTAATATCCTATACTATATGCGACAAGGTATACTTGCCTTCATCGAATATAGAATCGGAGAACATCTCACAACTACACTTCCACCTTCTCCTCCCTTAACTTTGTCTTCTCCACGCATAACACCTTCTCCGCTCAATAATTTTATATCAAGTTTTTGGCACCGTTGCCGGGGAGTCATGTTTTGATATTTCGAAAAAAAGGATAGCTATTAATTTTATCGTTTTTCCCTTTTCTCTCGCTCTCGTAACAGTTTTATCTCTTTCTTCCCCCCCTCTTTCTCTCTTTTTAAGTGTATGACCCGAGAAAGCTCATCGATTATTCCTTTTGATCCTGAGATAGAGTGCACCGCTTTGCGTCGCCTCCGTTCTCGTGACCAGGAATCGCATTTAGGCTTCGAAGAGTCGATCGGAGACACTACCACAGAAACGATGGATCCTACTCCGCCCAACCCAAATGAGGCCCAACAAAGGACTATGTCCTATTATGCGAGGCCGAACCTGGAGGGTACACAATCAAGTATTTTTCGCCCCACAGTGGCGAACAATAACTTTGAGATCAAGTCCAGCATCATCCAAATGGTGCAGCAGTCGGTAACCTTCGATGGTCTCCCGGACGAGGATCCAAATTGTCACATTGCAAATTTTCTCGAAATATGTGATACTTTTAAAATCAATGGAGTCTCAGATGACGCCATTCGATTACGTCTCTTCCCTTTCTCCTTACGGTCAAAGGCCAAGCAGTGGCTGAGCTCTCTTCCTAGAAGGTCCATCACCACGTGGGCCGAGATGGCAGGAAAATTTCTTACCAAGTATTTCCCGCCTGCAAAGACCGCCAAATTGCGTACGGATATTGCATCCTTCATGCAAATAGACTCGGAGACTCTTTACGATACATGGGAGCGCTTCAAGGAGCTATTGCGAAGGTGCCCACACCCCGCGCTTCCAATTTGGCAACAAGTGCAAATATTTTATAACGGCCTAAATTCCTTAACAAGGCAAATGATCGACGCGGCCGCTTGGGGAACACTAAATAACAAAACCCCAGAGGCCGCTCAGGAACTTTTTCAGGAAATGGCTATGAATTCATATCAATGAAATGCGCCCCGTGTGCGGGCTAACAAACTAGCGGGAGTCTTTGAAATAGACGCTACTTCGAATCTTGCCCTCCAAGTTGAGCGGTTAACAAAGCAAGTGGCGGAGATGACTGCTTCCCCCGCCACTCCTCCTTGGTTTAATAATTATAATAACTCTGCTTTTACAGAAGAGCATGTTGACTTCATGGGAAATGCTCCTCGGCCCTCCTATAACCCGAACAACGCACCGTACAATAACACTTACAATGCGGGTTATAGGAGCCATCCGAATTTCTCATGGAGCAACCAAGGAAATGCTCAACGCCCCCATAACCACCCTCATAATCATAGCCAACCATTTAATCTAGCTCCCCCCTTAAATTTAAATCCACCTGGTTTCCAACCGCAACAGGCAAAGCCCTCTTCACTTGAAGAGGTCTTTGCCAAATACGTTGCTACAAATGAAACAAATATCAGGAATATTGCCGGGTCCATCAAAAACTTGGAAAACCAAGTGGGACAGCTAGCCAAGATGATCTCCGATCGGCAACAAGGAGCTTTGCCAGGCAATACCGAGCAAAATCCAAGAGAAAGTGCAAACTCCATTACCCTCCGCAGTGGAAAAGAAGTTGCTATACCAAGCGAACCTATGGTACCTCTCCCTTCTCCTCTCTCTCCTCCTGTTATTTTAGCTTCAAATTTACCTACTACGCCTACGCCACATATGTCTAATACAAAAATACTGTATCCGTCTAAACTTAAAAATGAACGCGCTGAAGAAAGTTACAAAACATTTTTAGAAATTCTAAAAAAAATTCATATAAATGTGCCGTTCTGCGAGGCTATCTCTCAAATGACGAAATACGCGAAATATCTCAAGGAGCTCCTATCAAATAAGAAAAAGCTCGAGGATATTTCACATATTTCCTTAAATGCAGAATGCTCCGCGGTTGTGCTCAACAAATTACCCCGCAAAGCGAATGACCCAGGAAGGTTCTCCATCCCGTGCCTATTTGGTAATTCGTTGGTCAAACATGCGTTGGCAAACTTGGAAGCAAGCATAAATCTCATGCCCTTTTTGCTTTTTAAAAAATTAGGTCTAGGGTCTTCGAACCCCACTCGTATGAGCATACAGCTAGCCGATCGTTCTGTGAAATTTCCGATAGGGATTGTGGAGGATGTCTTGGTCAAGGTGGACAAATTCATCTTCCCGGTGGATTTTGTCATCCTAGACATCGAAGAGGATGCCGATGTACCCCTGATACTCGGTCGCCCCTTCCTCGCCACCTCCCGTGCTATTATTGATGTTAGTGATGGAAAGCTCCTCCTTCGGGTTGGAGATGATGAAATCACTTTCAGCATTAATCCCTCCATGCGCAACACCCTAGAGCAAGATGATTCCTGCTTTTATCTAGAGGAATTCTTCGAAAATGATTTTTTTGCGCCTTTGGAATTAATTTCGCCACCATTTGATGAATCTCTTATCACTGAGGTCTTCTGCTTACAGGAAGTCTCTCGCACTACCCTCCCCGAATCGCTTCCCATGGACACCATAAAATTCAAAACCTCTTACGAGGAACCACCCATATTGGAGCTTAAGAAACTCCCCCCTCATCTGCAGTATCTTTTCCTCGAAAATGACTCTAAGCTACCGGTTATTATCTCCTCGGATCTGAGCAACTCAGAAATTTCTGAGTTGACTCTAGTTTTGCAAAATCACCGCCATGCAATTGCGTGGCAGTTATCCGATATTAAGGGGATTAGCCCATCATTCTGTACACACAAGATTTTCTTAGATAATAACTTTCGTAGTACTATCCAGCCCCAACGACGTTTAAATCCAAACATGAAGGACGTCATGAAGGCTGAGGTTATTAAGCTTCTAGATGCGGGAATTATCTATCCCATCTCTGATAGTACTTGTGTAAGCCCAGTCCAGGTCGTGCCAAAGAAAGGCGGGGTCACGGTAGTGGCCAATGAAAATAACGAATTAATTCCAACCCGTACTATTACGGGTTGGCGGATGTGCATTGATTACCGCAAACTCAACGATGCCACCCGAAAAGATCACTTCTCGATCCCCTTTATCGACCAAATTTTAGAACAACTTTCCGGTCACTCCTTCTACTGCTTTCTCGACGGTCTCTCGGGGTACCTCCAAATCCCTATTTCACCTGAAGACAAAGAGAATACTACCTTTACCTGTCCATTTGGCACCTTCGCTTATAGAGGGATGCCATTTGGTTTATGTAATGCACCGGCTACATTTCAGCGATGTATGCTGGCGATATTCGATGATTTGGTAGAAGAAGTAATGGAGGTTTTTATGGACGACTTCTCAGTGTTTGGTAGTTCTTTTGCGAATTGTTTAAAGAATCTCGAGCGCGTGTTGATTCGTTGTGAGGAAACTAACTTAGCTCTAAACTGGGAGAAATGCAATTTTATGGTCCGAGAGGGATTAGTCCTCGGCCATAAGATTTCAGGCAAGGGGATCGAGGTCGACCGTGCCAAGATCGAAATTATTGAAAAGCTCCCCCCTCCAACAAATATTAAAGCCATTCATAGTTTTCTTGGGCACACGGGATTTTATCGGCATTTTATCCAAAAGTTTTCCAAAATAACGAAGCCGATCGCCCATCTTCTCGAGAAAGAGTCACCTTTCAATTTTAACAACGATTGTCTTCTTGCTTTCAATTTAATAAAAGAAAAATTAGTAAACTCTCCAATTCTAGTTGCTCCGGACTGGTCTCTCCCTTTCGAAATCATGTGCGATGCTAGTGATACTGCGGTAGGCGCGGTCTTAGGCCAGCGGGTGGATAAATTCTTCCACCTGATTTATTAAGCCAGCAAGACACTCACGTCTGCACAGGCCAACTACACCACCACCGAGAAGAGCTTCTAGCAATTGTTTTTGCCTTTGATAAGTTTAGGTCTTATATCACCCTCTCCAAAGTAATCGTTTTTACGGATCACTCAGCTCTTCGTTTTTTATTTAGCAAAGCGGACGCAAAGCCCCGCCTTTTGCGATGGATCCTCCTCTTGCAGGAGTTTGATTTAGAAATCCGGGACAAAAGAGGGGCCGAAAATTTGGCGGCCGACCATTTATCTTGTTTAGAAAACCCTGCCAGCGAATTATTAGTGGAAGCCGACATTAACGATAAATTCCCTGAAGAGCGCCTCTTCGTTCTCGAAAATTCAAAAGATTATCTCGTGCCCTGGTTTGCCGACTTTGCCAATTATTTAGTGGCTCGGGTCTTGCCAAAGGAATTCTCAAGTCAGAAAAAGAAGAAATTCTTTTCTGAGTTAAAGAATTACTTTTGGGAAGACCCTTTCTTATTTAGAATCTGTGCGGATCAGGTTGTGCGGCGTTGCGTTTCGAGTGAGGAAGGAGTGCAAATATTGGGACATTGCCATGAAGGACCAACAGGTGGCCATTATCAAGCGAACCGCACCGCAAGAAAGGTGCTGGAGGCGGGCTTCTATTGGCCCATGCTATTCAAGGATGCTCACACCCTAGTGAGTACTTGCGATAGTTGCCAGCGGGCAGGCAATATCTCACGGCGGGACGAGATGCCTCAAAATATTTTCCTTGAATGTGAAATTTTCGATCTTTGGGGCATCGACTTCATTGGCCCCCTTCCCCCCTTTTATCAAAATAAATACATTCTCGTAGCTGTCGACTATGTATTAAGGTGGACGTAAGCGCAAGCTCTCCCCACCAACGATGCACGAGTCGTTGTAAAATTTCTAAAAACATTATTCTCTCGATTTGGCACGCCACGCGCTATAATTAGTGACAGGGGAACCCATTTCTGCAATAGCCAGTTTGCCAAAATTTTGGCAAAATATGGAGTGACGCACAAACTTTCCACCGCCTATCACCCCCAGTTGAGCGGTCAAGTCGAGGTTGTTAATCGAGTATTGAAACGTGTCTTAGAAAAAGACGTATCTTTAAACCGGAAGGATTGGGCACTCAAACTAGATTATGTACTATGGGCCTATCGAACGGCATATAAGACCGCCATCGGCTGCACGCCGTATCACTTGGTTTATGGTAAGGCTTGCCACCTTCCAGTTGAGTTAGAGCACCGTGCATTTTGGGCCCTCAAAACATTAAATCTAGATCCAACCCTAACCGCCGAACACCGTAAATTTCAGCTCAATGAACTCGAAGAGTGGCGGGCGAACGCTTATGAGAGTAATCGGCTTTATAAAGAGCGAACAAAGTTCTAACATGACAAAAATATTAAATTTCCTAAATCTTTTTCGCTGGGCGATCTCATCCTTCTTTATAACTCTCGGCTTCGCCTCTTTCCAGGAAAATTAAAATCGCGATGGTCCGGCCCCTTTATTGTTAAAGAGGCTTGGCCGTATGGGACGGTTCTCATTTCGCACCCGGATAAGGGTGAATTTAAGGTAAATGGTCAGCGATTAAAACTCTATTTGCCTAACGATTTACTTCCAACTGCGACGGAACAATTACTGCTATCGAACTCCTGAACTATTTCATTTCTCCTTCATTTGGACTGTAATAATTTAAGACTTATTATTGTTGGACAATATTTTTTGGTCGAGCTCAAACGACCTTTATAAACAAAGGGAGCTCTTGGGAGGCAATCCAAATCTTTTTTCTGTTTTCTTTATTTTACACTTTTTGCCCCGGACGGCTCCACGACTTGCGGCTTCAAAAATCACCGCCGTCGATGCTGCTAAATCCATCACAAAGTCCAATAAAAGACTTTTCCTGACGATTCAAAGCACAAGCATGGAGGAGCGGCATCACTCAGCTTTCGCTGCAAACTAAAACCGGGGAAGTACCTGTTTTTCAATTCTGTCTTTCATTTCTGTACTTTAACTTTCTCTCGTTCTCCAACCTCCTTCTCCATTGAGGACAATGTAGATTTTAAGCTTGGGGGAGGACTTCCTCCTTCTTTTTGCTTTTTGTAAATATCTTTTACTTTTTATAAAAATCCAAAAAATCTAAAAATTCAAAAAATATATATAGCTGCAATTTGGTATTTCAATAGTACCCCATGTTTGTGTTTTGTTTTTCTCAAAATTTTTTATAAACAACGTAGTTAATTATAATTTTTCTAATCATTTTTTTTAATCATATTTCACAAGTAAAATGTTGGCCATGCTGTGTTTCTAATTCACGGTAGCATGTTAAGGTGAAATATTTCTCTAAAAAACGCATTTCTATTATGGTTTTCCGTTCTTTATTTTCTTTACTTTCTCTAAAATTCATCATCCACCATTTTCCTTTTCATTTTTAGATAATTTTTGTAAGAACAACTTTTGAATAACGTAGTAGATATGAATGATCCAAGTCACATATTATTTTTATTTTCAAGATAATTTAATCAATCTTCTTTTATTATCTCGAACTTGCTTTCTGAAAATTTTCAAATCTATGTTTTAAATAAATTTAAAAAGCGTGAAAATGATTTAGGCCATTTTTGTTTACGTTTGTGCTTTCTTGCCAACCTAAAATCTTTTACCAGTAGTTAGCCGCTTTTTAGCCTTTTTTTTTTCAAATTCATTTGATAACTCCACATAGCATTTCCTTTTCACCAAAGCCAAAATTCCTACCTATCTAATCACGATAAAGTTTTTGAGTTTCATTCTAAAATTTTCATAATTGGAAATTTTGTGTTATCTTTGGAGAAATTGTTGAAAAAAGTGTACTCAAAAGCAATGTTTGATTTTTTTTCTGGCCAATTCAACATGAAAGAAATTTTTTTTTATGGCCTTTGTTTTGAAAAAAAAATGAATGATGAAAAAAAGAAAAAAAATAAACAATAATAAAGAAAGAAAAGAAAGACAAAAGAATTATACATATTTTGTTTAAAATAAATTTTTTTTTTAAACTCGTTGTTTTGGTTTAGTGTGATTTTAAGCCTCCATGTTTATATTTGAATTCCATTCCTATTCATAATCCTAAACCAAACGTTTCGGTCCTATTAAGTCCTTTTGATTGACGCCTTTTTAAATTTTATTTAACAACTAAGAAAAGAAGAGAAGTAAATCAGTTTTAGTTTTGGATTTAAACTTAGATTTTTGTTATTTAATTGATATAATAATAATGTGTTACTTGGATATAGTAATAACTCAATACGTTCTTTTCATTTTCGTTGCCTTGCTTAAATCTATTTAAAGAATTTTGTCAAAATTCTGGATGATTTATTTTTATTTAGTAAAGTTTATAAAAGTTAAACCATACCAAAATAATTGTTTTAGATTACGTTTTACATTCTCGCTACCTGTAATTTCGCATAGTACTTGTGTAAGCATGATTAAAACCTTTTGAATTAGTCACTTTTTATGATTAGCTAGTTTTTATATCTTTGCTTGGGGACAAGCAAAACTTAAGCTTGGGGGAATTTGATAATACGGTTTGCAGTCAATTTTAGTATGGTATTTTCAGGGTTTTAAAGCAAATCATGTCTTGTAAAGTACTTATTTTGATTCCTCTTTGTATATATTTTTGTCGCTAATGCGTTTTTTCTGCTTTTTGCAGGTTTTCACGGCTTTCAGCCGAATTTTGCTGTGACACGCCCCAAGGTCACGCCCTACCCGGGCGTGTACCTAGGGCGTGTAAACCAGAGGAATGAAGCAATTGGTCTGAAACTGCATTCCGTGGAAACTTAGTGTACACGCCATCTGTCACGCCCATGTCACATCCGACACAGGCGTGTTCCAGAGGCGTGTCCCCAGGTTCCGAGGAATCGCCGCAACACACTCATTTTTCTGGCTCCACCGTCGCACCGAAAGTGTCACGCCCCCGGGTCACGCCTGACCCGGGCGTGACATATGGGCGTGTACTTTAGCAACCACGCCCGTCACCTCCAGCATTCAATCCCAGCTCAACAAAGTCACGCCGCAAAGAACACGCCCCAGGTACACGCCCTACCAGGGCGTGACATTTGGGTGTGTACTTCAGCTACCTCGCCAGAATTAAATTCTAGCCCGAAAAAGTCGCATCGAATTTGTCACGCCCCAGGGTCACGCCCGACCCGGGCGTGACAGGGGGGCGTGACCCATCCCGAAAAAAAGCTATAAATTGAACCCTTGCCCAAGGGTTCAGGACACCTTTTGGTTGAGAGGGAGAGTTTCTGCCCCTCTGTTTAATGTTCCTTTTATGCACTTTTCTCTCGTTTTGTATTCTCCTTAATCCTAGTTAGTTAAGCTTTTGTAATAGCTTTTATTAATACTTTAGTTGCTAATGATAGGGCCAGAATAGAATTTCAATTTCATGCACCTGTAATCTCGTTCAATTTCATTCTGTAAGCTCGTCTTGATTTTAATAAAAGTGATCTTGTTGTCCTCTCTTTACTACTTTGTGTCTTTATGCTTTACTACACATCCCCCCTCTTCCACCTCACCATGATTAACTAATCCTCCATGTACTCGATCTTGATGATCTGAGGTTCGAGTGATTAAGTTATGATGCTTTGAATCTTACCTTTCCTTTTTAGGGTTTAGCCTTGAATTACTCTTGATTTATCACGGGTTGGAGGTATATCATCGATATATACTCTCCACCTTTGCTTCATTCTGGGCTAGCCGAGAGGCCGAAAGTTTGAAATGAGCACTCAAGAGTAAAGGGAGTTGTTTGCACCCCTCTAGAGAGGCAGACATTCAATTCTCCCGGATTGGAGTAAAATCCAATAGAGGGGTTCGCAGAATAAAGCGGGTTTTAGGACTCCGATTCGGATGAAAGTTCGGTCAGATCTTCCTAAACTCAGATGGGCATGACTTCGAGAGAAGCATGTTCTTGCTTTTAGCACCTCCGCGGTCAAGGTCTTTTGCCTTTTTAATTGAAAATAGTATATTATTGCATCTTTTGATCAACTTAAGCCGAGGTGATTATCGATCGAGTACTATCGCTTAATCATCATTTAGCTTTTCTCAAAATTGCAAGCTAGCATTCTCATTTCCCTAATTTAGTAAGCAACCCCCAAAACAACTTTTAATTGATAAGATAATAGTAACTCCTTGAAGTAGAAGTACTCAATTCGCCCCGAGTAATACGACCTTGATATTGAACTTAATATCCTATACTATATGCGACAAGGTATACTTGCCTTCATCGAATATAGAATCGGAGAACATCTCACAACTACACTTCCACCTTCTCCTCCCTTAACTTTGTCTTCTCCACGCATAACCCCTTCTCCGCTCATTAATTTTATATCAATAAGCAATGTCTGGCCTTGTAATCGTCATGTATATCAAGCTCCCAACAAGAGCCCTGAACACCAAGGGATCATGAAGAACCCTTCCCTCATCTCGTCGAAGCTTTAGCCCAGGTTCCAGTGGAGTAGAGCACTTCTTCCCTTCGCCCATGCCGAACCGCTTCACAATGCGATCAGCATACCCTTTCTGGCAAATGAGAACCGCGCACTCCTTCCTCTCCACTTCAAGACCGAGAAAGTGATGAAGCTCTCACAAGTCTTTCATCTCGAAGCGTATAGCAAGCTCAGCCTTGAGCCTTGCTACTTCCCCCTCCGAATTTCCTGTGATGATCATGTCATCCACATACAGCAGGACCAAGACTTGTAGCTCCCCATTCTTCTTGTCGAACAAGCTTGAATCCAAGTTGGAAGCAAGGTATCCACAGAATTGCAAGTACTCTGCAATCTTCCCATACCACGCTCTAGGAGCTTGCTTCAACCCATAGAGAGCCTTCCTGAGTTTGCAGACATAGTCAGGATGCTTTTCAGAGACAAAACCAAGCGGTTGATCCATGAAGATGTCCTTGTCAATCTCTCCGTAAAGAAAGACATTCTTCACATCGAGTTGCCACAACATCCATCCCTTGCTAGCAGCCAAGGTGATCACCACTCTAACTGAAGTCATCTTCGCAACTGGACTGAATGTCTCCTCATAGTCTTCTCCATATTGTTGTGAGAATCCTCTAGCGACCAGGAGAGCTTTGAACCTATCAATGCTCCCATCAGCCTTCTTCTTCAACTTATACACCCACTTGCAAGTAACCGGAGTAATGCCATCAACCTTGGGCACAAGGTCCCAGGTTTCATTCTTCTTCATAGCATCAATCTCTTCTTTCATGGCACATTCCCACTCCTTCACTCCAGTGGCCTCATTGAAGGTTGCAGGCTCTCACTCATCCAGAGGACCTGCAAAGAAGCAGGAGACAAAGCTCACTGCATTCCCATCAAAATACCGAGCCGGTGGCTTAACAACCCTCTTCGATCTCCGAAGGGTCGGCTCCTTGCTCACTGCTTCCGTTGCTTCTTCGGGCTCAACTCCTACTTGGGGCAAGCATTAAGCAGTGCTCCCCCTGCTTCCTGAGCCAAAAGGCTCAGCCTCGGAGTTAGAAGCATTAGGAGCTCCTGGTGAAACAGCAAGCTCCTCTTCCAAGCCATCAGCAGCCACCACCGATGCTTCATCAACCTTGCTACTTCCGGTTAGCTCAACCGAGCCACCTCCATATGACGTCAGCTCGTCAAAGACAACATCTCTCGACACCACGAACTTCTTCGTCACAGGGTCCATGCATTTCCATCCCTTCTTCCACTCATCGTAGCCAACAAAGACAAACTTCCTTACCTTCGCATCCAGCTTAGTCCGTGAAGCATCCGGGACATGCATGTAGCAAGTTGAACCGAACACCCGAAGGTGTCCCACACTCGGCTTCTCCTTCAGCAACAGCTCAAAAGGAGTCTTCATGTTGATAGGGCTGAGTGGCATCCTGTTGATGACAAAAGCAGCACAAGACATCCCCTCCGCCCAAAAGGACCTTGGGATATCTTTCGCATGAAGCCAGCATTTGCAGGTCTCCGTCAGATGACGGATCTTCCGCTCCGCTACCCCATTTTGTTGTGGAGTGTGAGCATAAGTAAGCTCTCGTTGGATCCCGTGCTTCCTGCAGAAGTTAGAAAACTCGGAGGAAACAAACTCACCCCCGTTATCAGTTCTAAGCTTCTTAATCCGCAAGCCAATCCGGCCTTCTACCAACTCCTTAAACTCCACAAATAAACGGAAGCCTTCCGACTTCTCCTTTAAGAAGTACACCCAAGTATACCTTGAGTAGTCATCAACCAAGACAAGCATGTATCTGCTTCCACCAAGGCTGGGAGTAACTGTTGGTCCCTTCAGGTCGCCATGAATGCACTCCAATGGTTTCTTGCTCCTTGTTTGTAATTTATCAAACGGAAGGCGATGTGCCTTACCGTATTGACAGCTCACGCAGTACAACCATTGATGAGTTGTTCACCAAAGGAGGACAACTTAGGCAACCCCTTCACCAAACTTCTACTAGCCATCACCTTCAGCTTGTCCATGCCTACATGCCCCAGCCTCTCATGTCAGATAGCAGTGCTATCATTGGCCCTCATACGATCAACATAAGAATTGGTGGCAAGAACAAACAAGTTCTTCACCCTCCTTCCAACATGAGCAACATCAGCCTTCACCGCTGATACGTTGCTAAGGAACCTCACGTCTGTTGGCCCAAACAGAACGTGATAACCAGCGTCCACCGCATTGGTCACCGAGAAGAGGTTTTTCTTCATGCCCGACACGTGATACACACTCCTTAACGTGAGTGGGCCCTGATCACTACCCAAGGACACAACCCCCTCTTTCTCTACTGCATAAACAGTATTATCAGCAGTGATAATAGCTTCATTACCTGAGTATGCCTGCATGGAGGTGATCTTCGATTTGTCTCTGGTGAGGTGATGACCATACCCGGAGTCCACGATCCACTCGCCGTTGAAGTCCTCAGCAGATAAGGCCCGGACACAAGTGCCCTGTTATAAAGGCTCCGCTCCATTCTGCTTCTTGAGCAAGCTTCCTCCTTTCCCACAGCATGTCTAGGCTGCAGTTTGACCTTGCAGTCCCGCTTGAAGTGCCCTCGCTGATGACACCTGTAGCACTTCAAATTCTTCTTCCAGTCCTTAGGAGCATTGCTCCTCTCCGGCTGATATGAAGTTGAAGTCTCCTTCTCCCCAGCGGTCTACACCTTCTTCTTCTTCCCTTCCCATCCTTTCTTCTTGCCTGAGAAGAGAGCTTCGCTACCTTCCTGATTAAGATTAACTCTAGCCATCTACCTTGCCAAGCTCTCCTCCGATGCAAGCAGATTCTCCAGCTCCAGCAAAGACGGCTAAGTAGCTCACCCTTTAACAGATGTCACAAAGGACACATACTCCTTCCGCAAGCCGCAGATTATGTGCATTTTCATCTTAGCCTCAGAGATAGGCTCATCAGGATCCAGTGCCGACAGCTCAGCACACAAGCTCTTCATCTTTAAGAAGTACTTCGAGATGGAAAGGTCTCCCTGAGTTGCCCTGGCAAACTCATTCTCCCGAAACTGAAGCCGCGCCACATTCTTCCTATTGAACAACTCATCAATGGTTGTCCAAATATCAGCAGCCGACTCACATCCAACGATGTGATCAAATAGTTCCGGAGACACGGCCCTCTTGAGGATAAACTCCGCCTTAGCATTTGTTTCCTCCAGAGCCTAACCTGCTCAGCAGTACCGAATGCAGCAATCACTTCCTGTCTATCGTCAACACCGACGACTTCCCACAGCTCCTCGCCAAGAAGATAACTCTTCATGCACGACTTCCAATTCTTGAAGTTAGTCGGCGTTACGAGTTCAATGCCAAGACCCCTTGCAAAGCTCCCTTCCATTACAACACCTGTTGGCAACCTTTCAGAAGCTCCGAGCAACAACACAGGTTGAACACCACTCAAGCCCTGAGTAATAACACTGGTTGACTACCGCTCACGCAACTGAACCTCCCACTGATAGCATGTTAAAATTTCTCAGCGTAGTCAGCAAGGTAGCCCAAACGCCAAATTAATATCTTCGGCACTACCCAGTTCTCACGTTGAACCCGCGGAAAATCGAGGAACATGGCTAATCCCAACAAATAATGGAAGCACATGCAGATCTTTTATACATTCACTTCTTTACAAAATGAGGTATACATAGCGAGACATGAACTGAGGAACAAACCGCCTACCCGCCTGAAGCCGGCGGACAGGTTATTGAAGCTGGCAAAGTTGAAACAGAGTTGACAAGCCGCAGAGCGACCTCCTGCTGAATCTGCAGAGACCACACAACTTCCAAGTACTTGACCGAAGTCAAAGCCAAACTCCTGACTCCTTAAAGCTACCCGCGTGACCTGCACACAGCAAATAGTCAGCCCTGAATCAATCCGCGCGGACAGACAAATTGAGACCGCGCTCCTTGCGCAACCCAACATACTGTTCACTCAAGTTACTGTAGACCTGCCAGGGTGGTCCTATTTATAGGCGAGGTGAGGATTGTGGTCACCGCCCTAGAGATAGAAACACCGCCCCAGCCCGTGCGATAACAAAACACCATCCGCCGAGTCTGCAAGGACTTAGCCGGATACCAAGGAAAACTGCCAGGAGTAAGACAACATTGGAGAACCCACTTCAGTCTGCCTAAGCTATGCGGACAAGGCACCAGCCCGCAAAGCCTCCGACCACTGTAGGACAACAACCCCCTTCAATGGCTGTTCGCACAAACCCGAGGAAGTCCGCAAGACTCAAGGCTCAATCCGCCACAAGTCCACGACCAAAGGCAGAAAGCAAGTCCGCCCGGTCAACAGCGGACTTGGCGGATACTGTGGACACCATGGTCTTGGCACAGAGTGTGACCAAGTCCAAAACCATCAAAGGCCAATGCGAGCATGGCGAAGATAAAGTCCCGTCTGCCAAACACCCTAGCACACAGACCGCCAGCAGTTCGCAGGCTACTCGCACACCTGCCCAACGCAGCAGCCATCTCTCGAACTCCACACACCAGTCTGCCAACGACCTCCACAACAAACACCTGCTGTAACACCAGAGCTCGACAAGGCCTCAGCCAAGCTCTAAGCCCAGTCCGCAACAGCCCATACCGCAGACACACTAGTCCGCAAGCTTCCCGCGGACATGAGCCAAACCGCCAATCAGCACAATCTTATACCACGGCCACTGAGCAATGCACCAGTCCGCAAGCCTCTATCCGCTCAGGCCGCTCCTTGGCTAAACCAATTAGCCAACGCCGTATCCGTAGATACCAGCCGCACAGTCCACGGACTACTTGCATATAACCCGCTCAGAAGAACAACCGGCTTCCACTAGACTTTCCACCAGGCCGCACACAACAGTCTGCCCAGTTCTCCTAGTCCGCCAACGCTGTCCGCCCAGGCCGCCCGGCCTGTCCCGTCAACCACTTCCACTTCATAAATTTCAACAAGTCCGAGGTTGTACAGGAATATAGAATGCAAGTACCTAATGGGAACTCACAGATACTTGTTAATATCTGCAAAACAAGAGTAAGAAGCAGATATGAAAGAAAAATAGAATGCGGGCACCTGAAGGAAACTCACAAATACCTGCAAATCTCTGCAAAAGAAGAGAAGTTAAAGTTGGTAAAAAGAAATGTAAGGCATGAATTCCTGAAAAGGGGTCATGGATATTTGTTAATCATTTCTAAATGTCAAAAATTGATGTGGTAAGGTAGATATAATTAAATACCACAAAGATTTCCTACAAACCTGGCTATTAATCGAGTAAAAGAATGAGTAGAATCGAGTAGAGATCAAGCCATATCAATAATCTACTTGTGCGGTCAGATATGATATCCTCAATATGAAATCTAGATCAACCAGAATAAACCACTTTCATTAGACCGCACGGTTTGTAGACAAAGAGAACCATAGTCTTCATTTAATTAATTGGTGCCAAAAACTATTCAATAAGCATAGTAGGGGCACAGTTAACAACCAACAGATAGAGTTATGTATAAGCTGAGTATATAAGGAGAGTATAAGAAAGAAATATGACATCTCGAATCCTTCGGATAGATCAGATTTATCTTGTTTACCTAAAAAGACACAGCTTACACAAAAGAGGTCTACACCTGAAGATGATCAATAAGGCCGGGTGTACCCCAGGTGTTCCCCGGGGGCTAAGGCATTCCCCGCTCAATAAAAATCATCAAGAGTGTAGTCCTACTAAGATCAGATTAACTTGGCTCCCTTGAAGGGCATAAAGAATAAAAAACAAGATCCTAAGAAGGAACGATGGACGCACTGCTCTCATGCCTTGGGCTACAAGCTACGCTGATCAGTTAGGACAGGGGCTACAAGCGGTCTATAACATTGCTCTCCCTAAAAGATCAGTGATGTTGGGGGTCCCCTGAAGGCATGGCTTGAGAGTACCTTAGAGTATTCTACGATCACAGCATGAGATTATCACATAAACAAGGCTACACCAGGGGGCCATTGCTTGCCAAGCAATTATAATCTTAGCTGTAATGTATCCCTAGCAGAGCACAGTAGAGCTAACACACTGGGACCTCACTTGATGCGTTCTATGTGTTAGATACCGGCTAGGATCCAAAGCCCTGAAGTCCTTCTACATATATTGGACGGCTCCCACTGCACATATGCGAACACTCCCCGCTATATGTAGTCATCATGGTGTTACGCCAGACACCAACCTATGGGGGGTCAAGAAAGACTCGACAATATATCGTCAGTTCAACGATCCCTTTGTCAAAGAGAAAATAGAGAGGAGACA
Source organism: Platanthera guangdongensis (assembly GCA_039583875.1). NCBI lineage: Eukaryota > Viridiplantae > Streptophyta > Magnoliopsida > Asparagales > Orchidaceae > Platanthera > Platanthera guangdongensis. Next base: position 156,415,111 of record CM077152.1, read on the forward strand.
CTTCAAAAACGGAAAAGTGTTAATACGGGATCTATGAAGCAAAAATATTGAAATGAATGAAAGACTACTTAAGTGTTTCATAAAAAATGTTCAAAGAATAAAAACAACCAGTTATGATTGCGAAAAGTTTTTTTGGAACTTTGGGATGTCTTCTTTTTCCTCCGCATTGTAGTTCTCCAAGAGTGCCTTCGTCATCGGCATCGATGCACTCGATAATATTGAAGTTGACACCACTGCTGATTTGACTTACTCCCTTTGAACCAAAGGGAATGTATGCCACTTCTTTGCCTTTCGAAGGAGACAGATTAGAGTGGTCATTCTTTTGGAATAAGTCACATAACTTGCCCTGCTTCAGAATTATTTCCAACAATTGACGAAGTTCTCGACAATTTTCAGTCGGATGGCCTTTCTCTTTGTGGAATTCGCAGTAGGGATCTGAATCTTTTGATCTCTAATCTGCGAGATGATAAGGCATGTTATAGCCGGTCTTACCTTTCATGAATTGGACTACTTCCTGCATAACTTAGTCTAGTTCATCTTCTGGCGAGTTATCACCCGGATGTTGGTAAATTGAAGCTTCTTATGGAGGCAGTGCGGGATAAACAGGAGCCGAATATTGTAATCTTTGGCCTTGGGAGTGATCCGGCTTGGGAAGAGTAGTTGATGACGTCGGAAATTCCTTCCCTTCCTCACTTGCGTTTGAAATTCCTTCTGAGTTGACTTTGGAGGTTGCTCGTAAGAAGAAGCATCTTTCTCTATTACAAGCCTGGAGATGTAGTTGTGAATATTCTTTTCATCTCATTTGTAGAAGTTGGAAAGACTGATCATCTCCTAGTATGTCCTTGACACTCAGACATTAGCTTCGAACTTACGTGATCCTTCTCTTAAACCACTTATTAGTGCGACTCGGTACATTTCTGGATCGAAGTTTTCAATGTCAAGAATCTCTCTTTGAAAACGATCGACAAAATGAGCCAAGCTCTCATTCTCTCGCAGCCTGATCTCAAATAGGTCTTTCAGACCACGTTTCCTCTTTGTAGAGGTAGAAAACCTGAGCAGAAGTTCTCTTCACAGATCAGCAAAAGAAGCAATTGACTGAGGGCGCAGTCCATAAAAACACTCTCTCGCTTGTCCATCAAAGGGTGTTACGAGGAGTTTGCACCTGGTAGCATCTATAAGAGTCCTGAGAGCGATGGCTGACTCGAAAGCTTGCAAGTGTGCAATTGGGTCAGAATTGCCAGTGTAAACTGATAAGAGCGGCTCTCTGAAGTGAGCTGGAGTTGATTCCTACGGTGCACTCTCTACAAATGGCGATGGCTCTTCCTTCTCCCGTAATGCATATGGGAAAGGAAAAATTGGAGCATAAGTTGTCGTTGAAAAAGGAGCGGGAGGATAGAAAGGAAAAGCTGATGCGGGAGGAGCAACTGCTGGTAGGGATGACTTCCCTGAAAGTTTAGAAATCTTGCTGGACTTCCTCGGGCGGCTTCCCGAAAGAAGATTTGACGAGCTATGAACTCATAATTTTGAGAAAGCAAAGGTGTTGCGGACTACCATGGCGGATAGGTTGCTGGATAGGTCAGCGGATAGATAGGAGGGTAGGCCAGCGGGTAAACCGGTAGATAGTTTTGCGGGTTCTCCATTCCTGGTGATGGATTTGCTAGAGGAACCTGCATTGTTGCGGGTTGAGCCTCTAATCTCTGCGTGATAACAGCTAGAGTATGTTTGATTGCCTTTAAATACTGGGCAGTCTCTCGACGCGATTGCTCTAAGGCTTCTAAGAGAGGATCTTCACTAGGACTTGAAGGAGCGAGGTTACTGGAAGGTTGATGGTCTGACATGGCTAACCATTGGATTTCAACATTAGTTCGAAATCTGAAGGTCGCGTGTTAACTGTTGATGGAAAAAATGTGTCTCTCCGTGAGCTTGAGAGGTGTACATGTGCGATCCTGGATGCGTGGATAAGGGAGGTGATGAGGACTATCGAATAGCCTGTTACTTTGATGGTTAGGATTAGCGGTTAAGGCCGAGAGTAGGGAGTAGGGGAAAAAGAGAGGCCGTTGGTAGCAGCAACATTAGAGTTTGCCCACCGAGGCTAAAATGCCATTCCTGCGATGAGCTTTGCTTTTATTATAAAGCTTGTGGTACAGTTTGAGGTAGCTCCTTTACATGGAAAAATATAAAGGGTACAATAGAGAAGCTGGCAGCTAGAAAGGGAAGTTGTCGAGACTGCATGGGTTGAGCTCACAGGTTGCCAGACCGCGGAGACTGCCTATTCTGCTGCTAGCTTCCTCAGGCCGCCTAACTAGGCAGACTAACCGGGCAGGTCTCTGAGGATGCTACTGCAAAAGTTGAGGGGTCCTGTCTACACGAGTTAACTACTGAACCCGCCCAGACAGGGTTGCTGAAGGACTTGATGAAAAAGCCAAGTCCAGGAACCAGACCATAAGGGATGGTCACTGAGGCCACGCAGATTGACCTGGACCCCTGTCCGTGAATGCTGTTGGTGGATAAGAAACTATATCTGTAGGGTTTGCTGCAAAAGTTGCTCCCCGATCCTTCCCACCAAAAAGAGAGGTATGGGGGACTATTTATAGGCTCGAGGAGTTGACTCCCAGAACTAGGCTTGGTTATGTCACCCCCGATAGTTTGGGCGAGTTGCGAGCGAGCTCGCTCCATGCTGTGCGAGCTAAGGAGATCGCCTACTGTGGGGGAAGAAGTGAGTCCACCACCTACTGGTGGACTGAAGTTGAGTTTGTGTCATACTGTGCGGACTGATGAGGAGATGGCTTGCTGCTGAAAGCTAGTTCGCCACCTATTGGCGGGTTAACTGTCCTTCATTTGTTAGTGGACTGAGATCGAGTCTGAATGTTTTTTAAGTTAAGGTTAGCTAGTCACCTAATGGGGTGGTGGGGGGTAGGGTGAATAGGTCTTTGAAATTTTTAAGTCTTTTTGCTGATTTATTACTAAGGTGATATAGACCTTGTCCTTAGCACCTGCAATATAGGAAAATAACAACACAGCCAAGCACACAGTTGTTTATAGTGGTTCCCCAATTGGGTATATTCATTTTCCCTCACACCTATACAATTATCTTGTTGGACCAGACCCAAACTCCACCAAAATTCTTGTCAGAGCTTACACCTCAGGCCCTCAACCTTACACTTAGGTTCTCTTCAGAACCCTACCTCAAAACCACAATGGTTCCTACCTCAGAGCCCTGCAGTGCTCCTACAGGTCAGTGGTCCACTGACCACATACTTCAGCCTTATCTATAATGCCTATAGCTTAGGCTTTTCTACCCTACAACTTCGGGCAAAAGCCTTACTCTCAGAGTGTTGCAGCACTCCAACAACTCAGTACACTTCCAGGTACCTACCTCAGTTCCCATCTAGGCACCTACAGCTCAACCTCCTCCAAGGCCTACAACTCTGTGACACACTTGCCACCTACAGCTCAGTGACTCAACAGTCACCAACCTTAGCCTTTTCCCTAAGGACTACTACTCAGGCTGGGAGGATAGCCCTACTATCAGATCCACACTTGGATCCTACCTCAATACCCCAGCAGGACACCAACCTCAGTGAGTAATTAGTCACCTACAACTCAGGCCAAATGGCCCTAAAGCTCAGATTCATACAAACTGAATCGTACAGGAATTTATACAAGAAGTTAAGTAAATTTGAAACACTGACTCAAAGATAAATCTCTGAGTGTACCTTGCTAGACGGAGCAGATATCATTCCAGCCCTCTTGCTCTAGAAGGAATGAGTCTTCTTCTATAGCTAACTGCTTTGTTGCTGCATAGGTGAACAACTATCTGTTGTTGAAGGCTGATGACCCTTCATGCAGCCAACTCCTTATTAATTAGAAGAATCAGCTGCCTTGTTCTTTAAAGTACTAACTTGTTGAACTAGAAAGAGCTTCAGATTTCTTTCTCTGCCAGCTGGCTTGCTTTGCTGGACTTGGCTTTCAAGTTTGTCGGAGATGATGAAGTCCAACTGCGTCTATTTTACGTATTTTTCTCGTGTGTTCTTTGTAACCCTAATCACATTTTCTTTCTTCTTTTTATATGTGTTGATTTGTATCAATGACACAATTTTTATGTGTGCTCACCCAAGGATGGTTAGTGCCACCTAACTCAGAAAAGGACAAATACTAGCTTTCGGCGCTACAGCAGCTTTCTCGCAATGGCTTGAACTATTTTGACTTTGTTGACTTTTGATGATGTCAGCAGTGGTCATCATGTGCTACTGTAGCTTTCCCACAATGGCATGAAAACATTTGACTTGTTGACTTTTGATGACGTCAACAGTGGTCATCACCTTCTGGACTTAGAAAGAAATTCCAGAACATCTTTAAGCGTTGAGTGATGTTAAGTCACTCAACGCCATCTGTCTTGGCTCTTTATTAGAAGCGTTGAGTAAACCAGCCTCACTCAATGCTTCTGGATGATGATTCCTGTTTATATAGGGTTTTGCAGAGTCATCTGGGCTGGATTTCATGACTTTGCACTTCACTTTTCGGTTGTTTTCATTGATATTTCGTTCCTACTGCTTTTCACGTTTAGTGCACTTTTCTAGCCTGTGGGTGCGCAATTGCGCTTTCGATTGCTGGGGTATGCACTTGGTGCTCCCTAGAGCTCATTCCAGTAGTTTTTATTGCATTTTACTGATTGTTGGGGGTCCTCCTTTGTGAGTTTTTATTGTATGCAGGTGGTGAGTTTTCCCCACTTCAGAATTCTGAATTGTGGAAAATGCACGGTCGTGCGTTTTCTTGGCGCACGGTTTGTTTCCGTCGTGCGTTTTCTACCGATTATTTTGGAAGATTGACCAGCCCATACGATTGCTTCACGCACGGTTTCTTCGGAACCGTACGCGAAGGAAACACACGGTTTTCCTGTAACCTTCTGGTTTTACTCTATTCTGTGGTTGGTCGTGCGTCTTCTTCATGCACGGGCGGAAGCACCCGTGCCCGCGTAAGATGCACGATTACACCCGGTTGCCTGTAATTTCAGCTCTCTATCTTTACCCGTGCGAATTACTTCATGCACGGGCAGATCGCCCGTGCGCGAAGGAAACGCACGGGTCAACGTTTCTTCTTCCTCAGGCATTTTCTGGATATTAATATCGCACGGTTCACGCACGGTCGTGCACCAGACCATGCGTGACCATTTTTTATGACTTTTACTATTTAAGCCACAGATTTTTTCTGGACCGGGACATCTCTATTTTCCCCTGCCATTTCCTCCCCTTTGAGCGGGAACTCATCCCTCTAGCCGTCATTTTCTCTCTCCTCCTTGGAGGGTTGATCCGGACACCCATTCTCCTCCAAAGAGCTTGCTAAAGCTTTGTCTCCGACCTCCATCGCCATTGTCGTCCTCCAAGCTACTGTTTGAATTCTTAGTTGCAAAACTTGTGAAGTATTTCACTCTGATCCGAATTAGCGACCACAACATGAAGAAGACGGGTGTGAAGAAGGAAGTGACAGCCCTTCAGGATCCCGAATACCTTCCAAAGACCGAGCTAGGATGAGGCTCAACAACCCTCGCTTTTGGCCGTGAATCTTGGAGAGCCTTCGAGTACTTGGTTGTGTTTCACCCCCTCTTTTCTTGGATTTGCTTTAACCTGAACTTGTGCTAGTATGCTTGAGGTTTAATAACCAAGTTTTGCTCAAGGTCTTGCTATGGTTTTGTGTGGTGATTTCTTGATCATGATGTGTGTTGATGAGCTTCATATTTGTTAGAGAAAGTTGTGTTTGAGACGTTCTAGCGATTGCTAGAAGCGCGCGATGCGGAGAGGTGTTTACGACCCACGATAGTTTGTTCGTCTCTGCTATTACTCTTTAGAGTAATTCACCCTGGCGACACGGTGACGACGACCAACACTAGATTAATGCTACTTAGTGTAGGAAACCCAAAATCAAACCACTCATTTTTACTTAACACTTTCACTTATTTCTCTGAAAGCGGAATCCATGCTCCCTACTTGCACTACGCGTGAGATCGATACTTGGGGAAGCTACTCCTCCCTTTTATTACTTGGTCGTGAACGGTAGTCTTACCGCCAGCGCATCATGTTTTTGGCGCCATTGCCAGGGAGTGCAACTGTTGCAGGGATTTTGTTTCTTTTGTGAAATTTTGTCAGTGTTTTGGTGTTTTTAATGTTTTCTTTTTGTGAGTGTTGTATGACAGATCTGAACCCTGGTGGAAGGGGAGAAGATTTGGGTGTTGATCCTGAGACTGCACGAGCGAGGAGAGCTCGCTTGCGTGCTGCTGCAGCTGAGGGAAGGATGGATGACTTGGGCCATTTGGGAAATGGCCAAGGGGAACGAATCCTTGAGAACCAGGATGTGGCCCAGCCTCGCATTAGGAAAATGCAGGATTTCACTACCCCTACAGTGGGGAGTGTTTATCCAGGGTTCGAGCCAACCATAGCCAATAATCATTTTGAGATCAAGACTGTGAATTTGAATATGATTAGGAATAATACACAGTACTCGGGTCTGCCGAGCGAGGACCCTCAGCTACGTTTGGTGGTGTTTTTTGAGATATGCGGTACTTTCCGCTATGCGGGCATTGCGGATGAAGTTGTGAAACTAAAGTTGTTCCCTTTTTCAATAAGGGATAGGGACAAGACATGGCTGCATACGATCACGCCTGGCACCGCTGCCACCTGGGAAGCTTTATCTTCCATGTTTTTGGCTAAGTTTCATCCTGTTGATAAAATTGTTAATGCTCGCAGGGAAATAGCCACGTTCAGACAGCTGGATCAAGAAAATCTTTCTGAGTCATGGGAGAGATTTGCCGACCTGCAGCGCTGTTGTCCTCAACACGGCTGTGAGCCTTGGAATTTGGTGGAGATATTTTATTTCGCCATTGAGCCAAACTTCAGGGCAATCATCGATGCGGCGGCGGGTGGCATGATCATGAACTTATCTCCTGAGGAAGCGTTGAGACTCCTTAAATACACGGCCTCCCACAGCATGTACTGGACAGCAGGCAGGAATGCTCCTAGAGGAGCGAGAAATTTGTTTGATGTAAATGCGGTGGGGCTGCATGTCGAATCGAGCCATCCTTCCTTGGATGGGAAGATGATGTTGACCTGATCGACCCCACTGCCTGCACCTATGATGAGCATATCATGACAGGGTTGTGGTAACTCTGTCCACCATGCTTATGAGTGCCCCGCGGGTGAGCTGTTTGTTGACCAGGCAGGTATGGATTGTGAAGAAAATGTTAATTTTATAAATAATCAAAATCATGGTGTGCTTTTCAATAATACTTATAACCCTAACGCGAAAAACCATCCTAATTTCGCGTGGAACCAAAATGCACCCGATCAAAGATGGTGGGGGGGGGGGCTAGTATCAATTCGATGCTCAGGCTTCTGTTAGCCAGCCACGACCGTCTCAGTCGGGTTATAATCAGAATTTGCAAGGGACGCACAAGAGCGCGTTAGAGGAGATGATGGAAAAGTTTGTTAAAATGGCCCAGTCGAATATGGCTACTCAGACTGCTTCCATGAGGAATTTGGAAACGCAATTGGGACAATTGGCCCACGTATTTTCTGAGCGCACCTGCAACACTGTTCCTAGCGACACGGAGAAGAATCCCCGTGAGAAGGGGAAGAGTGTTGAGGATGTGGGGGAATGTAATTCCCGTGAAACGGCTATTAAATGTGAGATTAATGCCATAGAAAATCTAGCGCCATGTGATTCTGGTTCATCTTGAAACATTCTTGCTTTGCAAGATGTTGAAAAGATGAATTTGAATATCGAATCCGATGGAAGGAAATCCTTAATGCTAGTTAATGGATCTGTGGTTAAGACCAATGGAGAGGTGAAGTGTGTAGAAGTGGTTTTGAATGGCGCGGCTGTCTTCACGGACTTTCAGGTGCTTGGACCCAGGGGTAACACGTCAAAACACATCTTTGGGGTCCCTTTCTTTAAAGCCAGTGAGGCGACGTTGCATTTTGATGCTAGTGGCGTCACTGTTGCGCCCAAAGTTAATGCACCTTTACCACTTTCACCTCCTCAATTAAATTTTTTTGACCTTGTAAAATAGGTGAACTTAACTATCGTGTCATCTAGTGATGTTTCTAGTGTTGTTAAGGCAGATTTTCAATCGACGGGACAAGAACAGGTTGAGGAAGTTTTTGAAACGACAATGACAACTAAAGGGAAAGAAGTGACACAGCTACTTGATGTAATTCATGATGCTGCTGCAAAGATGGATATGTTGTGCACGCCGGATGTGGGCATGCAGAATTTCGATTTAAAAACTGCAATTTATTTAGTCAAAGTTTTTAAAACTCTGAAACAGGTAACATGGGCTGATCTTTCACCCTCAGTGGGAGAAGAAAGGATGCCCCCGATTTTGAATGTTAATCTAGCTGTTGACGAGTCGGTTGTGACCTTTCCGCCCTGGCGCTCCTCGTCTGTGGAATTAAAACGAAAGGAGTTGCTTCTGCGCAAAGCACAGAGTTTTGCCCACAGACACAGGATGGAGGAGGATAGGGGCAGGGGAGACTTGTCTTCCTTGGGCCCTAAAGCTCTCCCCTCTTCCTCATCTCACGTGTCTTGGGGGATCTATCACGAATCAGCGTTTAGTTGAAAAGTGAGGGATCTCCGGGGCTGTCTCCTTTTTTCTTGTTGCTGCTAGCGTTTTATTTGCTTAATATTGTGTGTGACTTTGAATTGTATTTCTCTGCATATTAGACTTTTGCTACCTGAACATTGTATAAAACTGTTAAAACAGGTATTTGGTCCACCTTAAGGACTGTAAAGAAAAGGGCTTCTGGGAGACAAACCAATTTAGCTGCATTTAATTTGTTTGTTTAGCTTTTTGAGTGTGCATGCCTATTATTTGCTTGGTTGGAGATGCGCTTCTTGCAGGTGATTTTGTCTGTGCCGTGGACTTATTGATTAAGTTTAAAGACAATCTTCTGGTATTCTCATCTTCCGAGCATTGGGTAACTTCTCCCCTTATCTCATTTTGATTTTAACTTCAACATATTTTGTTGTGCTTCTTAGCTTAAGTCTGGGGGAGAGCTTCTCGATGTTACCTTTGCACATGCACTTCATTTGCATACCAGTAGCTATTTTTAATTTATTTGTTTAGTTCATTGCATTGCGGATCGTTGCACCCACATGAGCGCGTACTTAAATTTTTGCGTACGTCGAGTCAAACTTGTTTCTTTCATTATATTAAGGAAAATTACCTTGCTAACATAGGAGTGTGAGACAGGGTAAAATGTTGACATTGTTGTGCTCCTAGTCGAGTGCTCCCGTCTCGTGTAGAAATTAGAGAAGAATTAATTTTTCTGCATGCTTTTAGTTTTTTATTTTTCTAATTGTGTAAATTCTTTTTATTCTACTCAAAAATTACTGAATCCGGTGTGAATCTGACGGTAGCTTAGGGATGTGTGTAGACAGCCGTTAGATTCTTATTGCTCGAGTCGGGAGGATGGATAGTCTTTCTTGTTGGCTAAGAACTTGCCCCAAACTACTCTCGAAGCATTGGTGCATGGTTAGTTAAGCGTAAGCAAGATGTAGGCCATCATTTTGGACAGGTTGAGCTTTGTACCCGTTCCTAAAATCTTATCCTCGATAGCCCTGTTGTGCCTACCCCTCCTTTTTTCAGCTCCACTTTTATTTCACCAAAGCCTAGTAACCGACCCTAGTCGCCCACACATGTCTAGCTTTATTGTTTTCTAATTTCAGGATGGGGGTGTTGATGCAGTGTTGTTCTTTGTGAAATTTGTGGTTGTGCTCCCATGAATTTATTTGCTGGAATTGTGTAAAAGAAAAAGAATAAGTAAGAAAAAAATTTATAAAAAGAAAATTTGAAAAAGAAAGAAAAAGAGAAAGGAAAAGTATAACTGAAAATCTGATTTGAGTTAATATATTTTTTGGAGTAGGCGGTACACACACCCGTATTTTATGAATTAAGTTTGGGGGTGTGGTGTACTCGCGTGTTTTGTTGGTAGCAGATAGACTCTTTTTGTGCTAGCTCAGTTGGGTTTTGTGCTCAGCCTTCGTTTTTATCCTTGATTACCTCACCTTAACCCACACCCCATTACTACCTGAAGTCCTACGGACTCATGCTTAAATCAAACTAGTGTCGTGGAGAGAGTGCGAACGGTCAAGCATATGGTCACCAAAATTGGTGGATTCCTTTGGAGGTTGTCCCGAATCCCGATCTTTGGCAATACTCGTCTTAGCGGTTAGTCTATTTTCTCCCTACGCGTGACCGGAGGATTCACCGCGATTCTGTTTTTGAGTAGTCATAGAATTTTTATTACGTAGGTTGAAAAGTATAAAATATTTTGTTTGCTTAGAAATTTTCTCTACTATATTTTTACGCCTGCGAGCGTGCGACTTCGCATGGTAATCTGGATCATAATTACTGTGTTAGTTAGTTCTTTTTCTAGTCTGCAAGGATCTTCTTTGCTCGGGACGCGCAAATAGGTAAGTCTGGGGGTGCGATGAGTCCCATTTATATAGGTTTTTGTGGACTCATCTGGGCTGGTTTTCATGACTTTGCACTTCACTTTTCGGTTATTGTTTTCATTGATATTTCGTTCCTACTGCGTTTCACGTTTAGTGCACGTTTCTAGCCCGTGGGTGCGCAATTGCGCATTCGATTGCTGGGGTTATGCACTTGGTGCTCCCCAGGGCTCATTCCAGTAGTTTTTATTGCATGTTGTTGATTGCTGGAGGGTCCTCCTTTGTGAGTTTTTATTGTGTGCAGGTGGTCAGTTTTCCCCACTTTAGAATTTTGAATTGTGGAAAACGCATGGTCGTGCGTTTTCTTGGCGCACGGTTTGTTTCCGTCATGTGTTTTCTACAGATTATTTTGGAAGATTGACCAGCCCGTCGTTTGCTTCACGCACGCTTTCTTCGGAACCGTGCGTGAAGGAAATGCACGGTTTTCCTTAGCCTTCTCGTTTTACTTTGTTCTGTGGTTGGTCGTGCGTCTTCTTCACACATGGGCCGAAGCACCCGTGTGCACGTAAGACGCACGATTACACCCGATTGCCTGTAATTTTAGCTCTCTGTCATTACCCGTGCGAATTACTTCACGCATGGGCGGATCGGCCGTGCACGAGGGAAACACACGGGTCAATGCTTCTTCTTCCTCAGGCGTTCTCTGGATATTAATATCGCACGGTTCATACACGGTCATGCGTCAGACCGCGCGTGACCATTTTTTCTGACTATTACTATTTAAGCTGCAGATTTCTTCTGGATTGAGACATCTTCGTTTTCCCATGCCATTTCCGCCACTTTGAGCGAGAACTTGTACCTCCAGCCGTCATTTCTCTCTCCTCCTTGGAGGGTTGATCCGACCACCCATTCTCTTCCAAAGAGCTTGCTAAATCTTTGTCTCCGACAGACATCGCCATTGCCGACCTCCAAGCTACTGTTTGAGTTCTTAGTGGCAGAAATTGTGCAGTATTTCGCTCTGATCTGAAACAGCGACCACAACACGAAGAAGACAGGTGTGAAGAAGGAAGTGACAGCTCTTCGGGATCCCGGATACCTTCCAAAGACCGAGCTAGGACGAGGATCGACAAACCTCATTTCCAGCCGTGAATCTTGGAGAGCCTTCGAGTGCTTGGTTGTGTTTCACCCCCTCTTTTCTTGGATTTGCTTTAACCTGAACTTGTGCTAGTATGCTTGAGTTTTAATAACCATGTTTTCTTAAGGTCTTGCTATGGTTTTGCGTGGTGATTTCTTGATCATGATGTGTGTTGACGAGCTTCATATTTGTTAGAGAAAGTTGTGTTTGAGCCATTCTAGCGACTGGTAGAAGACGGCGATGCGAAGAGGTGTTTACGACCCTAGATAGTTTGTTTGTCTCTGCTATTACTCTTTGGAGTAATTCACCCTGGCGACGCGGTGACGGCGACCCGCACTAGATTAATGCTGCTTATTGTAGGAAACCCAAAATCAAACCCCTCGTTTTTACTTAGCACTTTCATTCATTTCTCTGAAAGCGAAATCCATGCTCCCAACTTGCACTCTGCGTGAGATCGATACTTGGGGAAGCTACTCCTCCCTTTTATTACTTGGTCGTGAACGGTAATCTTACCGCCAGCGCATCATTCGACTTAGAGAATTTTCGCTGGCTTTGTCTCAGCGGTTCCTTCTCAACTATCTCAGTGGTTTCTTCATAACTGTTGAGACAATCTCCTATCTCAGAAGTTTCTTCTCAACTGTCTCAATGGTTTCTTCTTCACATTTGAGACTATCTCCTATCTCAGTGGTTTTCTTCTCAACTGTCTCAGCAGTTCCTTCTTCACCGCTAAGACTATCTCCTGTCTCATCGATTTTCTTCTCAACTATCTTAGCGCTTCCTTCCTCATTAGAAGCGTTGAGTGAACCTGCTTCACTCAATGCTTCTGGACTTAGAGAATTCCAGCTTACTTTGTCTTAGCGGTTATGCTGAGACCTACTTCTCAGCTACCTCAGCTGTCTCAGCGGTCACAATGCTTATACTGAGACATTCTTCTCTGCTATCTCAGCGCTTTTGCCTTAGTCAAATTGTTTGGCTTTAGTTCGACGAATGTTGAACTGAGTTTGGCGATCAGTTAACTCAGCTCGACGAACTCAGAATCCCAAACTCTGAATTTAGCTTGATGAATGGTCAAGCTCAGCTCGATAAATGGTGAGCTGAGCTCGACGAACTATGAATCCCAAACTTCTGAATTTAGCTCGACGAATGGTGAGATCAGCTCGACGAATGGAGAACTGAGCTCGACAAACTCTGAATCCTAATCTTCTGAATTTATCTCGATGAATGGTTTGCTCAGCTCGATGAATGGTGAGCAGAGCTCGACGAATAGTGAGCTGAGCTCGAAGATCTTTGAATCTTCCAGCATACTATTTTTGTTCACCTATCCAATCATGGACAACGTGCATGCATGAACTTAAGCACACATCAAATAAAACTATGTGTGTATGTCATTGACAAGTTTGACTTCTCACAAATCTGATACATTGGGATCAATAGACCCAACAATCTCCCCCTATTTGAAGAAGTCAAAACTTAGCTTGAGCAGTAATAAAGGTCATTGACATACACAACATATTCAACATAAAAACTAAAACTAGTGTAACATAAGGTTAAAGTTCGGAAATGTTACCACATTTCTCCAACCTGCGGAGAATTACTTACTCCCCCTGGCATGCTGCTAGCTGCATTTCTCCTAGGAGAGCCACACTAACTATTATATTGTTGAACTAACTTAAGCAGTACCTGGTTTTGAGCTTCCTGCATCTTGGACTGGTCAGGTCTTGATCATGTCTATTCTTCTTTCCCACTGACTACTCTCCCCCTTTTTGACTTCTGCAATAGGGAGATTTTTATGGGGGTTTTCTCCCCCTATCTGTCTGGAGTTGATCTCCCCACTTTGACTCAATCCATTGCAACTGTTGGGTTTGCTGCCCCTCAACAGTTGCACACTAACTTCATTATTTTGAGGAAGGACTTGTACTACCTACAAAATAGACAGTACAACATATGGTAAAGGAGAGAATTGAAGGTACACAAGATTCAACATACCTAATTCAAATTTGAAGGTGTTGAAATTGGCTTCATCTAGTGGCTTAATGAAGATATCAGCCACTTGCTTGTCTTTTGAGACAAACTCAAGGCCGAAGTCTTCCCTTTCCACATGTTCTCTAATTAAAAGGTACCTAATTTCTATATGCTTAGTCCTGATATGGGTGACAGAATTACCAGCTATAGAAATTGCACCAGTAGAATTACAAAAGAGTGGAGTTCTACTTATCTGAATGTTGTAGTCCTGAAGTTGATGTTGGATCCAAAGCAAATGAGCACTACAACTCCTAGCTGAAATATACTCTGACTCTGCACTTGAGATTGCAATACTCATTTGCTTCTTTCTTCTCCAAGAGACAAGCCTTCCACCTAGAAATTCATAGGATCCAGAAGTGCCCTTCCTGTACTCCTTGCAGTCTGCAAAATCTGCATCTGAATAGCCTATTAGTTCAAACTCCCCATTTCTATGGTACAATAGGACAAGATCTGTGGTGCCCTTAAGATATCTCAAGATTATTTTCACAGTAGTGTAGTAAGACTCTTTAGGGCAGGGCTGATACCTAGCACAGACACATGTTGCATACATGATGTCAGGCATACTTACAGTGTGGTAGAGAAGGCAACCACCTATACCTCTATACAAAGTTGGATCAACATGTTTCCCTAGATCATCTTTGCCTATGGGCATACTTGAGTTCATGGGAGTTCTTATTGTGGAAGCATTCTGCATACCATATTTCTTGACTAGCTCTCTGGTGAACTTTGACTGGGATACGGATAGACCATCATTAGTTTATATTACTTGGAGTCCCAAGAAGAACTTCAGTTCACCCATACTACTCATCTCAAACTTCCCCTGCATAAGTTTTGCAAACTTCCTGTAGAGATTATCATTAGTAGAGCCTAATATTATGTCATTAACATAAATCTGGACTAGGATGATCTTGCCATTAGATTCCCTTAGGAATAGGGTCTTGTCTATCTTCCCCCTTGAGAATTTTTTCTCAATGAGGAAGGTAGACAATGTATAATACCATGCTCTAGGGGCTTGCTTGAGCCAATATAAAGCTTTCCTAAGTCTGTACATAGCAGTAGGAGAGTTAAAATCTACAAAACCTAGAGGTTGCTCTACATAGACCTCTTCTTTCAAATCTCCATTCAGGAAGGCTGACTTCACATCCATCTTGAAGACTTTGAATCTCTAGAAGGCTGCAAATGCAATGAACATTCTGATGGATTTTAACCTAGCAACTAGGGCAAAAGTCTGATCATAATCAATCCCCACTTCCTGTCTGTACCCTTTGGACACCAGTCTAGCTTTATTTTTTCTTATAATTCCCTTTTCATCGAGTTTATTTCTGAAAATCCACTTGACTCCAATGACATTATATCCATCTGGTCTGGGAACCAGCTTCCAGACCTTGCACCTTTTGAACTGGTTCAGTTCTTCTTGCATTTCACCAATCCAGAATTGATATTTATTTTCCTCTTCAAATTTCTTGGGCTCTTCTTATGATAGGAAGCTGGAATATAGAGATGTGTTGAAACTCCTGCTTCTGGTCTATACACCTTGGTTGGCCTCACCTATTATTTGATTTGGAGGATTATCTCTCAGATATCTGACTGGTGGGGGCAGCCTGACTGCTTCTTGCTGACCACCATTTTCTTCAACTGGTTGGTCATCATCTCCAACTAGACTGTCCTGTGCTTCCTCTGTACAACATCCCTCTCCACATTCTTCTTGCACATTTGGTTCTTTATTTTTGACGGAGAGTTTTTCCATCATGACTTTTGTACCTGCAGAACTAGGCAAATATCTTGATAGCTCACTATTAATGATGCTTGACTCATCAAACACTACATGGAAAGATTCTTCTACAACCTGATTAGTCAAGTTATAGACTTTATATGCCTTACTATTTTTATTGTACCCAACAAAGATCCTCTCATGGTATTTGATAGCAAACTTAGTCACTTTTGACTTACCATTATTCAAGATGAAACACTTGCAACCAAAGATCCTGAAATAGGATATGTTTGGTTTTCTGCCCTTAAAGATATCATAGGGAGTCTTTTTATGGCCTTTGGTGATAGAAGATCTATTGAGAATATGACATGCAGTGTTAACTGCCTCAGCCCAGAAATATTCAGGGAGAGAAGTGTCACTTAACAATGTTCTTCATGCTTCTATGAGAGTTTTGTTTTCCTCTCAGCTAACCCATTTTGATGGGGTGTAATTGGAGAGGAGAAATCTTGATGAATCCCTTACTCTTCATAGAAAGAAGTCATGGCAGCAGACTAAAATTCAGTTCCATGGTCACTTCTTATTTTGACCACAGAGAATGCAAGTTCATTCTGAATCTGCCTGACAAAATTTAAGAAGATATCGAGGGTTTCATCCTTTCTTCTAAGGAAGAACACCAAAGATAATCTGGAATAGTCATCAACCACCACAAGGATGTAGACCTTCCTACCTAGACTATGAACAAGCATGAGACCAAACAAGTCCATTTGCAGGAGAAATAAACATCTTACTGAGTCCTTGGTCCCAATGCTCTTGAAGGAGGTCTTAGTCTGCTTACCCTTTCGGCAAGCAACACAGATACCCTCCTTGGAGTATTTTATTTTGGGACCATCTCTAACTAGGCCTACAGGGAACCAGTATATTATACCATTGGACACAATATGAGACATTGTCATTTGTAACTAGACATACAGGGGAACTACTATCTAAGCAAGAAAAGTTTAAACAATAAACATTCCCACTCCTAGTGCCTGCTAAGATGAAACTTTGGTCAATTAACCTCTTGATGTGGCACTTATCCTTGTGGATGGAAATGTCATAACCAAGGTCACATAGTTGACTTATGCTTATGAGGTTGTGTTTCAAACCTTCCACATAAACCACCTTTGTGATGGTGATTATGCCATTTGAGATCTTACCATAATCTCTAGTTATTCCCATGTCAAACCATCCAAAGATGACCTTAGATCCATTATTTACTGGAGTGAACTCCTTCAATAACTCCTCTGTTCCAGTAATGTGCCTTGAAAATCCACATTCCAAGTATCATTTAGGGGAATGTGTACCTAAACTAACCTAAAAAGAACACAAATCATCTGACCTTGGGACCCTAATTTCTATTGGGTCCTAGGTTCATATTTGCGTGATAATAACCTTGCCTTCCTACAATATTGCTAACAGGTTGGCTACCTCTAGACACATAAGGATTGTGCCAGCAATCTACAATATAGTGGCCTATATTGTCAAAACACCAGCACTCATGGATATTATATATCCTTTTCTGTTTAGGACTAGTATTAGGCTTGAATGCTGCTTGAACAGTGGGAAGATGAGCTGCTTTATATTTCTATTTTCTTTCAGTAGCCATTTGACTGAAGGTAAGTATTTCAGTTGACTATTTTGGTCTTTTCTGAGAGCCACCAGATGCATGTCTCTTTTCAGCTAACATGCATCTGATAACATCAGAAACTGCCATTTCGGCCTTCCAGAAGACTCACCTTGAGTCACTACTTTTGTTGGATGACTCAAATTTCCTACAGCAGCATTATCCTTGAGTTTTGGGGCTGGGGCACTACTGGTGCCTTCCATTTTCCCTTTCCTATTGGATTGGGAGGTCTAGCATGTCCATTAAATCCTAACTCTTTCTTACCCACTTGGGTAAGGTGAGTGTAAATTAAGGGAAGCACGGTGTTTGGCTTATAAAACTTGGTCAACAGTAGTTTCTCATTTAGGAGATCATATTTAAGTTTCTGTATAAGTTTTTCATTTGAGACTCTTACCACAGACTTACTGTCAATGATCTCCTTGAGCTGGGCTAATTGTGCAGCCATAACAGTGAGATCTTTTTCTTGGCCTTCACACTTGCTTTTAAGACCGAGAAGCTCTTTTGCATGTCTCTTGGCAAGGAGCTTGCACCTCTTGAATGCTTCAAGAAGTTCTCCATACTTGACAATTATAGAATTGACATCATCCTCAGAATCTGAATCCCCTTCATCTCTTGATGATTGAGCTTCAGAGTTTTACCTAGCCACATGACTTGAAATAGATAGTAGAGATTTAGAATTTACTTGAGCTTGTCCAGGCTGATCCTGGATGCTCTCTTCATCAATTATTTCCATCAATCCAAGGCATTGAAGATCTTCTTCTTCATCTTTATCCACCTCTGAGTCACTATCTGAATGTGATAGAGGGGCCCTGATCCCAATCCTAGCAGTAGGGTATTCTTCAGGTTCTCCTTTAGCAACACCCATTAGCCCAATGTAGGCTTCTTCTTCTTTACTGTCTGGCATAGAGGAAGAGTCAGACCAGGTCTTTTCCTTCTTAGACAAAAGGAACTTCTATTTCTTCTTCTCATTGTGGTGCTTCTTCGCTCCTTTCCTCTTCACTGGGCAGTCAGCAACTGTATGCCATGGTTTGCTGGAGCAAAAATAAATAACATTAAAAGAAGTTTATTTTCTAGAGTTAGTGGCATACCTGTCCTCCTTAGAGGATTTTCCTCTATGCTATGACGAAGAGGAAGAACTTCTGTTCTTCCAATGCCCCTTCTTCATGAATTTCTGAAACTGCCTGAAGAAGGTTGTAAGGTCCTCATCAGACGTATGGCTGTCTGAAGTGTTGGTCATTGAGCTCTAAGAATCTGACTTAGCAATTTTCCTGAGTGGAGAGTTCTTCCTTTTGCTCCTGGTTGGGATATCAACTTTGAAGGCCATAGACTTCTCCTTGGACTGTGACTTACTACTCTTCTCTTCTTCCTTTCTTGCAGCAATCTGCATCTCATATGACAACCACTTTCCAAACATGGTTAGAAGAGGAGTGTCAGCTAACTTTCCCATTTTCCAAATGGCGTAAATCTGTGTCCCAATCCTTTGTGAGGGACCTAAGAAATTTGTCATTCAGCTCATAGGTGTTAAAACCCTTCCATATGTTCATAGTTCATTCACTATTCTGAAAAATCTCTCAAAGCTCTCAACAATGCCCTCAGACTTTCCTTCTATGAAGGCCTCATACTCCTGGTGGAGCATGGATTTTCTGTCATCCCTCACCTCCTCTGAACCCTCCATGAACATAACTAGGGTGTCCCACATCTCCTTGGAGGTCTTGCAGTGCACCAGATTCTGGAAGGTTGAATCATCTATTGCATTGGCAATAATGTTTTGAGCTCTCTTGTCCGTGGAGGCAAGTAGGAGCTCATCTTTCTTCATTTCATCATAAGATTTAGGTGTCTGAATGTTGGCATCTAAAACTGAGGTCTTCATAGGGATGAAGGGTCCCTCTTTAACTATAATGTATATCCTAGGGTCAGCATCTTCCATGAATAGTCTGACTCTTTCCTTCCAGAGGCCAAAGCCTTCCTTTCTTTAGATTGGTAGTTTCATGCCTCCCAATTCCTTGTAGTTTACACCAGACCCCATTCTTATGTCTTATAGCTAACCTTGGAGGTATACTTAGATTGTTATATCGTTTTTGGGTAACCTCCCTTCGATACCACTTGAAAGTTATTTAAGTTAAGGTTAGCTAGTCACCTAGAGGGGGGGGGGGTGAATAGGTCTTTGAAATTTTTAAGTCTTTTTGCTGATTTCTTACTAAGTGATCTAGTGCTTGTCCTTAGCACCTGCAATATAAGAAAAACAAAGAACACAACCAAGCACACAGTTGTTTATAGTGGTTCACCAATTGGGTACATCCAGTTTCCAACCCACCTATCGAACTATCTTGTTGGACTAGGCACAAACTCCACCAAAATTCTCCTCATAGCTTACACCTCAGGCCCTCAGCCTCACACTCAGGTTCCCTTCAGAACCCAACCTCAGAACCATAAAGGTTCCTACCTCAGAGCACTGTAGTGCTCCTACAGCTCAGTGGTCCACTGACCACCTACCTCAGCCTTATTTCTAAGGCCTATAGCTCAGGCTTTTCAGCCCTACAACATCAGGCACAAATCCTTACTCTTAGAGTGCTGAAACCCTCCAACAACTCAGTAACCTTCCAGGTACCTACCTTAGTGCCTGTCCAAGCACCTACAACTCAGCCTCCTCCAAGGCCTGCAACTTAGTGACACACTTGTCACCTATAGCTCAGTGACTCAACAGTCACCTTCCTCAGCCTTATCTCTAAGGACTACTACTCAGGATGGGAGGACAACCCTACTCTCAGATCCAAACTTGGATCTTACCTCAGTACTCCAGCAGGGCACATACCTCAGTGACTAATTAGTCACCTACAACTCATGCCAAATGGCCCTACAACTCAGATTCAGATATATTGAATCCTACAGGAATTTATACAAGAATTTAAAGTAAATTTGAAACACTGACTTAAAGATAAATCTCTGAGTCTACCTTGTTGGGCTGAGCAGATATCAGTCCAGCCCTCTTGTTGTAGAAGGAATGAGTCTTCTTCTACAGCTAACTGCTTCTTTGCTGTACAAGTGAACAACTATCTACTGTTGAATGCTGACGCCCCTTCACACAACCAACTCCTTGGTTATTAGAACAATCAGTTGCCTAGTTCTGCAAAGAACTAACTTGCTAAACTGGAAAGAGCTTCAACTATCTTTCTCAGCCTGCTGGCTTGCTTTGCTGGACTTGGCTTTCAAGCTTGTCGGAGAAGACGAAGTCCAGCCGCCTCAATTTTTCATATTTCCCTCATGTGTTCTTCGTAACCCTAATCACTTTTTCTTTCTTCTTTTTATATGTGATGATTTGAATCAACGACACAATTTGTGTGTGGGACCACCCAAGGATGGTGAGCGCCACCTCCCTCAGAAAAGGACAAATACTAGCTTTCGACGCTACTGCAACTTTCCCGCAACGGCTTGAAATATTTTGACTTTGTTGACTTCTAATGATGTCAGCAGTGGTCATCCTGTGTTGCTATAGATTTCCCGTAATGGCATGAAAATCTTTGACTTGTTGACTTTTGTTGACGTCAGCAGTGGTCATCACCTTCTGGACTTAGAAAGAAATTCCAGAACATCATTAAGCATTGAGTTATGTTAAGTCACTCAATGCCATCTGTCTTGGTTCTTCATTAGAAGCGTTTAGTGAACCTGCATCACTCAACACTTCTGGACTCTGAGATTTTTCCCTGGCTTTATCTCAGCAGTTCCTTCTCAACTGTCTCAGTGGTTTCTTCTTAACAACTGATACTATCTCTTGTCTCAGCAGTTTCTTCTCAACTATCTCAACGGTTTCTTCTTCACAACTGAGACTATCTCCTGCCTCAACGGTTTTCATCTCAATTGTCTCAGCGATTTCTTCTTCACAGGTGAGACTATCTCCTATCTCAGCGGTTTTCTTCTCAACTATCTCAGCGCTTCCTTCTTCATTAGAAGCGTTGAGTGAACCTGCTTCACTCAACGCCTCTAGACTTAGAGAATTCCAGCATGCTATGTCTCAGCGGTTATGCTGAGACATGCTTCTCAGCTGTCTCAATGCATATTCTGAGACATTATTCTTAGTTGTCTCAGCACTTTTGCATAAGTCAAATTATCTTGGTTTAGTTCGATGAATGTTGAACTGATTTCGACGTTGGATGAGCTCAGCTTGACGAACACAGAATACCAAATTCTGAATTAGATTGACGAATGGTGTGCTCACCTCGATGAATGGTGAGCTAATTTCGATGAACTCTGAATCCCAAACTTCTGATTTTATCTCGATGAATAGTGTGCTTAGCTCGACGAATGGTGATTTGAGCTCGATGAAAACTTAATCCCAATCTTCTGAATTTAGCTCGACGAATGGTGAGTTCAGCTCGACGAATGGTGAGTTGAGCTCGACGAATAGTGTGCTGAGCTCGACGAACTTTGAATCTTCCAGCATACTCTTTTATTCACCTGTCCAATAATGGACAACCTGCATGCATAAACTTAATCACAAATCAAATATAATTATGTGTGTATGTCATTGACCAGTTTGTCTTCTCACAAATCTGGGACAATGGGATCAATAGACCCAACAGAGTCCGCCACCTTTGGGCGAACTAGAATTGAGTCCGCCTACTCCTAGAGGACTGAGGTGGTGTATGCCCCATTCTTAGGCATTGTCCACTGCTAAGCGGTCTGTTGACAAGGTCGTCGTGGACTGAAATGCGAGGCCGCCTCTCACAGGCAGACTGAAGAAGAGCCTTGGTCTAGGCCGATTCTTGCTTGTGGCATCCCGGAGGAGAGTGATGAGTCCGATTTATATAGGGTTTTTCGGACTCATCTGGGCTAGTTTTCACGCGTTTGCACTTCACTTTTAGTTCTATATCGTTCATATTTCTTCTTATCTATATTTCCATAGGAAGTGCACACTTTGGCCCGTGTTGTGTATTTTTGTACTTTGATTGTTTGTACTCCTCATTGTGATTGCCTAGAATGTCTACACATATCAGCGATTTGATTTTCCTATTGGTACAGGGGTTGTGTACGTGTTCCGGGAGTGTTTGGAAACAGGAATACTGCGCACGATCATCAGATCTACTGCACACGACCACTGGTCGTGCGTCGATGATCGTGCGCACTTGCCTTCCTTTTCCAAGTTCTGCCTGGGCATACACACGACCACTGGACACAGTGCGCACGACCACCGGTCGTGCCCTACTGATTGTATGCATTGATTCCTCCTTTCCTAGAGTTCCGTCAGGGGTAATCGCACGACCATTGGACATAGTGCGCACGACCACCGGTCGTGCGCCATTGCTCATGCGTAGTACCCCAGTTCTTCTTCCTAATCTGCCATGCCAGTGCGCACGATCACTGGTCATAGTGCTCACGACCACTGGTCGTGCACCCGTGATCGTGCTCATTGTTCAATTCTGCTTTCTATAAATATGCAGGTGGAGCCCTAATTCCGGGATCGCTCATTTTTCCTCCGCCGTTTTCATCTCCGAGGAGGGATTCCGCCGTCCTCCTTCAATCTCCACCCTAGGGAGGTGCTCCAGGTAAGCTTTCACCGCCAAATCCTAGCCCCAGCTTCCTCTCGGCCTCCTCCATCATCTCTTGGGCTCATTTCAAGCTTCAGCGCCATAGTCATCAAGCAAAGGGAAGCTAACAACTTTCGTCCTCTATCGTGACACGAAGAAGACGGGCCATTGGAAGGTGGTGACAGCCCTTCTCTACCCCGAACACAGTTGAGGACCGAGCTTGGATGCGGATTGACAACTCGACGTTTCCAACCATGAATCCTCAGCAAGACTTCGGATTCAGTCGATCTCTTGCCTTGTTCTTCCTTTATTGTTGTTTATGTGTTGTTGTAAACTCTATTTATAGATGATGTGCGCTTAATTGTAAAACGCTTATATTAAATCATGTCTTTGTGATTTGTATTGTCGTTATATTTGCTTGAGGTGCACCATATTCCATCAAACACAATCCACCCGTGCCGCACTAGCAATTGCTAGTGGCGTGCGTAGCGAAAAGGTGCTCACAACCCTCATTCCGCCATTCTAACCACCTCATCCGCAAGCCTACTCGTCCATCCGCCCAACGATTCGGTGCATAGCGGCCCGTCTAGTCTTCCATCCCGCCTGGCGTAGCATCGCATAGCGGCGTTGCATAGGAGTAGTTGTTAGATTTTTACTTTCTTTTTATCACAACAATCAAAACCACCATCATTATCGCCAACCCTAAGGACTTCAATCTCAAGTCCTCGAAATTAACTACACCTTACTTATTCCTTGAGAGATCAATACTTGGGAAAACTCGCCCATTTTATATTACTTGTGTGACCGGTTCACTGCCGTGATCTTTAGCGCAAGTTTTTGGCGTCGTTGTCAGGGAACACAGTCGTGTGAGTTTCTAGAGAGGGAGATGTGAGATTGCTTTCCTTTTCCTTTGTAAATCGCTTTTGTTTTGTTCTATTTCTATTTTGCCTGCCTTCTTCTTGTTTGTTTAGGCAATTATATTAATATATTTTTGGATTTAGTAATTTGCACAATTTATTTTTGAATCTGCTATTTCGACACCATGTGGGGATATTCGTATGCCCAATGTCGTTGGTGTCGAAAGCCTTCCCACGCTAGCCATGAATGCCCTACGAGAGATATTGAGCATAAGCCTCAGCGCACAGTGCATGAGATGTTGTATTCGTACAGCCCTTCAAACACTGTGCCCTGAGTTTATGGTCAATCGTCCTCGCCACATACACCGCTCTCTTATTCCTCTACGGCCCCACAAGGACCGCAGAGTAATGGGAGAAAGTGTTTGTATTGTCGTAGAACAGATCATGTCCTGAAGTATTGTGCCGAGTACCTCCGTGTTATGGAAGAGGATGGTGAGCCGGACATCCGAATCATCCCGACTCCTACCCTCGGTGGCACACCTTCATCATCTTGTTATGTGTCCCTGTCACCTTCATTTGTTGAAGGGAATGATGTGGGCACAACCACCAGATGTGTTGCTGATCTAGGCTTCGACGTGGCTAAGCCCATCTCTCCTGTGCATACATCTCCAAGCGTGGAACCGATTCTTTGTGAGGAACTTGTGCTTGACTTTTATCCAAGCAAAGTTCTTCCGCCTTTTGTGCATTCTACTTCAGTCATCTCTGACGACATTTTCGACAATGCAACACAAGTTGAGGCTTGTGATACATTGATTGTTTCCACTCACATGGAGGAGGACAACCTTCCTGGTGTCGAGGATTCTCCCTCGATACCAAAGGAGGAAGTCCAAGTCTTGGTGGAGTCCTCTATGGATTCAGCCGAGCCTTGTAGCATTTTCGACATTGCTGACGATATTTTTCTACCTCAGCCTTTGGGGAGTGAAACCGGGATCACTCCTCTGATTATTTCTTTATGTTCTTCATCTCTTTTATTTCTTGATCCACCTTCCTTATCTGAGCCTATGCAGGTTGAATCTCCACGGGTAAGTTGGGTTGACGTTGAAAGTCCACCTAGTGTCAACTACCTTCAGCTATGGGGGGGGGGGGGAATAGGTGACGTGCAGCGTTTTTGCGGAATAAAAATTGTACCTGCACAAATAAACAAACCAGCACAGCAAACAAAGTACACAAGCTATTTATAGTGGTTCCCCGATTTGGGTACATCCACGTTCCCCCTTCGACCTATCTCCCAACAAGGGACGACTCGGTCACTTCACCAACAGGATTGAAATCCAATCCTTGCACTATCGGAAGGAACCCTTCCACACGTAGGAGTCAACACTCCCACAACACGGGTTGCACCCAACCCTTACAGCTAGGAACAAACGTT
Source organism: Platanthera guangdongensis (assembly GCA_039583875.1). Lineage (NCBI taxonomy): Eukaryota > Viridiplantae > Streptophyta > Magnoliopsida > Asparagales > Orchidaceae > Platanthera > Platanthera guangdongensis. The sequence continues at coordinate 156,439,896 of CM077152.1, forward strand.
CCATTACAACAAAAATAAAACTAGAATGTACAAGAAATACAAACTACGTTTGTAGACTAAGGTGTCCCTCTTCGTTGACGACGTGTTCTTGAAGTCCACGAAGAGTCCACAACCCTAGATCTCTCTTGGAGAGAATCTCCCCGGAACCGGCGGCGGCAAGATGGGCGGCGGCTAGGTTCACGGGATCGGCGGCGACAACGATGTGCGGCTGCTGTACTTTGGAGATCCAAACTTCGTAGCGAAGCTTGCTAGGTCTACCAACGGTCATACTAGGATCAATCGTCTCGATCGATTCGGATGGGGAAGATTTTCCCGATCTACAAATTAAGAGACAAGAGATCTCCGGTTAGACACGTGAGACTCTAAGCTTGGCTAAGCTTCTGTCGCCGGAAGATCAGGAAGAATTGCGATCAAAAGCGGCGACCAACAAGCGCGAGCGGCGACGGTGGCGGCGGAGCAGTTTCGCGATTTTAGGTCAAGATCGTCGCTCGGCTTCTTTCTGTGTATCTTTACTGTTCAAAAATACCCGTATATATATACACAAGTAAACACCTTAATGACCGTTGTGGGTCCCACAAGAAGAAACCCTAAATCCGGTTCAAAATAGTGCCAGCGGCAGAATTCGGTCCAGCTTTTTCCCGAAAATTGCCCAAGTAAAAATCAGCGAGAATCACCTGTGATTCTCGTCGAATCGTCGAGAATCAAGGGTGATTCTCGACGATTCGGCGAGAATCACCAAGTGATTCTCGATGATTCGTCGAGAATCACAAAGTGATTCTCGTCGAATTTGACTTGATTGCACTCTGATTTAGCCGGCGAGAATCAGCCAGTGATTCTCGACGATTCGGCGAGAATCACTAGTGATTCTCGCCGAATCGGCGAGAATCACTTGGTGATTCTCGTCGATTCTTACTTGGATGATTTTTCGTCTTACGCCTCTGAGCTGCTCTTTGACTCATCCTTGATCCTTGCCTGCTCTTGCATAAACACAGCCCTGTACTTGAAAGTAAGCGCACTCCAATAGAGAGAGTACACGTAGGCCAACACACTGATCTGCTCAACGAGGGATTACGTCGTGCAGACCCGTGTATATTGACCTACTGCACCCTGACATTGGTGTGCACTTAGCGTGGAATAACTGCAAGCACAACTTGAAATATTTTATCAAATATATTGTGAATTCATCTTAGCTTGACAGGTGGCTTCCTCAAATCCAGGTAATTGTGGATACAATACCCAACAATCTCCCCCTATTTGACGAAGCCAAAATCCTACTAGCTAAGATGAATACCAGCAACCAGATAATATATACAACATACAGAATTTAGAGATGCAGTACAAGAGAGTATAGGCAAACAGACCAAAACTTGAGTCACTCATAAATTCATATATATATATATATATATATATATATATATATATATATATATATATATATATATAATTTCAAGATTGTTCATATAATAATAATACACGTTAATTGTTCTTATGAGAGAATGACAAGCTATAAATTTCTGACTATTTTTCTTTGGCTAAGTCATCCTTGAGTTTTTGAGCCAAAAACTTCTTCCTTTGCCTTTCAACATACTCCTTAGGCTTTGGATAGTATCTGGGAGGAGGAGCTTTATCTGTCGCATTGTTGGTCCTAAAGAAGATGTTACGTTTGGCTTCATTGGTCTTGTGCAGCTCCCACTCATGCTGGTTGTATACATCGTTTCGATTGATTTCCCCTTTTTCTTGTAGTTAGAATGTGTCCAGTATGATACTCTTGGATACTGGACTCCACTTTTCGTTTCTTACTTCCTCCTCCTTCAGTATGATTCTCTTTTCTGCTTGTGTTTCCTTTGATGTCCCTTCTTTAGATTTTCTCTTATCACTGGCTTTTGCTAGGGCTCCTTGATCAAACATTGCCATCAGTTTTGCCTTGGAGGAGGCCCTAGCAGCCCTATGAGCATCAGCCTCACTTAAATGAACTTCTGCAGCACTTACTCCCTCATCAGCCGCAGTATAAATTTCAGGGGCAGGAGTACCCTCGGGATTTTCAGGGATATTAACGCCTAACTCTTGTTGAAGCATCCACCAGCAACTGTCATAAACATATTTGTTTGACTGCTCAAAGTTGTTGATGATGATTTCTTTAAGCTCGGCCATCTTAGCTATATATTCTTTCTCCCCCTTTTTGGCTTCGACTGCAATGGAGTTTGCATAGGAATGCAGCGACTCATCAATATGCTTTGTAGTCCTGGAGAATTCAGTGACCAAGGCTTGTTGATTGGTGTTAAGAGTTACCATATTGCCATCAAACTTTTGAATATTATTTGCTACGACATGAGCATTCTGATTCACTATGGCGAGAGTATCGGTGTTCTTTTTCAATCCGTCCATAAGAAGGGTGACAGCTTGGCCGACCACTGTATACTTATCTTCAAACTTCTTTTCCATCACGTCTAGTTTGTGATTGATCTCCACCATGTTCTTGAGCATGAGATTCTTTGATTTCTTAATTCTGTTGAACTTTTTATTTTGAGCTTTCTCAAAAGATGCTTTAAGCTCATCCACAATACCCTGAATGACATTTACGGTGTGATTGGCTAGATCATCTCGTAGTGGATGAGCCTGAGGCACTCCTTGGCCTTGCTCTTCATCAGATGCACCTGTAGAACTGGACACGAGCACAGTCTCTAAGGGGGGAATGCTTGCGGCCTCTGTAGATTTCTCGGACTCCCCCTCCACTGTTGCACCAATGATCTCAGGAACGATCTCAGGAGCGTGCTTGTCAGATGGAATTTCAGTGATATCCTGAGTCTCCAAAGCTTCCTATCCCTCATTGCCTTCTTCCTCACCTTCATCATCCATGAGATCATTCTCATCAGCATCATCTTCCAACCCTTCGTCAGCAGTCTCCTCTACTGTACCTCCGGCTCCTAGATCGTTCAGGTTCAGGGCCTCCTCATTCTTTAGCATAGCTTCACTTTCTTCTAGTATATCCGCCACTACATCTCTGGCTATCTGGGAGATGTCAGATACGATATTAGCATCAATGGGCAGAGGCTCCCCCTCAATTCCTGCAGTCAAAGCATCAGGAATTTCACTGGGGATAACTATGGAATCAGCCACAGTTCCGTCCTCGGCTGGAGATACTTCCTGTTGTTCTACCACGACAGCCTGCCCAATGCGCCTCTCCCATCTGTCAAAAACACTCGAGTCCATTTTCTTCAAGTAATGTAGAGGGACACCTTTACTCATGTCGTACTTATCTCCGTTCAACTGATTGAGATACAGACTGATGATTCGGCCAAAGCTAGGAGATTTGAGGGTGTCCTTTATCTTCTCAAAAAGCAATGCCCCCCAGTTGAATCCTTTTCTGCAGACAATTGCCACCAGGATCTTGAACATGTCCGCATAGATGTGGTCATGAGAACCCGGTTTGCATATGAGTACCTTCCCAATGATGTCTGACAGAAGTTTCCCTTCTTCATTCATATCCTTTCGTTTTATCGACCGAGTTCCTCGAGCGAGTCCACAGAATAATAAAGTCCTGGTTTTGTCTTCTTCCTCAAGATAGTCCTCGTGCTCCGAACTAGTGAGCTGCAAGTATTGGGTTAGCTTGTTTGCAGACATCTTGATCGTTGCCCCTGCAACCTTGCTCTTGATGAGAGAGTCTTCATTTCGGAGTTTGGCGGCAGCGAAGAACTCCAACACTTCTTTGTCCAAGATTTTACACGGGTGCTCCAGCACGAATGAGAGTCCAGCCTCTTCCAGCATAATAATGATGTTTCTGAATTCGTCAGAGGCATATGAGAACCCTGTTCGAACCAGCTCACATCCAGTGATCAGTCCAGCGGTTGTCCTTGGAGCCATCGCAAACCTAGGGAGAGAATCCCTACTCTACGCTTAATCAAAAGTCAAAAGGGAAGAGACACTAGTAATAAAGTTCTTGTAAGGATGAGGTTGTGGTTACCTAACAGCATAGACAGTGAGTTGGTTTGATAAAGACGACGAACACCCGGGAGGTGCACCCGACTGTGAGTGATCGAAACTGTGGAGAAATCCCTGGACGAGAGAGAGGAGAGATCCACGGAAGGCAATCGGCGAGATCGGCGAATCGGGAAGAGTCGGCGAGGTCCTTCGTGAGAGATCTTGCGTGATGTCGACGGAAGGGGAATAATCACGGGTCCTTCGGTGAGAGTCCTTCGGTGAGAGTCCTACGGGAAGAAGCTTGCGGGAATCTTGCGGGAATGCTTCACGAATCGGCGAGAGTCCTGCTGTTGTCGATTCCTGCTGTTGTCGACGAAAGAGGCGATCAGCGAGTTTAAAAAAAGATTTCCTGCGGAATATGAAGGGTCGGCGGGATACTATGCGATATCGACGAGTTTGAAAAGGAAACCCCGCATCTCCACCATTCTGTGTGAAGAGTGAAACGCTAAGGTTCGGGCCCCGCCGGATTCTCGAAGTCTTCTGATATCAAGACAATTTACAAAATCCTCTAAATATATATATATATATATTTCTTAAAGCCAATCTATTTAGGATTTGAACGGGGCATTTCCATACACTTCTGGATGTCAATTGTAAGTTGTCGAGATTTCCAATGACGTATCTTCGTTAGTTTTCAGTGAACTGAATTACGCCCGTAGATGTTAGTTCTCTAATCTACCAGTGGAACTTCCGATAAATCTTTATTGATGTATCTAAAGTTTATATTTATCGAGTTAACCTATCCTTAGGTGTACACTCATATATGTGTATATAGGTATATATAAATATATATATATGGAAATGTCGATACAATGTGACTCAAGTCTTGGAGCTGATTAAGAGTACTTGAGATTATGAGAGTTATCTTTTAGACCCTCTGGTTGAAACATACCAGGTGCTCAATATGAGTATGCCCAGGTAGATATCACTTCTGTCATTCCATATATTTATTCCAATATAGTCTTGAAACATCTACTGTCTAGTTCCCATTATATTTACGGGAACCTAGACTATCCTGCAAAAGAGAGTTACTTTACCTTAGGAACCCAATACATATTGCGTCCTAGGTTCTTGTTAGCATAAACACTCGACTGCCTTCCTTCAGAAATCCTGACAGGAAGACTACCTCTGCCCTGGAGATGTGGATAGGCCCTTGCCCTTGACACAGAGGGGTTGTGCCAACAGTCTATGGCAAAGTGTCCCACCTTGCCACAACACCAACTCTCGTGAATGTTGTATCTCCGTTTCTGACCTGATCTAGTGACTGAGGTAGTCATGAGCCTAGGTCCAAACGGGATAGATCTGGATCTGCTCCCAGAACTGCCTCTTCCACTGTGACACGTGGAGGGGTGGAATGAATGCATGCAGCGAGCGTCACGAGGTCTGGGAGGTGGTGCCTTCCTTTCAGACAGCCCCCTTCCTGAGGCCCCATGAGAACTTACATCATGACTTCTAACCCCCCTTTCCTATGTCCTTGGGTGGAGAGAAGAGTTCTGAGAGCTGATACCAGCCGATTCATGCCGAGTATGGGCAGTGGCCGAGAATACAAAGGGCTCAGAAGGAGCCTTACATATTCTCTCATGGGTGGCCATGACGGCCCTTGTACTATGGGTGTCTCCACATGAGGACAGATCACCCTTGCAGTGATCACGATTATTCCTGTGATCATACCTGAAGGCATGATGAGTAGCCTTCCTACTTGGAGTGGGGGGTCGGAATACCGTTTCCCCATTTCTCCACGAATTGATAATTCGGGAGATCCACCCGTTTTCTTCCTTTCTCTTCATAGCATCAACCTTGGAAAAGTTTGATACTATCCTTTTCTCAATCTCTAGACTACTCTCTAGATTAGAGATTTTAGAGTCCTTGACCTTGTTGGATGCCAATTGGAGAGCCAACAAGATCTTCAGCCGTGCAATCTCCTGAGCTTGTTCTTCAACAAGCAGGTTGCTTTTCTGAAGGGCTCTCTTCAGGGAATCAGAATTTTTTGAAGGGACACAGTTCCTGTCTTCAGAAACTTCAAGAGAGACGGGGCAGGATGAAAAAGTTACCTGCTCTTCAGTGTTATTGTCATTAGAGCCAGTGACCGCTGTGTCAATCTCATCAGAGATGCTTTCCTCACTGGCCTCTTCAATCTCTGATACGGACACTGGAGCTTTGATACTGTCCGATTGATCCTTGCCTTCATCTTCAGAGGCGAGGACCCCCACATAGGCTTCATCCTCTAGTTGACAGCAGATTCCAGCTTTCTCTGATCCCCCCATCAGCTCTGAGATCATCACCCACATAGATTTGGCCGTCTCACATTTTTCCAATCTAGAGCAAGAAGGTGCAGACCAGATATCCATGATAATCTGACGAATCCTCTTGTCCAGATTAAATAATGAAAGTTCCGTCTCCGACATCTCAGCAATGCACTTGGGCACTTGGATATTCTTTCCAGAGCCGGAGGTCTTCATAGGAATAAAAGGACCCTCTTCCAGGATGAAAGATGCTCGAGGATCGATAGCCTCCAAGTGATACGACATTCTCATCTTCCAGACGGGATAATACACTTGTGTGCATGTGGGAAGTCTTAGTGGCGATATCTCATGATCCAGCTCCATGCTTCTGACAGTGGTGGCAGGATTCTACTCAAGGTGTAAACCTTTTTGATGAGTAACCTGGCTCTGATACCACTTGAAAGTCCACCTAGTGTCAACTACCTTCACCTATGGGGGGGGGGGGAATAGGTGACGTGCAGCGTTTTTGCGGAATTAAAATTGTACCTGCACAAATAAACAAACCAGCACAGCAAACAAAGTACACAAGCTATTTATAGTGGTTCCCCGATTTGGGTACATCCACTTTCCCCATTCGACCTATCTCCCAACAAGGGATGACTCGGTCACTTCACCAACAGGATTGAAATCCAATCCTTGCACTATCGGAAGGAACCCTTCCACACGTAGGAGTCAACACTCCCACAACACGGGTTGCACGTAACCCTTACAGCTAGGAACTAACGTTCCTTTACAACAAAAATAAAACTAGAATGTACAAGAAATATAAACTACGTTTGGAAACTAAGGTGTCCCTCTTCGTTGACGACGTGTTCTGGAAGTCCACGAAGAGTCCACAACCCTAGATCTCTCTTGGAGAGAATCTCCCCGGAACCGGCGGCGGCAAGATGGGCGGCGGCTAGGTTCACGGGATCGGCGGCAACAACGATGTTCGGCTGCTATACTTTGGAGATCCAAACTTCGTAGCGAAGCTAGCTAGGTCTACCAACGATCACACTAGGATCAATCGTCTCGATCGATTCGGATGGGGAAGATTTTCCCGATCTACAAATCAAGAGACAAAAGATATCCGGTTAGACACGTGAGACTCTAAGCTTGGCTAAGCTTCTGTCGCCGGAAGATCAGGAAGAATCGCGATCAAAAGCGGCGACCAACTAGCGCGAGCGGCGATGGCGGCGTCGGAGCAGTTTCACGATTTTAGGTCAAGATCGTCGCTCGGCTTCTTTCTGTGTATCTTTACTGTTCAAAAATACCCGTATATATATACACAAGTAAACACCTTAATGACCGTTGTGGGTCCCACAAGAAGAAACCCTAAATCCGGTTCAAAATAGTGCCAGCGGCAGAATCCGGTCCAGCTTTTTCCCGAAAATTGCCCAAGTAAAAATCGGCGAGAATCACCTGTGATTCTCATCGAATCGTCGAGAATCAAGGGTGATTCTCGACGATTCGGCGAGAATCACAAAGTGACTCTCGACAATTCGTCGAGAATCACAAAGTGATTCTCGTAGAATTTGACTTGATTGCACTCTGATTTAGCCGGCGAGAATCAGCCAGTGATTCTCGACGATTTGGCGAGAATCACTAGTGATTCTCGTCGATTCTTACTTGTTGATTTTTCGTCTTACGCCTCTGAGCTGCTCTTTGACTCATCCTTGCTCCTTGTCTGCTCTTGCATAAACACAACCCTGTACTTGAAAGTAAGCGCACTCCAATAGAGAGAGTACACGTAGGCCAACACACTGATCTGCTCAACGAGGGATTACGTCGTGCAGACCCGTGTATATTGACCTACTGCACCCTGACATTGGTGTGCACTTAGCGTGGAATAACTGCAAGCACAACTTGAAATATTTTATCAAATACATTGTGAATTCATCTTAGCTTGACAGGTGGCTTCCTCAAATCCAGGTAATTGTGGATACAATACCCAACAGACGTTGAGCCTTACGCTCAGGCTATCGATGAGTGCATCCTCTTGTGTGAGGAGGTTCCTACCTCCTTCACTGTGGAAGCCCCTGCCGTCACCTTCGCCCCCAGCGAACTTGTGGTGGACGAAACCTTGCTAGGCAAGGATTTGTTTTGTGGTGAGATGAGTGAGGACCAGGCCTCCTCCTCATCCTACTTCCTATTTCCTCTGCCTGCGAGGAGCATGTATGATTATTTATGCAGAGGGGTAACTGTTTTATCACCGTATCGGTACCCGTTACCGCAACGGATAATGGAACAATTGCCTGTGTATTTTTCTTTTCATAGACCCATTAGCTAGAACTATATAGAATTTAATAAGTCGTGCTGGGATGACAATAACCCCAGTACTTATCTTTCATTTTCTATGCTTTTTTTTCATGTCTATTTTAGTTTTAGCATTTCTTTTTTGTATATTTTTCTTTTTTTTTGCGGAGCTCACCCCTGCAGGCATTCATGGCAAATCGCATTGGCGGGGTTGTGATTCTTCGTATGGCGGGCCTGCTTCTGTTTTCCACGCGTCTTCTGGTATGCTCACTAGCTGAGCATTGGGTTACCTCTCCCCTTGTTTCTATTTAATTTTAATTTCTATATCATATACTGTGTTTCTTAGTTTAAGTCTGGGGGAGAGCCATTATTTGTTACCTATGGCATGCGCACATTTCTTGTGCATACTAGAAACTTTTATAGATTTATTATGATTAGTTCATTGCATCAGACACCAGTGCACCCACATGAGCGCGTGCTTAGTTTTTTTGCGTACTGTGAGTTAAACTCATTTCTTTTGTATGATTTCGGAAAATTATGGTGCTGACATAGGATTTTAAGACAGAGAAAAATGTTGACCCTACTGTTCTCCTAGTCGAGTGCTCTCGTCTCGTGTAGAAATTAGAGTAGATTTAATTTTTTTGTAGGCATTTAGTTTTATATTTTTCTAATTGCGTAAATAATTTTTATTCTACTCAAAAATTGGTGAATCCGGTGTGAATCCGACGGTAACTTAGGGATGTGTGTAGACGACCCTTAGGTTCGTATTGCTCGAGTCGGGAGGATGGATAGTCTTTCTCATTGGCTAAGAACTTGCCCCAAGCTATTCTTGAAGCATGGGTATAGGTTAGTTCACTCGCATGAGCGTGATGTAGGCTATCATTTTGGCCCGGTTGAGCTTTGTACCATTCCAAAGATCTTATCCTCTCTAGCGCCGTTGTGCCTACCCCTCCTTTTGATTCAGCTCGACCATGATTTCACCAATGCATCATAGCCAATCATAGTCGCACACCCAAGTTGAGCTTTAGAGTTTTACATTTTCATTCTTGGATGTGATGTGGTGATATTACATGCGAATATGTGGATGCGCTCCAAAGTTTTATTTGCTGAAATTGTTAAAATAAAATAGGATTCCAAAAAATATATACAGAAAAAAATTAATTGTGAAAAAGAAAAGTGAAAAGAAGAAAAAGTTTGATTGAAAATTCTTTTTGAGATGAGATTGTATTTGGAGTAGGCGGTACACACACCCATATTTGAGAAATTAAGTCTGCGGGTGTTGTGTACCCGTGTGTATTTTGCTTAGCAGAGGGATTTTTTTTATGAAAGCTCACTTGGGTTAGGTGTTTATCCTTCCTATTTATCTTTGTTTACCTCACCGAAGCCCAAGCCCTATCTCTTCACCTAAAGTCCTACTGATTTTTGTGTGAACCAAACCAGTGTCGTGGAGAGAATGTGAAAGGGCAAGCATATGGTCACCGACATTGGTGGATTCCTTTGGAGGTTATCTCGAGCCCCGATCTTTGTCAAAGCTCGCCGAGCGATTAGTCTACTTTCTCCCTACGCGTGACCGGCTGATTCACCGTGATTCCATTTTTGATTAATAATAAAATGTTGATACACATTGTGAAAAGTTTAAACTATTTTGTATACTTAGAAATTTCTTCTATTATATTTTTACGCGTGCGAGCATACGACTTCGCATGGTACTCCGTATCGCAATTTCCTTGTTAACTAAATCATTTTCCCTATCTGCAGAGATTTTGTTTGCTCGGGACGCACAAACAGTTAAGTCTGGGGGTGTGATGAGTCCGATTTATATAGGATTTTGCGGACTCATCTGGGCTAGTTTTCACGCGTTTCCACTTCACATTTAGTTCTATATCGTTCATATTTCTTCTTTTCTATATTTCCATAGAAAGTGCACACTTTGGACCGTGTTGTGTATTTTTGTACTTTTATTGTTTGTACTCCTTATTGTGATTGCCTGGAATGTCTGCACATAGCAGTGATTTGTTTTTCCTATTGGTACAAGGGCCGTGTACGTGTTCCAGGACAGTTTGGAAACAGGAATACTTCGCACGATCATCGGATCTACTGCGCACGACCACTGGTCGTGCGTCGATGATCGTGCGCACTTGACTTCCTTTTCCAAGTTCTGCCTGGGCATACGCATGACCACTAGACACAGTGCGCACGACCATCGGTCGTGCGCTACTTATCGTGTGCAATGATTCCTCTTTTCCTTGAGTTTCGTCTGGGGTAATTGCACGACCATTGGACATAGTGCGCACGACCACCGGTCGAGCACCATTGCTCATGCGCAGTACCCCAGTTCTTCTTCATAATCTTGCATGCCAGTGCGCACGATCACTGGATATAGTGCGCACAACCACTGGTCGTGCGCCCGTGATCGTGCGCATTGCTCAATTCTGCTTTCTATAAATATGTAGGTGCCGCCCTAATTCCGGGATCTCTCATTTTTCCTCCATTATTTTCGTCTCCGAGGAGGGATTCCGCTGTCCTCCTTCAATCTCCACCCTAGGGAGGTGCTCCGGGGAAGCTTTCACTGCCAAATCCAAGACGGAGCTTTCTCTTGGCCTCCTCCATCATCTCTTGGGCTCTTTTCAAGCTTCTACGCCATAGCCATCAAGCAAAGGGAAGCTTGAAACTTTCGTCCGCTATCGTGACACGAAGAAGACGGGCCATTGGAAGGTGGTGACATCCCTTCTCTACCCCAGACGCAGTTGAGGACCGAGCTTCGACGCGGATTGACGACCCGACGATTCCAACCGTGAATCCTCTGCAAGACTTCGGATTCGGTCGATCTCTTGCCTAGTTCATCCTTTATTATTGTTTATGTGTTGTTGTAAAATTTATTTATAGATGATGTGAGCTTAGTTGTACAATGCTTATATTAAATCATGTCTTTGTGATTTGTATTGTCGTTATATTTGCTTGAGGTGCGCCATATTCCATCCACCACCATCCACCCTTGCTGCACTAGCAATTGCTAGTGGTATGCGTAGTGAATAGGAGCTCATGGCCATCATTTCGCCGTTCTAACCACCTCATCCGCAAGCCTACTCATCCATCCGTCTAGCGATTCGGTGCATAGCGGCCCATTTAGTCTTCCCTCCCGCCTGGCGAAGCATCACATAGCGGCGTTGCATAGGAGTAGTTGTTAGATTTTTACTTTCTTTTTATCGCAACAATCAAAACCCTCATCGTTACCGTTGATCCTAAGGACTTCAATCTAAAGTCCTCCTCGAAATTAACTCCACCTTACTGTGTTCCTTGAGAGTTCGATACTTGGAAAAACTCGCCCATTTTAAATTACTTATGCGACCAGTTCACTGCCGTGATATTTAGCATTAGAGAGTCCGATAACTGGCGATGGGCTGAAGAAGAGACCACTACCCGCCCGGCCAGCCATGCAACCTAATGGTGCGGACTGGGAAGCAGTCCGCGTCATCACAAATCTAGTTACTACCGGGCGGCTACTAGTCTAGACATGCAGACAAAAGTGTCTATCCACGCGGTTAGCTGGAAAATCGGCCACGAACCCTCCAGATGAGACGGAACAGTCCGCGACTTGCAAGCTAGCCGTCTTGGAGAGGATCGTGGATTTCTCGGTTAATAGTTAGATAGAATAATGACAAGTGAACGTGTTGCATCATAAGCAAAAACATTTAAAATAATCATACATACATGTTTTATCTCAATAATGCAAGATGCTAACAAAAGAGAATTGAAGTGAAAAATCATGTCACGTTTTTATCTACTTCATACCAAGACTAAAACAGGGGGCACTAACTCAAATCGTAGTCTTTGCAAAAGATCAAAATGATTCTTTTGACCAAGGTGCTCATCCTCACAATGCTCACGAAGACGTATCAGGAGGAATGAGTAGTTCTTGGGGGTATCCTTGACACATGATTTGATAACATGCGTAACTTATATATATTTTTCATTTATTTTTGTACTATCATTATTATAGCATTTATTTCAAGGTCCCTGAATCAATCGAAATCTACCCACATAGATAGATACACTTTAACTTGTATATAAAAGAATTGATCAATAGAATATTGGCCCAATGTTGTTATCTCTCTATACAATATGATCACCGAGCATTGATTATTCAAGTCATTCCTAACGTGTTAAAGACAATATCACGAGTTATGACATGTAAGCTTTGAATTTCTACACGACTGCATTGTTTAGGGATGTGCGGACAGTGTAAAGTCATTACTGTTGGGTCCATTGCTGACAATGTCCTAGATTTGTAGAAGTCGAACGAGTGAATGGTATACACATAGTTGTATTTGATGTATGCTTAAGTTCATGCATACATGTGGGATAGGTATTCCAAGTGGTTGTGATAGGTGGTCACAAGGTAGAGGAGTGAAGCCAGTTTACTCAATGCCAAATATCAAAGAAGGATGCTGGAAAGGCTGAAAATCACCCAAGTACATAGTCATTGTGCGAAGCCAGTTCACAAAACGCTAAATACCAAAAAGCACTGAGTATGGTGTGGACGGTCAAAGCCCAGTAGTCTGCAAAGTAATTCTGTGGCTAAGTCCATAGCTGTTGAATGAACGCAGTTCACTCAACACGATATAACAACAAGCCCTGGCTAAAGCTATGTATGTCAAAGACTCAGCATTGTCAAGGAGAAAATTGGCTAAGTCCACAGACATTTAGTGAAGCCAGTTCACTCAACGCCAGACAGCAAAAGCACTGTGTAAAGACAGGACAGTCAAAGACCAGCATGTTGCAGAGACAATATTGCGTCTAATTCCAGTAACGTTGAGTGGAGCCAGTTCACTTAACGCCAGTTAAGCAGAAGCATTGAGTCATGCTGCTGCATTTAAAGCCTAAGAAGAAAGTAGACAGAAATTGACTAAGTCCAAAGGCATTGAGTGAAGCTAGTTCACTCAACGCACTCAACGCCTGAGAAAGCTGGCAGTTTTTAGAATTACGGCTAATTTCAGAAGCATTTAGTGAATCCAGTTCAGTCAATTCCTCAGCATGAAGACATGCAATCAGTGATACGGCTATGCCTAAGGGCGTTGAGTGATGAAGGTTCATTCAACACACTCAATGCCTGGCAGTGTAGAAAGTTTGGATAAGTCAAAAAACATTGAGTGAAGGCCACTCACTCAATCTCTCAATGCCTAGATGCAAAATGACGAGCCAAGTCTAAAAGCATTGAGTGATGAAGGCTTCACTGAACGCACTCAACGCCTGAGGAAGCAGAAAGTTTGTTGAGTCCAGAATCATTGAGTGATGAAGGCTCCACTCAATATACTCAACTCCTGAGGAAGCAGAAAGTTGGTTAAGTCTAGAATCGTTGGGTTACGCATGTTCACTCAACGCACTCAATGCCTGGGATGAAATTGAAAATTTGGCTGACTCCACAGATGCTGACGTCAGCCAAAAATCTACAAAAGTCAAGGAAATTCAAACTCATTGCGGGAAAGCTGGAATCCACCACTGAAGGCACCGATAGCCAGAAGTATGATGTATTATATAAAAGGAAGGCTATAAATCAACAATTAAAGTCGGGCCTACAGGTCAAGAAAGTCATTGCAAGGTGGAAGATAAAAGGAGTGAGATCGGTGAAATCAAATTAACATTAAGGGCTTTGTCTTTTCAAATAGCGAGCGAACTTCATCATCGTCTTCGCCATTGTTATTGAGACAAGAAGCAGAAGTTCAAATCAGTCAACCTGAAAGTTCTTCCTTTTAGCTATTAAGGTCTTCGTCATCAACAAAAATAAATGAGCAGCAAAGGCTAACCCTAGCTGTGGCCACTTCACAGCCCAAGCTAAGCAAATCATGAAAACTATTTTCCGGAGCTGTGAAGAAGAATGCTGGACTGATTTTACTCAGGACAGAAGGAGAAAGACATAGAGATAATTTCTCTTGTGTCATATCAACTTCAAACCTTATTTTCTCTATAAGATTCTTTTGGATCTAAGTGGTAAGTTTGTGTTATAAAGGCTGAGACTGTAGGATCTATTATAGATCTGAGGTAGGATCCAAGAGTGAATCTGAGTGGAAGGATTACGTTAAGAATCTTAGTGTAGGGTTATCCTCCTATCCTGAGTGGTAGGAGCATTGGCTTGAGGTAGGTGATTTTCTGATCACTGAGTTGTAGGGCTTTGTGTCTGAGTTGTAAGTATTGGAGGAGACAGAGTGGTCTTGCGCGATCGTGTTGTAATCTCTTAGGAGCCGAGATACTGGAGAATTGCCTTGTCTAACACACTGTAGAAATGCGGGAGGGATAGTGGATGTACCCAAAATCTGGGGAACAACTATAAATTGTCGTGTCTTTTGGGTAAATGTCTTGAAAGCTCTAGGAAATAAATCACAACTCACAGCCTAAAATTATAAAATTTAAAAGTTATACTACAGACCTAGAAACCTATTCACCCCCACCCTTTAGGTGGTTTTGCTACCCTTGAAATGAAAGACTTTCAATTACGCTACCTAAATCCTCACACATACCTAGCGGCATACTCAACATACACTATACAATCTAGTCGTACTTAGTGGCTAAGTACATAAAGATTAAACACATCATGACATAGTCAGACACAATTAACAAGGATTAATAATGCTAAATCAAACATTGCACGTAATCATTATGCTCTAGGTTCTAGTGAAGCGTGTCCTAAGAATGAAATCTCCAATTTTGTTTTCCTTGTAAGTTTTTATATTTTTTTGTTATAAAAAGAAAAATCAAATCAAACAAAAACAATGTTGAAAATAAAAACGTATTTTTGGAGTTTTTTAAAATATAGTTGACTTTTGCACACAAAAGAAATGCATCCCAGACAGCTAATTAAGATGCACAAACAAAAACAAATGAAAACACTGGTACAAAATGAGCAATCGGTGATTAGCACAAATAAGGGTATGCCCAAGGTAATAACTACCGAAACTATGCGTCTATAGCATAGCCCCAAGCTAAGTGACGGATGGGCTTGAGGAGCTGCATAAATGCTGTAGGTATGCGGTGTTAATCCCATATGCATACAAAAGCACCCGCTCAACTAACACACTCTCCCCCCAGCTCCACTCAAGGACCCACTAGAACCCTCCCGGATTAAGGACAAGACGTGGTTTACATGTTAGCGGCTTTAATGCACACAAACTGAAAGTATCTAGTGTCTACCTAAATCACCTAGAGGGGGGAGAATATGTGATTTCTGTGTCTTTTGTGGAATAAAATTACTTTAAAAATAAGAGCACACAAACACAAAGATTTATAGTGGTTCCCCGAGTTAGTTATGTCCACTGTCCCCCCTCGCCTATCTACCATTTCAACAAATCTTAAACCTCGGAGCCACAACTCATACAACTTGGAGACGACGCTCCTACCACTCAGAGAACAACCTCTCCTTCAACTCGATCCACAACCGGATCTACACCTCGATCCACAAACAAATCTACAACTCGGAGATAAAATCTCCAACAAATGTAAAAGAGTCTTACACAAAAGTATTAAAAACAATCTTGACAAGATCTGATGTCTTCTATCTGTCTTTCTTCAATTAGGTTGTACTTGAATAACTTGGAGAACATGGAAATTCAAAAACCTTGAAAACTTTAAGTCTCGAATCTTGAATCGACTAGATATAGGAGAATAGGAACCTTCGGATTGCAAAGATCCAGTCGAATAGGTTGATGACGAACGAATCGTGCAGCAACGTGAGTCGGTCGATCAAAATTCGCGAACTGTACAGGAGCTTACAGTTACAATTTTAGAAACTTTCTCAATTTAAAATTTGAGTACGATAGCACGATTAGGGTTGATGTAAAATCCACCCTATGTATTTGTAGAGAACCTCCTAAGCAACATTTATAAAAGAACTTCCAAAATAAGACCTCTGAATTCACTGTGCATGGCTGTCGTTCAACCCGAGCCGAGATTTGAAAAACAGACTAAAAAATAACTCAAGTCATTTTCGTCGAGTATTGTCGAGTATACATGAGTATACTCGACGAACTAGTAGTGATATTTGACGAAATTTACTTAGAGAAATTCAGCTCGTTCCAACTTGCCTCTCGACGCCAGGCAGAAGTTATACTCGATGAATTCGATGAGTATCAGCTAGTATACTTGATAAATTCGATGAGTATCGGCAAGCTCACTCGACACATTCGATGCCTGACCCAGTGATAGTTGACAAATTTGACTTAGAAGATCCTGAGAGTAAAATTCGAATTGACTCGACGAATTCGACGAGTATCACCTAGTATACTCGACGAATTCGACGAGTATCGACTAGCTGACTTGACCCAGTCGATGCCTGACCCTGTGATAGTCGACGAATTTGACATAAAAAAATCCTAAAAAGTAAATTCGAATTGGCTCGACAAGCTTGTCGGGTATTGACATTTATATTCGACGAATTCGCCGAGTATCGTCAGATACATTCGACGAATTAGACGAGTATACACGGGAATACTCGACATTTTTTACTTGGAGGATTTTCCAACTCTTAGAGATTTTACCTCAAGTACAGTTTGATAAATTCGACAAGTGTTAGAAGCACAAATGACGAATTTGACGAGTATCATTGAGTATAATAAACAAATTCGACGAATATCCCTTAAAATACTCGACGAGTTTTACTTGGTTAAATTTTTTGTTCTTCTGATTCCAAGTCCTTCTCCTTCCTGGATCCTCCTGATGCACTTGGGATAGAAGTACACCCCAATAGAGAGATTACACGCGAGTCAACACATTGTCCTACACAATGAAGGATTACATTGATAGTCCCATGTTTACTGACCCAACAAATCTAGCCATTGGTGTGTACTTATCAATGTAGACCTGTAAGTACATAACTAAAAATACAACAACAAATACAATATCAATTCATTTTAGCTTAACGGGAACCTTCTTCATATCAGGGTTATTTTGGAAATAATACCCAACACAAACCTACGCCCTCGCTATTGTGAGACCCAAATAATGAGAGAATGATCGTGGTCATACCTATCCATTTAGTTCCAAAAGATACATATATTGAACTAGTTTCTATGTGCAATGAGCAATATGGTGTTTGTTATAACGTCTACATTGTTGCATGAATTTGTAGAGATTTCAAAATAGCACATTCAAGCCCTTAATGCAAATTTGACTACTAGAAATTAAAATTTTATTTTAACCTTATACAAATAGAACATTTGAAATAGAAAATATTTTGTTATTGATGTTGTTGATATCAAGAATACATCCTCTGCAATTGTCTTCAAAGATAATCATGTCTTCTTTCTTCTTGTCCAGACAAAGGAACTTGTCGACAAGTACATACGTTTTCCCTATCATTAGCCTGCCAACATACCCAATAAGTGGATGATGGTAAATATCTGGTTACCCAAGTTGTTCCACCCATAGTGTAGGTAGTCGACTTCGGCATCTATACTTGAGTTATTCTATTTATTCCTCTCTTCAAGCAAGAGCCAGAGGTGTGACCAAACTTATTATATTTGGCACACTTCGCATAGGCGGTGGATATTGCCATATGTGTGGTACTAGGGCTCCTACTATAGTATGTATGTGGGTTTTTAGATTTAATATGATTAGCGTTATGTTTTATAAACCTTTTGGCTGGATTTCCTGGAAATGAACTATCGCTAGTTATAGAGATACTGCAAGGAGGTTGCACATAGTGTTTGTATCCCAGCCCGAATATTCCAGATCCTTAACACTAATAACCCAATAGTATATCCAGAGATTTTTGGCCAATTCCAAACTTTTGGATGGCAAGGTTCAAGTGAAGGATCTTTGCCTTTAACGCGGTGTTTTCTATGACCAGCATTTTTACAATAGTTTACGAACCACTTCTTTCTATTTTCAATGTGTCTATGAGAAGTTTGAAGTTTCCTTTCCAAGTCCCTCCTCTCTATAGTGAGAGTGTTAATTTTGGAGGAACTCTCGGAGAGGTTCTTTTCTAGGTCTTTTATTGTGATCAAGGAGTGAGAGCACTTTTGGTACTCAACCTTCTTTTTTCCACATTTCACTAATTCATTATTCACACATTTCAACTCCTTTTTCAGTTGTTTATTTTTAGATTTCAAAATACTATTCTTATTAGCAACATCATATAATTTATCACAAAGAGTTTCATATAATCAAGGAGTTCTATGTAAGTGAGAGGATTTAACTCAGTGTTGCAATAGACACTGGATTCACAATCTGAGTTGTTCTGATGTTCCCCCATTATAGAAATATTTGCCTCATCTTCACTGCTTGAGCCGGAGGTGCTCGACTTGTCAGAAGTAATATTGTCCAATGTCAACATTTTGAGCACTTTCCTCTTTCGTTTGTATCTACCATGTCTCACCTTTTCTTCCTTTTGGAGCTTTGCGCAGTCTCTCTTCATGTGCCTAGACTTGTGATAGTGAAAGCACTCAGGAATAGACTTTTCTACATCGCTCTCTGACCCCTTTGACGGTTTGATCCATCTCCTCTTCTCTACTACACCTTTCTTCAAAAAACTTCTTAACTTCTCTTGCCACTTGGGATCCTTCAAGAATATTTTGAATTCCCGAACGTAAAATTTTCTTCACCTTCATCATCAGACTTTTCTGCTTTCAGTGCTAGAGTTTTCTTCATTAGATCCCTTGAATAATGCTTACTTTGTATCTTTAGCTCTAGTTCATGGGTCTTTAGATTCCCAATGAGGCTTTAAATTTCCAAGGTGTTGATATTGTGTGACTCCGCAATGGCGGACACTTTTGGATTGAACCATGGAGGAAGAGATCACAAGATTTTCTGCACCAAGTCTCCATTTTAGAATGTCTTTCTGAAAGATCTAGAGGCATTTACAATCTTTGTGAAGTGAGTGTACATGCTATCCACCTCCTCGTCGATCTCCATCTAGAACTGTTCATATTCAGATTCCAGTCAAAACAACTTTGATTCCTTTACCTGTGAGGTACCTTCATGTGTAAGCTCAAGTAGTCACTATGTATCATAAGTAGTTTCACAGTTGCAGATTCTATTAAATTCAATTTTGTCTAATGCACAAAAAACAGAGTTCATAGCTTTCACAATGTTAGTAAAATTCAGTTTATCCAATTCATCCCATTTGTCATGTGGTTTCTCCAAAACTTGATCACCATAGTGATAGTGGGTGCAGTGTATTTCCTTTGGATCATGGCCGACACATCCATGTTCCGCATCATCATAAAAATGTTCATGTGTGTTCTCTAGTGACTGTAGTCACTCCCCATAAATAGTGGGTGTTTACTAACACCTTGGCCCTTAGGAAAATCAGGATAAACATTGGCCATCTTACTTCAGTATTTTAATCCCTTTTCGAAGCAACCTGCCTCTGATAACACTTATTGGATCTGGTGGACAAGCTTGGGGAGGGGGTGAGTAAGGTTTACAAAGAACGTGTAAAATTAAAAAGAAATTTTCCAACACAACACTTTTTGGAAGCTACCGCGGGGCGGTAGATTGCTACTGCACGGTAGTAACTCACAGAACACCATTTCCTTGTGAAAGTTTGTTTTATTATTTTCCAAACAACCAAAAAACCCTAGCACCATGCACCCATAAATACAAGATGAAATAAAAGAACTTTAATCATATTAAAAAAACACAAGAGTTCATAATAAATACAACCAGATCTATATGACCCAGGAGATCAGAGGTGATGAATCAAACACTCTTTTGTTTTCTATACCAACCCTCTTCCTGGACCGATTGACTCTCTCCATTTTCCTCCAGGAAAGGTCATCAAGCCGTCTCTCCTTCACTCCTAGAATGGTATTAGAGCCCCACTAGATCCCCCGATCTAGACATCCCTCCCCCGGACAATTTCTCACGAAATCCTTCCAAGATTCTGACGATCTTCGATCAATTTCTCATAAGATCCTCCCAGGAATTTGATGACCCTCCAGTCGATTTTCCTTACACACAAATAGAATAAATCAAAATAACAATTCTGAATAGAAAATAATAGATTAAAGACTATTTCTCCCTCAGATGTATAATTCCTCCGAAGAACGTTGCGTGGTCGATGCTCTTGAAAGTCATTCTTGTTGCAATCGATCAGTCGCGGCTGGTCGTTAAAGATTTCATTCACCTGGAGTTCTTAAATCACGAATGGAGGAAGAAATAGCACTTTTCCTTTAATGGAGATGTAAGTTCGTCCTCTCCTGATAGCGGTCGAACCCTTGAGTGCAAAGTTCTCTTTCTCATTATATTTTTGGAAAAGAGGCGCACAACTTTATATATGTCTTTAAAAATAAGCTACCGCCAGTCGTATAGCTAGCGCCCTATGACAGGTCGATGCACATGTATGTGATAGTTGTCCAATATAATTTGAAAAACATCATAGAAAATATTTTTCCTCTTTTTATGCATCCACGATGCGGTACCCAGCTATCGCCTGGCATTAGGGCAATCTTCTTGATGAAGCCATCTCAACGTGCATTGAGTGTGCTAGCATTCATTGTTATTATTGGCGACATGTGGCAGGTCATCGAGCGCTCGATCAAAATAAGTCCCGAGCTAGCGTGGGTGGTAGTTATAATGCCACGAGGTAGGTCCCCGAGCGCTTATTCAATTTAACTCTAGGCAAGTGCTCGACAGTAGCCCTAGCGCACAATGGTAGGTTGCAGAGTTGAGTTCTTTGATTCTTTTGAACCTGTAAACCTGCACACTATCCCAAACACAAGTGTGATCAAAATATAACCTGGGATTTGATATTGTCAAACTAAAGAGATATGAACCCTAAGCTCCAACAGACTGAAGACATGCAACAGGTACAAAATACTCCTCAAATTCCACACCTTTGAATAGGGAGTATCTGAAAGTCCACCTAGTGTCAGCTATGTGCACCTATGGGGGGGGGGGAATAGGTGACGAGTAGCGCTTTTGCGGAATTTACGAGAGTACCTACACAATAAAAATAAAAAGCACAGGACACAGAAAACACAGCAAATTTATAGTGGTTCCCCGACTTGGGTACATCCACTTTCCCCCTTCGACCTATCTCCCCAACAAGGGACGACTCGGTCACTTCTCCAACGGGATTGAAATCCAATCCCTGCACTAACGGAAGGAGCCCTTCCACACATGAGAGTCAACACTACCACAAAACGGGTTGCACCCAACCCTTACAACACGGAACAAAAGTTCCCTTACAACGAAATTAAATATAGAGTGTACACGTGATACAAACTTCTTTTGGAGACTACGGTGTTCCTCTTTGTTCGACGACATGTTCTTGAAGTCGATGAAGAGTCTACGACCTTGGTCTCACTTGGAGAGGATCTCCCCGGAACCGGCGGCGGCACACGAGCGGCGGCTAGCTTCGGGATCGGCGGCTACGATGAAGAGCGGCTGCTGAACTTGGAGATCCAAACTTCTTTGCGAAGCAAACTAGGTCTACCAACGGTAACTCTAGGATCAGTCGTCCCGATTGATTCGGAAGGGGGAGTTTTTCCCGGTCAACAAATCGAGAGACCAGAGATCTCTGGATAGACACGTGAGACTCAAGCTTTGCTAAGCTTCTGTCGCCGGAGATCACGAAGGAATCTCGAATGTGGACGGCGACCAACAATCCCGAGCGCGACGGCGGCGGCGGAGAGAAGTCGCAGAATTAGGGTTAGAAGACGGCTCAGTTTCTTTTTCTTTTTCCGTTCTCTTTACTGTTCAAAATACTGGAGTATATATACTGTAGATGCTTTCCAATATGACCGTTTGTGGGACCCACACTTGAAATCCCTAAGTCCGGTTCAAGCTAGTATGAAGGCAGAATCCGGTTCAGGAAATTCCAGAGAAAACGCCAAGGAAAAATCGGCGAGAGTCGCATACGATTCTCGACGAATCGGCGAGAATCACCAAGTGATTCTCGACGATTCGTCTAGAATCGTCAGTGATTCTCGCCGAATCACTTATTGATTCTCAACGAATTTCACTTGGTATACATGAGCTCCTTGGCCACTGGTTCGGCGAGAATCACTAGTGATTCTCGCCGAATCTTACTTGGCACCATTTAGAGGTGGCCAGAAGGAGTCGGCGAGAATCACTAATGATTCTCGTCGATTCGGCGAGAATCACTAGTGATTCTCGCCGAATCGGCGAGAATCACTTGGTGATTCTCGTCGAATTTGCCTTGGACGAATTTTCGTCTTCCACCCAGGAGCTGCTCCTTGATCCTCCATGCTCCTTGTCTTCTCTTGCATATGAACGGCCCTGTACTTGAAAGTAAGTGCACTCCAATAGAGAGAGTACACATAGGCCAACATACTGATCTGCTCAACGAGGGATTACGTCGTGCAGACCCGTGTATATTGACCTACTGCACCCTGACATTGGTGTGCACTTAGCATGGAGGAACTGCAAGCACAACTTGAGATGTTTCATCAAATACATTGTGAATTCATCTTAGCTTGACAGGTGGCTTCCTCAAATCTAGGTAATCGTGGATACAATACCCAACAATCTCCCCCTATTTGACGAAGCCAAAACCCTACTAGCTAAGATGAATAACACTTATCAAATAATAAACATAGCATTCAGAAATTAAACATGCAGCACAAGAGAATATATGCAATCAGATCAGGACTTGAGTCATTCACAAATTCAAATATATATACCAGGATAAAATTATTCACATATAATCCAGAATTGTTTATATGACAACAATAATCATTAAATGTTCTTAAGACGCAGTGACAAGCTATAAAGTGTTGACTATTTGTCCTTAGATACGTCACCCTTAAGATTTTGAGCCAAGTACTTCTTGCTTTGCCTCTCCATGTATTCTTTGGGCTTCAGGTAGTACCTAGGAGGAGCAACTTTATCTGGATCCTTGTTGTTTCGGAAAAAGATGTTGCGTTTCGCTTCAAATGCTTTGTGCGTTTCCCATTCATACTGGCTATATGCTTCATTTCGATTGATCTCTCCTCTTTGTTGCAGCCGGAAGGTGTCTAAGATGATGTTCCTTGAAACTGGACTCCACCTTTCGTTTCGTACATCCTCCTCACTCATTCTGATTCGCTTCTCAGCTAGAGTCTCCTTGGAGGTCCCTTCCTGAACTTTTCTCTTTCCCCTGGCTTTTGCTAAGGCCTCTTGGTCAAACATGCTCCTCAGTTTAGCTTTGGAGAGAGCCCTAGCATCAGCTTCATGTGTGGGAATATCTGCAGCAGCACTTGCACTTACATCCTCAGCAACACTTACTTCCTCAGCAGCCTTAGATGTCTCAGGGATATGAATACCGGCAGGGTTGTAAGGCAGAACGACGCCTAACGTACCTAGCGCCTGTTGAAGCATCCACCAGCAGCTCTCATAGACATATTTGCTTGATTGTGCGAAGTTTGTGTCCATGCTTTCTTGAAGCTCGGCCAACTTAGCGATATACTCTTTCTCCCCTTTTTGGCTTCGTCAGCTATGTAGTTGGCATATGAGTGCAGGGAGTCATCAATATGCTTCGTTGTCTTGGTGAATTCAGTGATCAGGGCCTGCTGATTGGCATTTAAAGTGACCATATTACCATCAAACAGCTGAATGTTGTTGGCTACAACGTGTGCGTTCTGATTTACGACAGCCAGGGTATCAGTATTCTTTTTCAAACCGGCCATTAAGAGTGTGACAGCTTCGCCGGCCGCGGTGTACTTCTCCTCAAATTTCTTCTCCATCATGTCCAGCTTATGGTTGATTTCCACCATATTCTTGAGCATCAGATTTTCAGAAGTCTTAATCCTTTTCAGCAGAGTTTTCTGAGCTGTATCAAAAGAGTCTTTAAGCTCATTTACGATGCCCTGAATGATGTGTACAGTGTGAGTGGCTAGGTCATCGCGTAACGGAATAGCCGGAGGCACTTGTGGACCTTGAATTTCAGCAGACGTGTCGGTAGAGCTGGATACCATCACAGTCTCTACAGGAGGAGTGTGGGCGGCCTCTGTAGATTTATTTAACTCCCCCTCCACGGGTGCAGACTTGTCAGATGGTGGTTCAACAGGATCCGGAGTCTCAAATGCTCCATGTCCCTCATTCTCATCTTCCTCGCCGTCCTCATCCAAGAATTCATCTATATCAGCAGCCTCCTCCAAATCTCGGTTAGCAGTCTCCAGTGCTTCAGCTTCGGTTCCTTGAGTGTTTCTGTTCAGGACCTCCTCATCCTCCAGCTCAGGTTCACTTACTTCATGAATTTCGGCCACCGCATCTCTGGCCACCTGGGCAATTTCAGAAACTATATATATATGAGGGGGTAGAGTCTCCCCCTCGATTCCTGCAGTCAGGGTATCAGGAATTTCACGGGGGGTGGCTGCTGGAGATATTTCCTCTTGCTCTTCCACAGCAGGCTGCCCGATACGCCGCTCCCATCGATCAAACACAGTAGCATCCATCTTTTTCAAGTAGTGGAGAGGGACTCCTTTGCTCATGTCGAACTTGTCTCCGTTAAGCTGGTTGAGATATAGACTTATGATGCGGCCGAAACTAGGAGTGCCCAGAGTGTCCTTGATCTTCTGGAACAGCAACTCCCCCAGTTGAACCTTTTGCGGCAGACAACAACTATGAGGATTTTGAACATATCTCCTGAGATATGATCATGCGAGCCTGGTTTGCAGATGAGCACTTTTCCAATGACGTCAGATAGGAGCTTCCCTTCTTCATTCATCTCTTTTCTCTTTATTGATCGAGTGCCTCTTGGAAGACCGCAGAACAAGAGAGTTCTGGCTTTGTCCGCGTCCTCCAGATAGTCCTCCTACTCCGAACTAGAAAGCTGCAGGTAGCGACTCAGCTTGCTGGCAGACATCTTTACTTTTGTCCCAGCCACCTTGCTCTTGATTACGGAGTCTCTATCTCGGAGCCTGGCCGTAGAGAAGAATTCCAGCACTTCTTTGTCAAGAATTTTGCAAGGGTGCTCCAGGACGAAGGTTAGCCCAGCCTCTTCCAGCATTAGAATGATATTGCGGAATTCGTCCGAGGCATGAGAAAATCCAGTGCGAACCAGCTCGCAGCCAGAGACCAACCCTGCAGTCATCCTTGGAGCCATTGTAGACCTAGAGAGAAGCCCTACTCCAAACGTTAATGAACTTTCAAAAAGAAAACTTCATTAGTGGATGCTTCGGGTAAGGGGATACCTAGAGGTGAAGTCAGTGAGGTGCTTTGAGCGGAGAAAAATCGTGACTTGGGAAGATCGACGGTGCGAGCTTCGGCGTGAGTCGTCGGTAGTCTTTCGAGGAGAGCTTTGCGAGACCCTTGTGGGAGCTAAGGAGGAGACTTCACGAGCTGCGGGTTTCGGCGAGTCGGAGGGGGAGCTCCTGCGGGTTGCGGCGAATCGGCGGAAGAGCTTGGGAGAGCGCTTGCGGGTCGTCGGGAGAACTCTTGCGGGTCGGCGGGAGAGTTCTTGCGGGAGAAGTCTTGCGGGTGTCGTGAAGAAGGCGAATGGGCGGAGTGACTCGTTCGGCGGGATTTATCTAGATCGTCGGGATTCGGGGTGAATGCCAAGGGTCGGCGAGCTCTGTCGGCGGGATTCCTAGTATATACAGTGAAAGTGAGGTCTTTCTTTACCAATTGTAATTTAAGGGTTTTCTTTACTAGGAATTGAAACTTTTCAAATTCTCAAAGTCGGATGTCAAATTAACATAAGAGTAATAAATACATGTTTATTGTAACGACAATCTATTCGGATTTGAGCGGAACTTCTCCAGACATATCTTGATGTCAATTGTGATTTGTCGAAATTTACAATGACATATCTTTGTTAACCTTTATTGATGTGTAATGGTGTGCATGCATAGAGTTAATCTCTCCGTAAGGTGCACACATACATGATAAGCATAAGTATACGTATACACAAGGATAGAAATATATATATATATATATGTTTATTTTGAATGAGGGTGCATCACGACACAAGTCCTTGAACTGATCAAAATTACCTGGGATTTTGAGAGTTATCGTTTTAGTTCCACAGGTAGAACACATTAGAGGCTCAAGGTGAATATGCTCAAACAGGTAGCACATCCGTTATTGCAGACGCTTGTTCCACGTTAGCCTTGAGCCACCTACTGTCCAGTCCCCATCGTATTCACGGGGACCTGGACTGCCCTGCAAGACAGAATTACTTTACCTTAGGAACCCAAATCATATTGGGTCCTAGGTTTCTATTAGCATAAGCACGCAACTGCCTTCCTTCAGAAAACCTGTTGGAAGACTACCTCTGTCCCTAGAATGTGGATAAGCCCTTGCTGTGGGTACAGAGGGGTTGTGCCAACAGTCAATGGCAAAGTGCCCTACTTTGCTGCAGCACCAACAAGGGTGAATGTTGTATAGCCGTTTTCGACCTAATATAGTGACTGACGTAGTCACGGTCCTAGGTCTAAACGGGATAGGGCATGTTCTTGTCACACAAATTCCTCTTCCATCGTGACACGTGGAAGGGTGGAACGAATACATGTTGTGAGCGTTATGAGTCCGAGAAGGTGGTGCCAATCTTTCAGGCATCTCCCTTGCTGAGGCCCCATGAAGCCTGACATCATGACCTCTATCCTCCCTATCCCGTGTCCTCGAATGGTGAGAAGTCTTCTTCTGTGAGCTGGGACATGCAGATCCACACTGTGTTGTTGCAGTGGCCGTGAATACAAAGGGCTCAGAATGAGCCTTAGGTATTTCCTCATGGGTGGCCATGACGCCCCTTGCACTATGGACGTTTCCACATGGGGACAAATCACCCTTGCAGTGACCACGATTACTCCTGTGGTCATACCTGAAGGCATGATGAGTTGCCTTCCTGCTTGGAGTGGGGGGTCGGAACACCGTTTCCCCATTTCTCCATCCCTGAATAATCCGGGAGATCCACCCGGTTTCTTGCTTTCTCTTTATAGCATCAACTTTGGAAAAGTTTGATACTATATGTTTCTCATTATCTAGACTATTCTCTAGAGCTGAGATCTTAGAGTCCTTGACCTTGTTGGACGCCAATTGGAGAACCAACAAGATCTTCAGTCGAGCAATCTCTCGAGCTTGCTCCTCAGCAAGTAGATTGCTTTCCTGAAGTGCTCTCTTCAGGGAATCAGTATTTTTTGGAGGAGAGCAGTTTCTGTCTTTAGAAAAGTCAAAAGAAATGGAGCAGGGTAAAGATGTTACCTGCTCATCTGAGTTATTGTCATTAGAATCAGTGACCATTGTTTCGTCCTCGTCAGAGCTGCTTTCCTCACTGGTCTCGTCAGTCTCTGACACGGACACGGGAGCTCTGATGCAATCCGAGGGATCCTTGCATTCATCTTCAGAAGTGATGACCCCCACATACGCTTCATCCTCTGATTGGCAGCATATTTCAGCTTTCTCTGACCCCCCCATCAACTCTGAGATCATCATCCACAGAGATTTAGCCGTTCGACATTTTTCCAATCTAGAGCGAGAGGCTCCGGACCAGACATCCATGATAATTTGTCGAATCCTCTCGTCCAAGTGAAATAGAGATAGTTCCGTCTCAGACATCTCAGCAACGTCCATGGGCACTAGGATCCCAGAGTCGGAGGTCTTCATGGGGATAAACGACCCTCTTCCAGGATGAAGGATGCTCGAGGATCGATGGCATCAAGGTGAAAGGATACTCTCATTCTCCAGATGGGATAATAATCCTTTGTGCATGCGGGGAGTTTGAGTGGCGGAATCTCATAATCCAGATCCATGCGTCTGACACTGGTGGCAGGATTCTACTCAAGGTGTTAACCTTTTTGATGAGTAACCTCCCTCTGATACCACTTGAAAGTCCACCTAGTGTCAGCTATGTGCACCTATGGGGGGGGGGGAATAGGTGACGAGTAGCGCTTTTGCGGAATTTACGAGAGTACCTGCACAATAAAAATAAAAAGCACAGCACACAGAAAACACAGCAAATTTATAGTGGGTCCCCGACTTGGGTACATCCACTTTCCCCCTTCGACCTATCTCCCCAACAAGGGACGACTCGGTCACTTCTCCAACGGGATTGAAATCCAATCCCTGCACTAACGGAAGGAGCCCTTCCACACATGAGAGTCAACACTCCCACAAAACGGGTTGCACCCAACCCTTACAACACGGAACAAAAGTTCCCTTACAACGAAATTAAATATAGAGTGTACACGTGATACAAACTTCTTTTGGAGACTACGGTGTTCCTCTTTGTTCGACGACGTGTTCTTGAAGTCGATGAAGAGTCTACGACCTTGGTCTCACTTGGAGAGGATCTCCCCGGAACCGGCGGCGGCACACGAGCGGCGGCTAGCTTCGGGATCGGCGGCTACGATGAAGAGCGGCTGCTGAACTTGGAGATCCAAACTTCTTTGCGAAGCAAACTAGGTCTACCAACGGTCACTCTAGGATCAGTCGTCTCGATCGATTCGGAAGGGGGAGTTTTTCCCGGTCAACAAATCGAGAGACCAGAGATCTCTGGATAGACACGTGAGACTCAAGCTTTGCTAAGATTCTGT
Organism: Platanthera guangdongensis; assembly: GCA_039583875.1. Lineage (NCBI taxonomy): Eukaryota > Viridiplantae > Streptophyta > Magnoliopsida > Asparagales > Orchidaceae > Platanthera > Platanthera guangdongensis. The sequence continues at coordinate 156,468,859 of CM077152.1, forward strand.
CGTCGGAGATCACGAAGGAATCTCGAATGTGGACGGCGACCAACAATCCCGAGCGCGACGGCGGCGGCGGAGAGAAGTTGCGGAATTAGGGTTAGAAGACGGCTCGGTTTCTTTTTTCTTTTTCCGTTCTCTTTACTGTTCAAAATACTGGAGTATATATACTGTAGATGCTTTCCAATATGACCGTTTGTGGGACCCACACTTGAAATCCCTAAGTCCGGTTCAAGCTAGTCTGAAGGCAGAATCCGGTTCAGGAAATTCCAGAGAAAACGCTAAGGAAAAATCGGCGAGAATCGCATACGATTCTCGACGAATCGGCGAGAATCACCAAGTGATTCTCGACGATTCGTCGAGAATCGTCAGTGATTCTCGCCGAATCACTTATTGATTCTCAACGAATTTCACTTGGTATACATGAGCTCCTTGGCCACTGGTTCGGCGAGAATCACTAGTGATTCTCGCCGAATCTTACTTGGCACCATTTAGAGGTGGCCAGAAGGAGTCGGCGAGAATCACTAATGATTCTCGTCGATTCGGCGAGAATCACTAGTGATTCTCGCCGAATCGGCGAGAATCACTTGGTGATTCTCGTCGAATTTGCCTTGGACGAATTTTCGTCTTCCACCCAGGAGCTGCTCCTTGATCCTCCATGCTCCTTGTCTTCTCTTGCATATGAACGGCCCTGTACTTGAAAGTAAGTGCACTCCAATAGAGAGAGTACACATAGGCCAACACACTGATCTGCTCAACGAGGGATTACGTCGTGCAGACCCATGTATATTGACCTACTGCACCCTGACATTGGTGTGCACTTAGCGTGGAGGAACTGCAAGCACAACTTGAGATGTTTCATCAAATACATTGTGAATTCATCTTAGCTTGACAGGTGGCTTCCTCAAATCTAGGTAATCGTGGATACAATACCCAACAGTATCCTTGAGTGACGAATTGTACCTTATTTCTATTTATCCTAAAATCCCCATCAAGCTTATTTTTATACACCCATTTCAGTCCTATGACTAGATGGTTATCAGGACGCTCCACCAATATCCAAACTTTGCTTCGCTCCAATTGTTCCAATTCCTTGATCATAGCCAAGAACCACGACTCATCATTCAATGCTTCAGAGATGTTCTTTGGTTCTATCTCAGATATAAAACTTAAATTTGAGAAGGATTCATGCAAGGCTGAGCGAGTTCTAACCTCATCTGAATGCTCTCCTATTATTAGATCTCGTGGATGTTGTTTTAAAAATTTGGTGTGCTAGGAGACTTATATCCTTCAACAAGAGTTGGATCTGTTGTATTTTCTATATAGTTCGAAACTATAGGAACATCGAATGTGTGGAGCGAAAAGTAATACAAGATAACCCTAAAGAGTTTGAGGATCTTGCAGTTTCATGAATCAAGCAACAAACAATTACAATAAAAGTAATGTACCTGAAGGGGATTGAGTCTCCACTCAACTAAGGTGCTCCAAAGGAATTTAGGACGTATTGCAGATAGATTTTCGAGCATAGAAAATAAGTCCATGCCTCTATGGGTATCCACACAAGCATGGAGAACCCTAAGGCACTTGTCACACAAGCGTTGGGTTGGATGAGGGAATGCCCTCTATGTCTCCACGGATTGCTAGATTCGTTAATAGAGAAGGATCATTGAGGAAGACGAAGATTTGGAAACACTTTCCAGATGACGACGATGGGTCTGAATGGCTTGCGGCACAGGAGTGCCAATCGCGATTTTATAGGGTTGGAGATTTCGGTTGTGAAGAAGATGAAGACGACTCGACCTCTCGTTTATGGTTATATCAAATCACAAGGTATTTATATGAACCTTAGTGGAATCATGAGTCCCCCACCCGCAAAACATATCCAAAAGGTAACTTATAGAAAAATAGATCTGCGTCAGTTCGTCGAGAACAATTCATCGAGAACAATTCGTTGAGTGGAATTCGTCGAGTATACACGACGAATGTCACGTCCACTCGACAGATTCGTCGAATATTAGATTCGTCGGGAGCAATTCGTCGAGTATACTCAACGAATAGAAAGAAATATCGAAGGATCCATCGAGACCGTCTCGACGAACATAACCTGTCACATCAAATTCATCGAGTATACTCGACGAGCTCGTCAAGAATACTCAACGAATTCATTGAGAATACTCGACGAACTGACTTATATACTCAATGATTTCCTGAAGGTTCTCGAATTCCAAATTTAGGTCCTTTTGTAGATCTAATTTCAAGTTCCTATCAAAAAGCATGGACCTTCACTCATATCACATATGAGCAAGTACAAAATAGTCCTTTCCAACTTATTCAAAACTCTTATGTGCGACCCCATAGGCTCATATTACGTTGGCAGAAAGATTAACTATTTCACATTTCACTATCTCAGATCACAACGGAAGAACTCCAACGGTCTCTCACTTAATCTAATTAGTCAAACAAAAGTCTTACAATCAATGAGGGGTATCTAGCAACCCATCATTTATACCCAAGTAATAAGAGTTCTGTAACTCAGAAAGCCTATAAAATGACCAATGTACATTGTTATCGTGTCCCTTTGTCCTTTACATCCAAATTTTTACATGAACGAGTGTGTCTAACAACTTGAATGATGGCGACATGGAATTACTTGGATGAGAGTAGCTCGAACTCTCGAGCTTAGCTAAAGTGATAACATTCGTAAGACTTCAATAGTCAACGCCAGGACCGCGACAACGGCATTATTTTTTGACAAAACTCCAGAAAACCTGTTGAAAATAAAATAAACAATATTAGAATAGAAAATATAAAAAGAAAGAAAATTAATATATAGGTAAAAATATAAATTTTTATATATGAAACTAAATACTTTTATACTAATAATCTAGTGTGTTGTTACTTCCAATCCTCATTTTGTTGTTAGCAAACCCAAAATACCGCATAAATCTAATTATATAATATATATATATATATATATATATATATATATATATATATATATATATATATATATATTGAAAATAATATTTCTAGTACTTGAAAACCCACTACCTAAAGCTATCCTCCCCTATTACTCCCATTCACATTCATGACACTCCTCCCTCTCTCGTGCTCCCATTTGCAATTCTAAGCTTGCAAACTCCGACGACTCCTGCTTCATTGGTGACTCCGGTGACTCTGGCTTCTCCGGTGATGGAGAATCTTCCATCTCCAACAACATTGCCTTTAATCTGAATAGGATCGTCATATTTAACTCGAGTGTGTGATGATGGTAACTATTGTCAGCAGAAGGTGAGAAAGTGTGGGACAGACTCTACCATCATCGTCTCAGGAAACAGAGAGCATTTCATCAATTTTTGAATTGAAATCTAGGGTTTCAAATATATTTTTGGATTCTATGATGAGTCGTGGCTACACTTTCCTTATAAGGTCCATCATCCCAATTGTGTTTCCAATCAATAAATTATGGTTTCCTTATTACAGATAAATCTTGGTTTTGAAATTGGGCGTTAGATCTGTCATTGGTTACGATGACATAGAAGCTGCTCGGGATGGGAGTTCAGTGGACTCTATCTCTTCATGACAATTAGCTGATGTAAGAAGAAGATGAAGCAAGTGTATTAAACTTAATTTCTAGGCAACTGCATATTCGCTCCGACAATACTATTGACATCACATATTAAAAAAATTTAAATTTTTGATGACGGTTTGCTAGTAACAAAAGGGTTTTCAAATAGTCATTTTCAAATATGAATGTTTGTTAATAGTAATGGTTTGCTTTAAGCCAAAACGGGTTTGGTAGTGACAACACCCTTAATTTAAGCTAAATTATGTGTTATCAACCTCTCCAGTTACAACCAGCACAATAACACCGGTACATCACAACCCTGGTGCCCTTCACGATCTGGAGAATGGATGTCTTCGGGTCATTCGCTTAAGTGAGCAGGCAAAGAAGATTCATTCGAGTGATGATTGATTATTTTTTCATGTGGATCGATGTGAAGGCACTGACAAAGAATATCTTAAATAGTGAGGAATTTCATATGGGGAGAGATCATTTGCAGGCACGGGCTACCACTTGCAATTGTCACGAACAACGAGCCGTAATTTACGAGTGTGGATCTCAACAAAATTCTACGGAGCACTGGGAATTGATCTCCATTTCGCATCCGTTCACCACCCTCGAAGTAACAGATATGTCGAGGCTTCCAACAAGGTGATTGTCAACTTGCTGAGAAAGAAGGTAGAAAACCTGAAGGGAAATTTGGTTGATCAACTCCCTTCTGTTCTCTGGGCCGTCAGAACTACTCTGAATACCGCCATGGGAGAGGATCCGTTCAAACTATCTGATGGTTCGAAAGCAGTGATCCCGATGGAGTTTGACATCAGGAGTTTAAGGGTGGTTGCTATAGAAGAATGGGGATAAGTGTGAAGAGAGTAAAATGATGAGGAGCAAAGGCTCTCTCTCGACTTTGTGGAGAGATCCGGGACCTTGCGTTAATCTGACAAGAAGAAGTGAAGTAGAGGATGGCAAAATACTTCGACAAGCACATAAGGATCAAGCAGTTCATCAAGTGGGATTTGGTTCTCAAGAAGGTGAATGCCACGGGCAGGGGTTCGGCGGTAGGAAAGCTCCAGACCAACAGGGGGGGCCGTTCGTGATGGCAGAAGCATTAACATATGAAGGGTACCAACTCCAAGAATGTGATGGGGAACTCCTTAGCAACCCGTGGAGTAGCGTTGACTTGAAATTTCTTTTTACCTAAACCTCCTCCTCTTCGTCTAGCAATGGCCTTGTGCTAAGCTTAATTATTTCTTATGTCAATATAATGGTTTGTGAATGTTTGTACACTACTTTTTTCTGCAATGAATAATGTCCCACATGAAAGTGAAGGGATAGATCTAACTTTACAATAGAGGGGGGTGAATAGTGTATATTAAATACTTTAATTTGTCTTTAGAGTAGTTTTAAAAAATAGTGTTATATATATATATATATATATATATATATATATATATATATAGAGAGAGAGAGAGGAGAGAGAGAGAGAGAGAGATGATAATCACAACACACAAATAAAAAGAAACAATCACAGACGACACAAGGATTTATAGTAGTTCCTGAATAAATCTGGGTACGTCTTCTCTTCTACCACCCTGGTAGGAATCAACTACAGGTTTTTGATCAGGTGCCCTGTCACCAGAATATCTATTTTCTATGGGAGATCTAACAACACTTTGGGCTTTTGATCAGGTACCCAAAAACCGAACTTAAGTCTTTTGATCAGGTGAATTATTAACCAAGAGTTAACTTTTGAAGGGAGTTAGAACCCTATACTCAGTTTGGGAATAAACTAAAAGAGAGTTAGATGTTGTCCTCTCTATCAAGAATCTCTGAGAAGACTTAGTGGATGATGTTGCAAAAAGCTCTTCCAAATTTGAATATAATTTGTCATCAAGGGAGGAGTCTTTTCTTCAGGGTGTAGGCCTTCTTGTATGTTGTTCCTCTCCAGCAGATGATTGAGACAGATATGTATTTTGATGTCTCAGGGAGAGTCTGAAGCAAAATGAAATGTCTATCTTTGTCTCTATATGTCTAACTAGTAATTACTCCGGAGAAGCAACAATCTTTTATATATATGTAGACTGTCAGGGAAGATTTCAATATTTGAAAATAAAACGATTATGAAACATGTGAATCCCTTGAGAATTTGTAACTGCCTTGGTAATTAATTATATTTTAAACTATATGATAAATCCATATTTAATGTTGCTTTAAACGACTATATTCGTTTGAATATTTTGCATTAAATATCAGAGTTTCAGTTACCAAATATTTTGAAATCATTCTGCCTTCTGTTTATAGAGAAACTGTCAGATTCGTCGAACTCAGCAAGGCTTTCGTCGAACTGAGCTTGGCCTTCGTCGAACTGATCTTCTACAAACTAAGCTTTCACTTTCGTCGAGCTGAGCTCTGAGTTCATCAGACTGAGCTCAGAGTTCGTCGAACTAAGTTCAGAGTTTGGATCTGAGTTTAGTCGAACTGAGTTCAGAGTTCATCGAACGGAGTTCAGAGTTCGTTGAACTGAGCTTCTCTAGAATTCCTTCTGAAACAACTATGGAAAATGAAATATGACCCTAGTCTATACAAGTTGTATCAAAATAAAAATCATAATAGTAATCCTAACCCAAATCAGTAATAATGAGTTCCAACAATCTCCCCCTATTTGGGTGAGGATACTACCAAATCAAGAAAAACTCAAAACATATATTATCTGGCAGGAACATAAATGTTTAGCAGATAAAAAAGTTAAAGGAAAGTTATAACAATAATAACAAAATATATTTAATATTAGGAATTCTTTTGAGATGCATTAGCTGATGGATCTGAAGAAGATTTGGTAGAGATTAGTTCCCTTGTTGGATCATCTGATTCCTTTTTTCTTAGCTTCAGATCTTGAGCACCAATGATCTTCTGAGAAGAGATTGTAGGAACAACTACTTCTGGTTGTAAGCTCATGTATTTATCAACATTGAAAATGTTTTTCTTCTGATATCTGTCCAATTCAAGTTTCTTGTATGAAGACATGGTAGTAAACTGAGAGGTATATTTAACTTTAGTTCTTGCCTTCCTTATTTGAGAGAGTGCCACTTGTTCTCTGAACCTGTCCATTCTATGTAACCCCCCAGGTTTAGGAAATGCTTTTGGAAGGTACCGCGGGGCGGTAGACCTACCGCTAATAGTAGGTCGATGTTCTCGACGCTCTCAATGCTCTCCATCTTCTTGGCATCTCAGCGCATGCTAGCGCCGGGGGTAATGCATACTACGCGGCGGTAGTCTGCTCGATGTTTGAGTCGGGGCACTCAGAGCTCGACGTTCTTGAGAACTGATAGCGCTCAGAGGTAGTGGTAGCGTGGGGCGGTAACCAGACGATTTATTTGATAGAGCTATCTGGTTGTTACCACGTGGCGTTAACCTTACCGCAGGCGGTAGCATAGTTTTGTCATTTCTGAGCAGTGATAATTTTCTACAGCGTGGCGGTAGCGTAGCAGTTATGATGTCTCCACATGTCACCGCCTAATTGGATGTCTGAGCAGTGGCATCTCGAGAAGCCGAATGATTGGGCTACCACGCGATGGTAACTTCCTACCACGCGGCGGTAGGTCTCGTAAACTGTATTCTTAGAGGAACCAGGACTGTCCACTAGTTTTATTTGGAGATCCGACGGCTGGTGCGTGCCTCTGCGGGTATACAGCTGGGAGTTAGGTTTTCACAACTCATTTCTTCATTGACACTCTCTTTCTAAGTATAAAGAGAAGGCAGAGTGAAGAAGGAAGAAGAAGGGAGAGATCCCGTCGCCATAGGAGTTCTGATGCTCCGATTCGCAAGTCGAGTCTGTATTTGGGGAGGCAAGGTCATTGCGGTCGCGTCCATCCATCTAGATCTTGGGCATGGCACCTAACAAATCTCAAAGGGTAACGATACTCTACTTGGACATGTGAATTTCTCTTTATTTTATATTGGAAACCCACTCCCGCGAGTGTTCGGTGATCATAAGGTATTCCTTTGGGGATTTTCCCCGTAGTTTTGCATATAGAGTTCGGAATCGAAGTACGAACATATACATGGTGTGTGAAGCCCATCTGGATGGGTTGGCCTGGAATGGTGTTATTTTCATTATGTATGTATTGCTCAGAGAAGACTCCGTGCTATTTGTTTTTCGGGTTTCTACACCTTAGATTGCAGTAGGGAACTTTGGGGTCTAACCCCAAGGAGCACCCGGAAAACTGGAATAGAAAAACATATCTGTCAGGTACGGCGCTGCGGTAGTGTTACCGCCGGCGGTTAGCTCTATGAGAGAACTTTTGTGAGGCCTGTCTCGCGGAGACCTGAGGGCCAGTGTGTGGGGCTGCGTGCTCTGGGAGCCCAGCTTGGTGGCCTGAGAGTCGACCTTGTGCATAACCGGGTTATATACTATTGTATGATCAATACGATGGGCCTCAGGGAAGCTTGATCCGTGCCGATGACTTAAATTGACATGACGGTGTGAGAAATGAGTTGAGTGGAACCGTACCAGCTCTATGTGGTTCAGTTAAAGAGACCTAAAGTACTTGGCACTTACCATTGGCATAGAAGTACGAGTCTTAGGCTTCGGCCGGAAAGACTCAAATGCTCACAATGGTTGCCGTCCTGGGGAGGTGGTGAAGACTCGGATTGGACCGGAGTCACTAAGAATGTGTCCTGAGAGTACGGGGTGTGTGGTCGTTCGTGGCTACGCCTGTGGTGAAGTGCGCTTAAACTGCACTTTCATTTCTATGTTGTTTTTTTCTAATACAATTGTAGAGAAGGAGCACCACCGCCCCGAGTAAGGAGTGGGGTCATTAAAATTTGGTCAGCTTTAGTTGACTGTTGCTTTATTTTGCCACCATGCGGTGGATTGTTCTTATGCAGGAACAGTGAGCCTAGTGGCAAATAGCGGGCTGAAGCCCTTGTTGCTGTGCTGGCCCTTGAAGGCCAAGGCGAAGTGTTTTTTTCTTTTAATACTATCATGTATGACCGGCCTGCGAGCCGATGTATGTAAAACACTTTAATTCTAGTTGAATGTTGTAGAGCCATAAGGACAAGACTTTTGTGTATGTTATTTCATTCGTGCTGTGGTTGTAGTGGTCATTCATGTTATGTTTATGGGTTCTTCTAACTTACCTAAATGCTTCTGCTAGAATGCTCTGTGTTAGGTTTCGATAAATAGTTTCATAGTAATTTGGTATTAATGCGTAACTCCGCTAACTATTCGTGGAATATGGCGTGGGGCCCCGACCAGACCTTCTGTTATATCCCATGTGATGGATGGGGTTGTTACATTCTATAGATAGGATCTAATTTTGGTTCAACTACTGGAGAAGCTGGCCTTTCTTGGGTATAATATTACTGACTGCTTTGTCCTCCTTGAGTCTCAGACCATATAGGTCTGTCTTGACTTGTGGTCTATCTTACCTATACTGTGTTGTTCTAGAAGAATGAGAAGTAGGCCTCTAAGATGATGAAGTTCCTGCAGATACTGTAGCTGGAGGAGGAGGAGGACTACTCCAAGATTTTGGATGTGATTGAAATCTTTCATTTTCTTCCTCCTTTTTTGCTCATTTTTAGAATATATCATCCAACTTGGATGGACTGTAGTTATAGTTATCCCATGCAAAATGTAGTAAGGGATATATGCAGTTTAAGAAGGTTGAGGAGCAACCTTGGCTTGAGCTTTTTTTTGTTCTCTTCCTTTTCTTATTACCAAAATCATCTGATTCATCAAAATTTGTATTATCATCAGACAGCACTTCTGCGTAATCATATAATTCATCAATTAGTTTAACTAATTTATCTACCTCTTCCTTATCCTTATGAGGTACATCATCAAGTTTAGACATAGGAGATTCATCACATTTAGGAGGGGAATGAACATGCTTAGGAATATTCATTAAATCCTCAATCATAATAGTTTGTGGGAATAGATCATCAATTATCATAGACTGAGAGGTAGGAGCAAAACTGGTAGAAATATCTTTTAAAAGTTATTCTAAAGCAAAAGCAGTAATAGGAGCAGAGTAGCAGACTATTTCTTTAGAATGATCCTTTTCAAAAACTGGTAGGCTGGGAATATGTCTATGTAGTAAACCATAATCTGATAATAAATAATATATACTAACTGTGGGATTAATGATGTAATCACCAACAGTAGTGACCTCTGGAGGATCTGAGAACACATCCACAACTGGCATTTCTGAATCTGGAACTGGAGCTTCTTCATTAGTAGTTGTAACTGGAGCTTCTTCATTAAGCATCTCCCCTGCCTAAATCCATGGAAAACTGAATCTAGGCCCCCAGAAGAAGTGATAAATTGGAGAGAGTGAAATCTAGAGGAGAGTTCTGAGATAGCAGCCAGAATAGGAGCCAAAGAATCATTTAAGAGCTTCTTGAGAGTAGGAGTGATGAAATCAACAAGTTTAGTGGAAATAGATGAAAAATCTGGATACATGAACTCAGGTGGATTCTAAGTAGATGTAGAGGATGGAATCTGGGTCGAGGAAGTGAGAGATGATCAGTTTGCATAGTTTGTACAGATCGATAAAGGTTGAGGTATAAATGGAGAATTGATGGCAGGGGGAATGCCTTCAGGAATGATCTCCTGGATTAGTAATTGAGGTGGAGATATATGAGTTAGAGATGAATGAATTGAAGATGAGTGAGGCAATTGATGAGTGGGGGATTCTACATGAAATGCTGAGGATGGAATTTCTTCTGAAAAATTAGTTTATAGAGTGGGTGGTGTGGAATGTCTAGGGGAATGAAGTGGAGATTGTGGAGTGGGAGAAATAAGGTGAGAATCTTCTTATAGAGTTGGGAGAGTAGCCGGGAAATCCCTAGTGCTTTCAGAAGCTACCCTAGAGGATTCAACCCTAGTAGGCTTAGGAATTACCCTCTCCCACTTTCCAAACAGAGCAGAAGTGATTTTCTTAGATACATTAATATGCACTGTTTGTGAGACCAAGGCCTCTGGGCATTTGGTCTGGAGAAAAATAGCCAAGACCCTTCCATAACTCATATCTTTCTTATTAATCTTCTTTTTGATAGAATCAAATAAAATTGTCCACTAGTTAATATTTTTCTTGTCAACTAGAGCACACATCAATAGGAATTGGTGCCTGGTGACATAGTTATGGGTTGAGTGTTTTCCCAGAAGAACTTTTCCAACCACATCGGTTAGAAATTTATACTCCACAGAAAAGTTATTTTTTAATAAATGGTTAGGTTTTCCTTGTGTGTTACCCTTTCTATCTAGCATAACATCAAATTCTATACTAGACAATTCTAATTCATCTTAACAAGCGGCTAAACCAAAAATTTCAGGTAAAATTACAGGGGTAAGTGAAACCTGATGGCCTGAGATTGATCCAGTAACTGTTGTAAGATCTTGAATCTTTGCAGTGTAGACCCATTCGTTTATTTCTATGACTGAGAGCTTGATTCTAGTGGTCATAAAATTTCGTAGATGCTGTGCCTCAAAAATTGTAAAATGTCCTGAAAGATTTGATCTGAATACTGAAACAAGTCCATGTCTATATTGAATCCTACATCGAACTTCATCGCTATGAAAATCGCTTGTGACACCGCCATTTTCCTGCAAAACAAAATGATCAAGTGCAAGTGAAGAGAAATGGAGAATGTGCGGGATGGAGTTCAATGAAAACCTAATAAAAGTTTTTAGAAGTTGAACGGACAAAAAATAATTCGTCGAAGGATACACAATTCGTCTAGCTCCGTTTGACGAAAGGTTCACGAAATGTTTCACATTTTGTCGATCTCCATTCGACGAAAAGTTCATAATATGTCGTTCGATGAAAGGTTCACAACTCGTCGATCTCTGTTCGACAAAAAGATCACAATTCGTCGATCTCCATTCGACGAAAAGTAGAAATTCTTCGATCTTCATTCAAAATTAATTTAATGTTTCTCCACCCATCATTCCTAACTGGTTTAAAAATAAATTATGTTTCTTTTCATCTAATGGTTTGTTGAAAATGTCTGCTCTTTGTAAATCAGTAGGTATAAATACAAGGCTTGAAAATGTTTTAGTTGTCAACCTAAATCACCTAAAGGGGGGTGAATATGTGAGTTCTACGTCTTTTTGCGGAATAAAAATTTGTATGAGCGATGAACAAAAAATAAACAAGCAATCACAAATGACACCATAAATTATAGTGGTTCCCCAACCGTGGGTATATCCACTATCCACACCGATCTAGCAACGCACTAGACTCAGCTACTCCACTATTCTCTCGAATTGAAAACAATCCTACAACTCAGAACAAAGTTCCTACAACACGGAGTAAAATAACTCCTACAAAAACTCGGAGATCAACTCCTACAAAACTCAGAGAATAACTGCTACAATCTCAGAGAAAAACTCCTAAAACAATCAAATGAATTTACAATCAGAACACACAGACTTATCTTAACATATCTAGGTTGAATCACAGGTTCTTCCTTCTTGAAAAACTAAAAAGCCCTATCGGAAAAGTTGAGGAAGAAATCTGACAATCCTTAGATCTAAGAACTTAGGATCACCATAATCAAGGATATGATTTGCAGTTGTCAAAAATCTCGATCGGTGAACTCCAACTTGTTTGAATCTCTGGGATGGAGAAAGAATTCGGCGATGAACAACAGAGCGGCGGCGGGGCTTCTCGATTTGGAAACTTGAGAAATTGATTTAGAATACTTGACATACTTCTTAGGGTTTGTAAATTATGACAAGAAATTTTATAGACCTTTCATAACGGTCTAAATTACACTAAATGCGAGCCACGTGGACCAATTCAGAGTTAATGATATTTGAAATCGAATCCGTCATATACTTAAGAAAATTCAGAAATCTGCACTTTATTTCTCAAGTGAGGTTAGTATTACTCGAGAAAGATTTTTGTTTCTCGAGAGGAGGTATAACGTTCTTGAGAAAAATACTTAAGGAAAGTGTAGAAGAAGAATTTTGGTTTCTCGATAATAAATATACTTACTCGAGAAAAGAGACTTCTATTACTCGAGAAAAGTTCTTCTGTTACTCGAGAACATTATTTCTTTTACTCGAGAACAAGACAGTTTCTCGAGAAAGAATTTCTGCTTCTCGAGAAGAGATATCTGTTACTCGAGAAACGATTCCTGGTTCTCGAGAACTATTTCTAGTTCTAGAGAAATAATTCTGGCCTTCTCGAGAAATGACTTTGGCTTCTCGAGAAAAAGACTTATAAAAATTTTGACTTAAATTTAAGTTAACTCATGAAGGAGAGTTATGATCTACTCGAGTACTCATGGATTTCTCGAGAACTGCACTAAGAATTCTCGAGAATAGCTTCTACAACTCGAATACTTCACTGAGCTCACTCAAGTACTAAGTTTAATTCTACTCGAGTACAATAAGTACTTCTCAAGAAAAACACTTAGAAATATTTTGAGTCAAACATATAAGATTTCTTGAGAAGGAGTAAAGATCTACTTGAGTACTGCATGGCTTTCTCGAGAACTAAATTAGGCTATCTCGAGAACAGCTATAACCTTACTCGAGTACTGACGTTTCTTCTCGAGTAAAACACTTAGAAATTTCTGACAATTGAAAAGTTATTTTCTTCTTGTTAACCAGCAACCGACCTTCTTCTCATGACTTTAGTACTTGAAAGTGAAGTGTCCTAATAGTGAGGTTACACAAGAGTCAACACCTTGGATCACACAATGAGGGATTACATTATATGGTCTTGTATTTGGTGATCCATTGTAAATTGACATTGATCCACACTTGGCAATTATAACCTGCAAGCACTCAACTAGAAAAGGCATCAAATACAAACTTAATTCATCTTAGTTCAATGGTGACTTCATACAAATCTAGGTTATTGTGGATACAATACCCAACAAGGCTAATTTCATTTTTATCTACATTGTCCCTTATAAAGTGATGCCTTATTTCTATATGTTTAGTCCTACTATGGAGGATTGGATTCTGTGCAATTGAAATTATACTGGTGTTGTCACAGTATATTATAGAATTATTTAAGTTTAATCCATAAACTAGTAGTTGATTTTGAATCCATAAAATCTGTGAACAACAACTACCTGCTGTAATATATTCAGCTTCAGCAGTTGAAGTAGAAAAAGATGTATGTTTCTTTCAAAATCATGGCACAAACCTATCACCAAGAAACTGACAAGTTCCTGATATGCTTTTTCTGTCAACTCTATATCCAGCATAGTCGGTATCAGTGAATCTGAAAGAAAAGTATAGATCTTATTTTACTCTAGTTAAACATATATATTATATAAAACAGTGAGCACAACACAAAAATAAAGAAATAGAGTAAGCAATACAGATGACACAAGAATTATAGTGGTTCCCCAATAAACTGGGTACATCCACTCTTCTACCACCCTGGTAGGAATCCACTATAGTTTTTGATCAGGTGCCCTGCCACAATAGATTTTTGATCAGGTGCCCTGTCACCACAAGATCTATTTCAAGGGAGATCTCACAGCCCTTTAAGCTTTTGATCAGGTGCCCCAAAACCAATCCAAGTCTTTTGATAAGGAGACTTGACAACCAGATGATAACTTTTGAAGGGAGTTAAAAACCCTTTTTACAGTAGGAAAAGAAAATGGTGTTTCCTTCTCTTTCTCAAACAAGTGAGAAGACTTAGTGGATTTTGTTGTCAAAGCTCCCCTGAGATGAAGAATGGTTCAGGAAGTTGAGAGGTTTGCACAGGGTGTAGGCCTTCAGATTAATGTAGATCTTCAGAAGCTTCTTGGACTGATGTTGATGAGTTGTCCCTTTGAAGCCTGGGGCAGATGATGAAGAACTTTGTATATGAGCTGTTTGTTCTTCACTGATTCACTAATACACTTTGAAGAAGAAATTCAGGAACAAATTTGTTTCTATGTTCTCTCTCTGTTTTATTCTCTATGTGAGCCAATCTATATTCGTTGTCCGATCTTGATTCTTTTTTATGAAAAATTTGAATTTCCTTTAACTGTAATAGTAGAATCATTCCTGAGAAAGGTAATTGCCTTGGGAGACAATTAGCATTTAAGCCATAATTAATGCTGCCATTCAACAACTATATTCCTTAAGAGTATTAGGCATTAAATCTGAGAATCACAAACTCCTATAATTAAGGTTTCAATCAATCTGCCAGCTATAAAATAAATAGGCCTGGAATTCTGCACAGATTTCGTCGACCAGGGCTCGCAGATCGTCGAGCTTAGCTTCTATTTCATCGAGTTGAGAATCTGGCTTGAGTTATGTGATCGTTGACTGTGCTCGGATTGCGTTGAGCTTAGCTCAGAGATGGAACTCTGAGTTCGTCGACCTGAGTTCGACTTTCGTCGAACTGAGTTCGACTTTCTTCGAACTGAATTTCTAACTAATCAAAACTGCATTTCTTGGAATTCTTTCAACAATTATAGAGAGTCCTTCTGAGGAAAACCTGGAAATAAACTATGACCCATGACGATACATTTTGGGTCAATCTAATCATCCTAATAGTGATCCTTACCCAAATCAGAACTCGGGTTCCAACAATATCCCCCTATATGGCTGAGGACACTGTTTACATAAAACAAATAAAATACAAAGCAAAACAATTTGCCTGAATTATAAATTTTTCAGCATATGTACAAAGATGCTTTGAGAAATAAAGAAAATAACAAAGATTGCAGAACACAATTAAATACTAAGGAGCAGTTGCAAGAAAATCTGTTAAGGATGTCAGCTGCACTTTTGATTATCTTTAACTGAATCTATTTCAGCATGTCTGAATCCATTTCTGATTCTTTGAATGATTGAAACTGTTGACTGCTATAACCTTTGCACTGACTGAGACTAAGGCTTTTGGTTTCTATCAAATACCACTATTCCTCTGTAGGAAGATATGTCTTTTTCCTGAAAAGAGATGGTAGGAGTTCTGATCCCAGATTACCTTGGGTCTTGGTTCTCTTTTATAATAATTAGAAACAAAAGAACATTCAAGTTGACTTTTATAACCTAGAGGATGGAATTTTCTGAGTGTAATTATCCATTGAGAAAAGGGGTTAACAAATTATTTTTGTTGATTAAATGTTCTGAGATAATTAAAGTTTCAATTTTGATAGAGTGAGTTCGATGATTTTTGTTGAGTTCATCGATCTGAGTTGGACGAAAAGTATTGATTTCGTTGATCTCGGTTCATAGAATGATAGTGATCATTTTCTGAGTTCCACGATCGTCGATTGTCGTTCGACGCATAATATTGCTTTCGCCGAGCTCGGTTCGACGAGATATTTTGAACATGATTTTTCTGAAAACTCTTAACTCGTTTGGGTTTATTATTATTATGTAAAACTTTAGTCATTTTAACTAAATTTTCTAACTGTTCTTTTCCTTTAGTTGATTCAAAATGAGTAATCTGCTCAAGAGCAGTTTTCAAATTTTCTTTAAGCTTTTTGTTCCTGAAGAAGAATTATTTAATTTTTCTCTGAGAAGTTTTATTTCCTTCTCAGATTGAATTAAATTCTTACAAAGAATTTTAAAATCTTCTTTAAAATGATCTGAAGAAAAATCAAAGGAAGAGATTACCTGATACTCTTCTGATTCAGTTTCTACTTCAGAGTCTGATTGTTCATCAGAGTTGCTGCAAGAGACATTTATTGCCATTGGTAAAATTCTCTTGCTCTTGACACTTTTTCATCTTTAGTTGCACAGGATGAAGCTTCAGAGTCAGATTCACTCTAAGTGTCAGCATAAAATATTCTTTTTTTAGTTGATCCAGCAACCATTGCTATGAGGGAGTCTCAAATATCCTTTGCTGATGAACATTCAACAATTTCCTGAAAAATATCATCAGACATTCATTGTGCAAGAATGTTTATTGCTTTTGAATCAACAATCTTTAGCCTTTTCTGGGCCTCTGTCCATTGAGGTGATGAAACAGAGTTGATGCTAGTTGTTTCCACTGGTTGATAAGGACCCGTCAAAATGGAATTGTAAATGACTTCATCAATAGAGTTCATAAGAAGACTAGTCCTTGCCTTCCATAGTGCATGCTTATCTAGATTGCATATAGGAGGTCTTGTAACAGCCCAAATTCAAGAAATGGGAAAATATTGGGTGACACGGCCTGGGACACGGGCGTGTCCCGCTCGGGTTGAGCAGTTGGGTACGTGATCGACGAAATTCGGTTGACGAAGTTTTTGGGAGGTCACGCCCTGGACACGGGCGTGACAGGGGACATGACCTAGGGCGTGTCCTCCTTTGTGTCGACACTTGAGTCTTTGGTCGATAAAAGTGGTCGACAGAGGGAACACGTCTGACATGGGCATATCGGAGGGCGTGTCTTCCCCTCTATCGACAAAATGGTCTCGACGATCTTCTAGTGGCAAGCAGGGGGTACACGGCATGTGACACGGGCGTGTCACAGGGCGTGTCACGCTGTGTCGAGAGGTCGACATTTTTCTCTCGAAGAGGTGTCGAATGGGTTACACGCCCTGGGTCACAGGGCGTGTCAGGCCCAAAAAGTGATTTTGTCCGAATTTTCTGGCCGTTCATTTCCCTGTTCTGGATCGAATGGTCCAGGCTTCTTTTTTGAAAGGCCCAGAATGGGATAAATTCCCTTCATTCTCATATCCTTCTTCTTCTTCTCATTCCAAGAGAGAAAGAGAAAGGGAAAGGCCAACGCAAAGAAAGGAGAAAGGAAAGTCAGCTGCTGGAGGAGCTGCAGAGTGCGGATTGAAGATCCGAGAACGGATTTGTGAAGGCAAAGACAAGGCGGTGACTTCCATCTGGCTACTTCATGACGCCAAAGCGATCATCAAGGGTAACGATCTCCTTCTTGGACATCGAAGTCCTTTCTTTATGCATGTGCGTGTGATCCCCCACCAAGAGGTGGATTTCGTAAGCGATTCCATGGTTGAGTTTGCATCTAGAGCCAGAAGTGTGGAGTATGACATAGGCATGCTGTGTGAAGCCCATCTTGACGGGTAGTCTGGATTGGTGATTATCATGGGTAAACCGGAGAAGACTCCGTATATTTGATTAATGAAAGGTTTGTGTTTTATGGTACGATTGTGTGATTGTATGGATATGTATGAATGAATGTATGGAGGCATTGAATAAGCTCCTAGTGGTGGTGAGAGATCAATGGGTAGCATGGCTGGTGGAAATGTGGGATGAACCTAGCATGTTATACCACATGATGTGGGTTGACCTGTATTAGTGAGGATCGATGGGTTGCAAGGTTTGGGAGGATGTGAGGTGGACCCTACTTGCTACACCACATAGTGTCGGTCTATCAGATATAGGTGAGGGGTCGATGGGTGGTAATGCCCGGGGATCCTCGATAGACCTGGGTACCAGACCACATGGTGTGGGTCGATCTACTCTGGTTGTTTGTAGATGTTGTGAGGAAGTACCTCTGAGTGGTATGGACGAGATGTCGCCAATAGTAAGATTGGTGGACTAGGATTGAACTGCCTAACCAACAAGTGAAGAACCTCTGATCGGCGGTGTATGACTGGGATACGCGGTACACCAAAAGGTTCCCTGAGTTCAAGGAGCGTCTGGTGGATATTAGCGTTTGTGATATGATTGTGATTGGTAATGTTGATTCATATGAGTGTCGAAATGCATACAGGGAAGGAACCACTGTCCCGGGTAAGTGATAGGGTCGTTATAATGGGTCAACTAATGCTGACCGTTACTTTGTTTTCCGCTTTGGATTACATAATTAATTGAAGGTGCTGCTACTTGAAATGAAATGAGCAGAATGGATGGACTGCTGCTAAAGGCCCTCGAAGGCCGTGCGAATCATGGTTGGATTTCATGTGTAGCTGGCCTGCGTGCCGATGTACGAAAATGTATTTGTGTAAAGAGAAACATGTTAGGCCTTAAGGCCAGTGTGTGTGAGTTATATACATTTCTGGTTTGGATATATAAATGTGGAGTTTATATAGTAGTGGACATTCTTAGAGTTGAGTTCATGATAATTTAAAGTGCTGCGCTAGAATGTATTGAGTTAGGATGCGAGTAGATTTTGATTTCCACAACTAATTTCGTCGCTTGTCCGTGACATATGGCGTGGGGCCCCGACCGGACCCACAGTTATATGCTATGTGACGAGTGGGGGCGTTACAAAGTGGTATCAGAGCCAGGTTGAGATTGTTTGGGAGGAGAGAACATAATTGAACTCACGAATGTCCACTATGAATGTATTTCATGCACGTAAAGTGCATGAGTGTGTAGTCAATGTATAATTACCATTATGACATGGATGATTAATGGTGTTTTGTATATTGCTAGGTGGCAAGGAGAGTGCAGCAACTATTGAAGCGCCTACGCCTCCTTTGGTGGAGACCATACGGGTAGTGACGAAGGTGGTGCTAGCGGTGTTACAGGCACAACCTACTGGACAGGCAAGGCCTGCAGGAGTACCAGTACAGACTGGTGCAAGGCAAGAGCATGCTACAGTTGTGGCGGAGGAGCAAGCAACGAATGAGGCATTAAAAAGCTTTATGGAGTTTCATCCACCTATGTTTGGTGGGACGATTTCCCAAACGCGGGTGGAAGACTGGTTGGCTAGAGTAAAGAGGATCCTAACTGCAATCAGGACTGCGGAGGAGCAGAAAGTGACCCTAGCCACTTTTCTGTTGGAAGGAGACGTGAGATTATAATGGAATGAGATTGAGGTCCATCACTTGGCAAGTCGACGTTTGATGGAGGTCTCAATGGATGAATTCTCCTGATTATTTCTTGCCAAGTGTTTGTCGTTACAGCAGCGGATTGCGATGGAGAACGAGTTTCAATACCTGGTGCAGGGTGAGGATGATATTAATACGTACCTTCATGAGTTTACCAGACTGGTGAGATATGCTGGGTCTACCTTCGCGGAGGAATCGCAAAAGACGAATTGCTTTTATGAGGGACTGTGGGATGAGTTGAGGTTGGTACTCCCGAGTTCGGTTCATCAAGGCATCCAAGCGTTGGTCGATACGTCCCGTGCCCTGGAGAAAGATTTGAAATGGGTGCAAGAGAAGAAGAGACTGGAAGTGGAGAAACTAGAGTTTAAAGAGCCACAATCGGAGCAGTCGAAGTTTAGAAGACGAGAGAAGAAAAAGTTTAGGCCTGTTGAATCAGCTCCGTCGACTGTTTCTTCGGGCGCAACTTATGGGCAAGGACGTGTCGATACATGTATATGCTATAACTGCAGGAAGCAAGGACACATAGCGAAATTTTGTTGGAATGCCCCTGTAGGGAGGGATAAAAAGACAGGTGCGTCGTATGAAGAAAAGGGGAAAGTAGTGGCTGAGTCATCCGCTTCCCGGACGCAACCTCAATTACATAACTTGGAAGTACAAGAGCCGCAAAGCGCAATTGGTGAAATTCAGCCTCGAGTGTTTAATTTGGCTCTCACACGAGAAATGCAAAATCGAGAGGCTGAGCAGAAGTAAGTATAGTGACTTGTATCACTTGGATGATGTGCATATTGTATATATATGATGACTATGTGATTTGTTATGTGTCGTGTTACATGTTGAAATGTTGGTGAACTTGGATTGATTATGATATATGTATATGTTGTTTGAAGGTATATAGATTGTTTGTGGCTAGAGATCATGAGCTGAAACTATGGATAAATGTGCACATGTGGAGGTTGTTTAATACAAAGGTTGTTGCAACATATTATTTTGACGTTATAACAGTATGTTTGCTATTTTCCTTCCTCTGTGCAATTTCGTGGACAAAATTTCTTGAAGGAGGGGAGGGTTGTAACAGCCCAAATTCGAGAAATGGGAAAATATTGGGTTTCACGGCCTGGGACACGGGCGTGTCCCAAGGCGTATCCCGCTCGGGTTCAGTAGTTTGGCACATGGTCGACGAAATTCGGTCGACGAAGTTTTCGGGAGGTCAAGCCCGGGACACGGGCGTGACAGGGGGCGTGACCTAGGGCATGTCCTCCTTTGTGTCGACACTTGAGTCTTTGGTCTACAAAAGTGGTCGACAAAGGGAACACGTCCGACAATGGCGTATCGTAGGGCGTGTCTCCCCCTCTGTCGAAGAAATGGTCTCGATGATCGTCGAGTGGCAAGCAGGGGGTACACGGCCTGTGACACGGCCGTGTCACAGGGCGTGTCCCGCTGTGTCGAGAGGTCGACAATTTTCTCTCAACGAGGTGTTGAGTGGGTTACACGCCCTAGGTCACAGGGCGTGTCAGGCCCAAAAAGTGATTTTGTCCGAATTTTCTGGCCGTTCATTTCCCTGTTCTGGATCTAATGGTCCAAGCTTCTTTCCTGTGGATAAAAAGGCCGAGAATGGGATAAATTCCGTTCATTCTCATCTCCTTCTTCTTCTTCTCATTCCAAGAGAGAGAAAGAGAAAGGGAAAGGCCAAGGCAAGGAAAGGAGAAAGGAAAGCTAGCTGTTGGAGGAGCTGCGGAGTGCAGATTGAAGATTCGAGAATGTATTCGTGAAGGCAAAGCTGAGGCGGTGACTTCCATCCGGCTACTTCATGGCGCCGAAGCAATCTTCAGGGTAACGATCTCCTTCGTGGACATCGAAGTCCTTTCTTTATGCATGTGCGTGGGATCCTCCACCAAGAGGTGGATTTCGTAACCGATTCCGTGGTTTAGTTTGCATCTAGAGCCAGAAGTGTGGAGTACGGCATAGGCATGCTTTCTAATTGCTTGAGCTCCTTTTCTTAAGCTCCATAATTTTTCTCTTCTTGGCCTTGGAGGCTTCTTCATGTTCAGAAGAATCAGATGAACTTTCTATATTCACAGTATCTTTTGGAATTGAGGGCATCTCTTACTCAATCCTTGTGTGCTCCCCCTCAGTCCTTACTCCTATCAAATCAGGAAATAACTCTTCTAAAGTTACTTCTTGGTTCATTTGAACAAGAAAAATAGCTTGCTCTTGCTTAATAGATTGTCCTCCTTCAACTTCAAAAGGTTCTTCCCTGGTAATGTCATCCTCAGGGACATTTTCTTGATTATCTTTATCAATATCAGTCATATGCACATCTTGTGCATCTTTTTCAGTGTCTGTAGCAGCATGATTGATGGCCTGGACTACCTCAAGTATTGATTGAGTTGCTGCTTCACTGTCCACTTCAGCTGTGTGATCAATTGGCTTTTGTACATGAGCTTTCTTTGAAGGTGATGGCAGTGGTTGAGCTAGAATTGGAGAAATCTCATTAGCTCCCCCTAGATAAGGCTCTTCCTGTACCCGATCCACTAAGATGTTGGTGGCAGGAATCTTCTCCCCTTGCACCTGACCATCATCTATAGTCTCTGGAGCAGGTGATGTCCTAGCATTCTCTGGTCTTTCTTCATTTGAGCTGAAGACCACTTCTTCTTCTGAATCACCGAAAGATTCAGCTATCTTGTGGGTTGGTTTCTTCTTTGGTTGTATCTGTTTTGTTTGTTTCTGTGGAGTAGAAACATCCTTGGTCAGGACCCTTTCCCATCTAGATAGGATTCTCAAATCCATTCTTCTCCTATGGTTTATTTTAGATCATGTAGTCTAATTCATCACTTCAAGAATATTCACAGTGAGATATAGGCTTAGTATCCTGCCCAGATTTGGTTTCTTTAAGCTTTCTTTGATCTTTTCAAACATCACAGCATACCAGTTAGTTTTGACCTTGAAGATGACTCTGGTCATTAGATTGAACATATAGGTTGAAATACTATCATGACCTTCTGATTTACACAGAATAACCTTTCCTATGATCTCTGACAGGAATTTGCCCTAGGAATTCATTCCCTTCCTGTTCATTGAAGATCCAATCTTGGTAGTGAGATCCATTCCACACCATTGGAGAGCTTCTCTTGTCATGCAAGATACTATTTCATCGTCTTATTTAACCCCGGGAAGTTGAAAGGCCTTACTCAAACTCTTTTGGGCGAGTTTGACCTTGGTTACTTGAACTGATGACTTTATTTTCATGCCCTTTGAATCCAGAGATGCCTTTGTATAGAATTCACGAGCCTCCTTCTTCCATATCTTGGTAGGTTCTGAGACAAAGTATTCCAAGCCACTGTCTGTGATTAGGGTAATCATGACTTTGATGTCGGACGTGGCAGTCTCAAACGCATGACAAACTAGTTCATAGCCTTCATTGATGTTCTTGTCCAGCTTGGGTGCCATTAGGGATGAGAGATTGAGGAGAAGAGAGATGAAGGTCTGTCGACACAAAGAATTGGTCTCGAGAAAACTGAGAGCGTAGTTGACAGGGTTTTACTTCCACCTATTTATATGTTTCTAAACAAAGAAGGTTAAAGACGGGTTGAAATTCTCTTATTGTGTCGACACTATTGGGATTACATCGACACAGACTATTAAAGTCTCGGCAGACAATGTAAAGGAAGTATAATACTAGTTGTCGACACCATTTGCGATGTGTCGACACAGACAATTTTAAGAGTCTACATTAATGTCTGCGTGTCGACATAGACGACTGTATGGGTCGACAAAAATATTTAAGTGTCAGGAAAGCTATGTGTCGACACCAAATTCTAAGTGTCGACACAATCTTCTTGTTGTGTCGACAGAATTTTTCTTATGTGTCGACACCAACTACTAAGTGTCGATAGAGATGTATTTATGTGTCGACAAGAATTTACTTAGTCAAATTTGTCATTCTTATTCCAAGTTTAACATGCCTAATTCAATTTTAAAATAATTGAATTTAGTTTCGTCCAGTGGTTTGGTGAACATGTCAGCAATTTGAAAATTAGTATTGTCAAATTCTAAACTTATATCTTCCTTTGCAACATGATCTCTAAGGAAATGAAATCTTATTTCTATGTGCTTAGTTCTGCTATGATAAACAGGATTTCTAGCAATAGAAATGACACTAGTAGAATCACAAAATAATGAAGTTCTACTTACCTGGATGCCATAATCTTCAACATGATGTTGCATCCATAACAGCTGAGCACAACAACTGCCTGTAGCAATATATTAAGACTCAGTAGTGGAAATAGCCACACTTGTCTGCTTTTTGCTGCTCCATGACACCAATCTTCCACCTAAAAATTAACATGTGCCAGTTGTACTTTTCCTATCTTCTTTGCATCCTGCAAAGTTTTCATCTGAATACCCAGTTAGTAGAAAATCTCTATTTTTAGGGTACCAAAGGCCAATATTTGGTGTTCCCTTAAGATATCTCAAAATTCTTTTGACTGCAGTATAATGATATTCTTTAGGACAGGCTTGATACCTAATACAGACACATATAACATACATGATGTCTGGTTTACTAGCAGTTAAGTATAAAAGGGAGCTAATTATCCCTCTATACAAAGGCTCATCTACAGGTTTCCCTGCATCATCTTTGCCTATAGCCATACTTGACCCCATTGGACTTCTCATGGTGGAGGCTGACTCCATACCATATTTCTTAATCAACTCCTTGGTGAACTTAGACTGGGATATGGACAAGCCATCATCAGTCTGTCTAACTTGGGGTCCCAAGAAGAATTTCAGCTCACCCATGCTGCTCATCTCAAACTTCCCTTGCATAAGCTTAGCAAACTTTCTACACAGGTTGTTTTCTATTGATCCAAACATAATGTCATCAACATATATCTGGACTAGGATCATCTTGTCTTTTGATTCCCTAAGGAATAGAGTTTTGTCTATTTCCCCCTTGAGAATTTGTTCTTAATGAGGAATGTAGATAATGTTTCATACCAAGCCCTACGGGGCTTGTTTTAAACCATATTGTGCTTTCTTAATCTTATACACACAATTAGGATAGAGAGGATCTACAAAACCTGAGGGTTGTTCAACATAAACTTCCTCTTTTACGTTACCATTCAGAAATGCTGACTTTACATCCATCTGAAAAACTTTGAACCCTTGATAAGCTGCAAAGGCAAGGAACATCCTTATTGCTTCCAACCTTGCCACTGGGGCAAATGTATGGTCAAAATCTATTCCTTCTTCTTGTTTGTATTCCTTTGCCACCAGTCTTGCTTTGTTCTTAACTGTAATGCCACTTTCATCAAATTTGTTCGTGTAGATCCACTTAGTCCCTATGACATTGTGATTCTTTGGTTTAGGAACCAAATTCCAGACTTTGCATCTTTTGAATTGATTCAGCTCTTCCTGCATGGCATCAATCCAATTTGGGTCTTGCATGGCTTCTTCAAATTTCTTGGGTTCCATCTATGACAGGAAACTTGAGCAAAGGACTGTGTTCATGTTCTTGCTCCTTGTCTGAACACCATGACTTGGATCACCAATAATTTGGTGTGCTGGATGATCCTTTAGATGTCTTATTGCTGGAGGCAATCTATCTATACATTGATGTTCTCCAATCTCCTCACCATGTTGTACTTCATTGTCCTCTTCATCAGCTTGTGGGTCTTGTACTCCCCCTGGACAACATCCATCATTTTCTTCATCCTGTCTTGCAGGTTGGTCTTCACTATTGGTTAGCTTGTCCATCTTTTCATTCAAACCTATAGAGCTACAAGGAGTACTAGACTGCTCACAGTTGATTAGTTTAGTTTCATCAAAAGTACATGGACAGATTCTTTTACAGCTTGAGTAGTCAAGTTGTAGACTCTGTATGCCCTACTGCTATTGATGTACCCAACAAATATCCCTTCTTGGGATTTGGCTGCAAACTTAGTTAAATAGTGCTTGCCATTATTAAGAACAAAACACTTGCTACCAAAGATTCTAAAATAGGCTAAATTTGGTTTTCTGCCTTTCATAATATCATAGGGTGTCTTCTTCTGGCTTTTGGTGATGGAAGCCCTATTAAGAACATGACATGCAGTGTTTACTGCCTCAGCCCAGAAATATTCTGGGAGAGAAGTGTCACTTAGTAGGGTTCTACCTACCTCAATAAGAGTCCTATTCTTTCTTTCTGCAATGTCATTTTGCTGGAGAGTTCTAGGTGAGGAGAACTCTTGATGAATCCCTAGTTCTTCACAAAATCTTGTCATACATTCAGACCAAAATTCAGTCTCATGGTCACTTCTAATTTTGACCACTGAACTGTTAAGTTCATTCTGAATTTGCCTAACAAAATTGTGGAAGACAGTAAGGGTTTCAGATTTCTGCCTCAGGAAGAAAACCCATATAAATCTAGAATAGTCATCCACAACCACAAATGTGTAGACTTTCCTACCTATACTATGAATTGGCATAGAACCAAATAGATCATATGCAGGAGATACAAACACCTCACTGAGTCTTTGGTATCAAGACTATGGAAGGAGGTCTTAGTCTATTTGCCTATTTGACAAGCTGAACACACACCCTCATGAATGCACCTGACCTGAGGACCATTTATCACTAACTCCATACTATAGAGTTGGCCTATTCACTTGTAGTTCAGGTTAGCCAGCCTCTTATGCCATTTGACACAATGAGAAGCTTTCTCATCTACAACTAGACAAATAGGAGAGTTCTTATTCTCACAATCAAAATTAAGATAGTAAATATTTCCTTTTCTATAACCTGACAAGATGACCTCTTGATCACTTGTCCTTCTAATCTGACAGCCATTCCTAATAAAAGAGGTGTCATAACCAAGATCACTCAGTTGGCTTATGCTTATTAAGTTATGTTTCAAACCTTTCACATAAGCCACTTGGGTGATAGTGATGGAACTATTGGAAATGTTACCAAACCCTTTGATGACCCCCTTTTCAGATCCACCAAAGATCACTTTGGATCCATTCTCTATGGGATAGTAGTCCTTCAGCATCATTCTTATTCCAGTCATGTGCTTGGAACATCCACTGTCCAAGTACCATATTGGGGTATGGCCACTTGTACTCACCTGCATCAAATAAAATTACTTAACCTTAGAACCCCAATAATTATTGGGTTCTAGGTTTAGGTTAAACTTAAACTTAACATGCTTGCATGCAGCCTTTCTGACAGGTAAGCTGGCATTCTTCCTGGTAGTAGTGTTGTGCCAATAATCAATGGCATAATGACCCACTTTGCCACAACATCAGCACTCATATCTATTGTACCTACTTTTAGGTACAATATTAAAAGCATTGCTGTCAGCAGACCTTAAAAATGTAGGTACAGTGGTCCTTTTCTTGAGTGTTGTGGCTGATGCATCAAACATTGATGATTCCTGAAGATCGTAAAGTGTTTGTACATGGGCTACCCAATTGGCATTTACATCCTTGTCACTCTAATTACCAAGCTTACAGTGACCAAGTGTAATGTCATGGTCATACTTGTTAGTGGGTTGCATCACTTTCCTGAAAGCAATAGGGGGTTTGAAGGCTAGTGGCTGAACTGGGTCTTTGCCTTTTCCTTTAGAATTAGCTGCCCTAGTTCTTCCCTTGAAACCTAATCCTGTCTTACCCTTTTGGAGAGTGAAGTCATCAATCAAGGGTAAGACTGACTTTGGCTTTGAGAATTTATCCACAAGTTCCCTCTCTCTTTGAAGTTTGATTTACAGACTCTTGATTTGATCATTTTTGAATATAATTGTACCCATCTGAATAAAAGTTATATTTTTCAGTTTGGAAATTTCATTCAACTTCAAATCCAGCATTTTTGTTAAATCTGATGCATCCAATTTAAGAGATGTAATTTCATCACCTTAGTTTTTGTCAAGATTTCTGCTTCTCTTAAGTGCTTGCAACTGATCACCATACTCATCAATAAGTTGATGAACATCCCCTTCAGATTCAGAACCATCCATATCTCTTGATGCAGATGCTTCTGAGACTGATCTAGTATAATAATTAGAAACTGAAGAAAGGCAGTTTACCTTACTGGGACCAGGCTGATCCTGACACTGATCGTCCTCAGTCAAAGCCATCAGCCCTTTGCAATGATGATCTTCAACCCCATTTATTGAGTCCAGCAGTTGCAAGAACTCAGATTCTACTGAATCCTCTTCAGTAGTGAACAATCCTATATAAGCCTCAGCTTCAACTTCAGTCTCTTTTCCTGATTCGGATGATGATGAGTTAGACCAACTCTTCTGCTTCTTTGCAACAAATGATCTCTCCTTCTTGCCCTAATTTTGTTGCTTCTTTTTATCTTTAGATTCCTTTCTTTTATCAGGACAATCAACTATGACATGTCCTGGCCTATTGCAATAATAACAAACAATTTTAGAAGAAGTTTGTTTATTGGGATTAGAGACATACCTGTCATCCTTAGAAGTTTTCTTCTTCTTGTAATAGTCATCCTTGGAGAAGGATGAAGATGGCTTTGTTCTCCATTTCTTCTTCTTCATGAACCTTTGAAACTGTCTTGTGAAGGCAGCAAAGTCTTCATCAAATTTGTTACTGTCTGAAGTGTTAATGTCAGAATTTTCAGATTCAACTTCAGCCATTCTCTTGGGAGGAGAAGGTGACTTTCTCCTGCCCTTTCTTGTAGCTTCAGCCTTAAAAGCAACTGACTTCTCTCTATATTCAGACTTATTACTTTTCTCCTCCTCCTTTCTGGCAGTGAGCTGTATATTATAGGATAACAGTTTTCCAAATAAGGTTGGTGGAGGTGTATCTGTAAGCCTGGCCACCTCTCTGATGGTACATATTTTAGTATCCCAATCCTTGGTTAAAGATCTGAGAAACTTGTCATTTAATTCATTAGTGCTAAAGACTCTTCCATATGTCATTAGCTCATTAACAATTCTAAAGAATTTCTTATAGCATTCAGCTATGCTATCTATCTTAGCTTGTCTAAAGCTTTCATACTCTTGATTTAACATAGACTTCCTATCCTCTCTAACTTCTTCTGTTCCCTCCATATAGACAATCAAGGTGTCCAACATCTCCTTGGAGGTTTTGCAATGGAGTAGATTCTGGAATATAGAGTCATCTATAGCACTCATAATTATATTCTGTGCCCTCTTGTCTAAGGTTGCTAGAATGATCTCTTCCTTAGTCATTTCTGAATAACTCTTTGGTGTCTTGAGGTTAGCATCAAGAACTGATATGTTCATAGGAATAAATGGCCCTTCTAGCACTGTGATGTAAAATCTTGGATCAGATGCTCCCATGAACAATCTGACCCTTTCTTTCCATATGTTAAAATTTTCTTTCCTACAGATAGGAAGTTTCATAGATCCAAATTCCTTCTGATTCTCACTTGAACCCATTCTATCTAACTTATAACTGCCTTTTAGATCAACTCAGACAGTTAAGTCTAATCTTAAGTAACCTGGCTCTGATACCACTTGAAAGAATTTTATTCAAGATATCCTAAACACCTAGGGGGGGTGAATAGGTTCAATTCTTCTTATTCTGGTAGATAATGTAAATTACTTGTTAGATAGCCTTTACAATATTTATCACAACACGCATTATAGCACACACAGGCAACACAATATACACACAAATTTTATAGTGGTTCCCCAAGTGATGGGTACATCCACTTTCCCACTTCGCCTATCTAGCAGTTTACTAGATTCGGCCTAACTCCCTTCTTCCTTCTCAGATCCTCAGATCTTACAACTCAGAACCCAAAATGGTTCCTACAACTCAGACTTCAGCAAGCCCTACACTCAGAGAATCCTACCTCAAAGTGAGTCCACACTCCTACAAATCAGGCAATCAAGCCCTACCTCAGCCTCTTCAACAGGCCTACAACTCAAAGAAATTAATCCCCTACCTCAGGCACTCAGCCCTACCTCAGCCTTTATAGATTTAGGCTTACAACTCAAAGAGATAACTCTCCTACACTCAGATCTATAAAAAGATCCTAAATAGAAAATTGATTGTAAAAAGAATAATTCCTTCACCCAGGTAGAGAGAGAATGGGTAGAAGGTTTCTTAATCAGTTCTTTATAGATCTGATTGCTTTAGATCCAACCTGTCATAGCTTTTTCAAACCTTCTTGAATTTGAACAAAGTAAGGTTGATCTTCTTGGAGATGATCTTCAATCAGCTTCCTTCTTTTATTCAGATGTGGCTCTGAATTCTTCTTGCAGATTTGTTCTGGATCTGCCCTTAGAGACTCGTTGATTTATGGATGAAGACTTCTCTTCTTCTACTTAGTTGTCCTGTTTGATGATAGAACATGTCTTTATATAGACTTCATCCTGAGGTTACCGGCTGATCCAGTTTCTAACGGCCTTTTAATATCTTTGACAGATGTAACTGCTTTGTTGGTTTTGACAGCTATCAAGTCTCCCATCACGTCATTTGACAGTTCATTGAACTTTAACTTAACAGCAAAGTGTCAAGAAAATACTTGAACTGTGACGACACAAATAGATCATGTGTCGAAATAATTTGTGGTGATGTCGACACATCTCACATAATGTCGACACAGCTCTTCTTTTACTTCTTGACACAGATTCTGTCGAATGTATTGACACAAGACCTGTGTGTCGATACATTAACTCCTAGTCTCGACAAAGTTGATGTTGACAGAATTCTGGTGTGTGTCGACACAAGTCCTGGGTGTCTACCCAATTGTTGTCGACAGAATTCTGGAGTGTGTCGACACAATTCCTGTATGTCGACACATTTTTTGTCGACATAATTTCTGTGTGTCGACACAAGTCCTGTATGTCGACACAATCTAGCTTTTGGTGTCGATACAGCCTTTACCAAGTGTCGACACAATTTTTCTCAGGTGTCGACACTTGTACTTAGAAACTTTTTCTGCATTTCCTTAACCTGCACAATGAAACTCAAAACACCATCAAATACACATTGATGAATATCATTGAGTTAGGTGAGGCTTCTCCAAATCTGGTACACATTTTCCAATGTACCCAACAGAGCAGATGATGAAGAACTTTGTATATGAGCTGTTTGTTCTTCACTGATTCACTGAAACACTTTGAAGATGAACTTCAAAAACAAATTTGTTTCTCTATTCTCTCTCTCTCTCTCTCTGTTGTATTCTTCGTGTGAGCTAATCTATATTCGTTGTCTGAACTTGATTCTTTTTTATGGAACATTTGAATTTCCTTTAACTGTAATAGCAGAATCATTCCCGAGAAATTTAATTGCTTTGGGAGACAATTAGAATTTAAGCCATAATTAATGTTGTCATTCAACGACAATATTCCTTAAGAATATTAAGAATTAAATCTGAGAATCACGAACTCCTATGATTAAGGCTTCAATCAATTTGCCAGCTGTAAATTAAATTGGCCTGGAATTCTGCACAGATTTAGTCGACCGGAGCTCACAGATTGTCGAGCTCAGCTTCTATTTCATTGAGCTGAGAATCTGGCTTGAGTTCAGCAATCGTCGACCTGAGCTCGGATTTCGTCGAGCTCAGCTTAGAGATGGAACTTTGAGTTCATCGACCTGATTTCGACTTTCATTAAACTGAGTTCGACTTTCGTCGAACGAAATTTCTGACTGATCAAAATTGTATTTCTTGGAATTCTTTCAGCAATTCTAGAGAGTCCTTCTGA
Source organism: Platanthera guangdongensis (assembly GCA_039583875.1). Classification (NCBI taxonomy): domain Eukaryota; kingdom Viridiplantae; phylum Streptophyta; class Magnoliopsida; order Asparagales; family Orchidaceae; genus Platanthera; species Platanthera guangdongensis. The sequence goes on from CM077152.1 coordinate 156,499,791, forward strand.
GGCAAACCTGGAAATAAACCTATGACCCATGACAATACATTCTGGGTCAATCTAATTATCCGAATAGTGATCCTTCCACAAATCAGAACTAGGGTTCCAACAGAATCCAGGTAATTCAAATCTTGACATAATAGGATACTAGAGTCCTAGATTAGGACAACCCTTTTATATATCTTAAAATCTTTTTACTAAAATAAGTTGTGGTTCTTTAGGGTTAACCTGAAACCTAGCACAAATACAAGTTGCAAACATAATATCTCGTCTACATGTTGTTAAATTAAATAGAGAACCAGTTATAGTTCTATATATTTTCTGATCAACAGGTTTGTCATGTTCATCATTATCAACTACAACATTAGTAGGCATGGGTGTTTTCATAGAAGAGGCATCTAACATCCCAAATCGTTTAATTAGCTCTTTAGCATACCTAGATTGAGATATAAAGATTCCTTCAGATGTTTGCTTCACTTGTAAACCAAGAAAATAAGATAGTTCACCAATGCTATTCATTTCAAACTTTGAATGCATTAGGTCAGAGAACGTTTTGCAAAGATTGGAATCAGTAGAACCAAAAATTATATCCTCAACATATATTTGAACTGGTAAAATCTCTATTTTATGATTTCTAAAAAATAATGTTTTATCAATCTTGCCTCTACAAAATTTATTTTCTGATAAAAAATTTGCAAGGGTCTCATACCATGCTCTTGGAGCTTGTTTAAGACCATAAAGAGCTTTATTAAGCTTAAAAACATGAGAAAAGTGAGTTGAAGAGCTAAAACCTGCAGGTTGTTCCACATATACTTCCTCTTTGATGTCTCCATTCAGTAATGCACTCATTATATCCATCTGCTATACTTTGAACTTCTTGAAAGCAGCAAAAGCCAGAAATATCCTAATAGCTTCTAATCTTGCAATAGGAGCAAATGTTTGATCCTAATCTAATCCTTACACCTGTGAATATCCTCAAGCTACCAGTCTAGCTTTATTACTCACTATAACCCCTTGAGCATCCAACTTATTTCTGTAGAACCATTTAGTCCCAATTTCTGGATAGTCTTTGGGACTTGGAACTAAGTCTCAAACTCTACTTCTCTCGAACTGATTGAGTTCCTCTTACATAGTAATGATCCAATGAGGATCTTGTTCTGCATCTTTTATTGATTGAGGTTCAATCTGAGATAGAAAACATGTGTGCATCAGATCTTTATTTAGTTGATGCCTTGTTTGCACACCATTTGATATATCTAAAATCACTTGAGATCTAGGATGATCTCTAAGAGTGACATAATCAACAGATGGAGTTGGTTCTTCAATGATTTGTGTTGTTAATTCCTCTTGTGGAATTGCATTAGCTATAAGTTTTTCAACATAAATCTCAGGATAATCTTCATCATTATCTTCAACATTCTGCTGAGAAGGTTTCAATGTATCCGCTTGCTTAAGGGTTAATTCTTCTAGTTTCTTACACAGAATTGGTTCCTGAAAAAGATCTGTTGGATCCCTAGTTGGATTTGGGTTAGGTTCACTAAGTTAGGATCATATGACCCATCATGTATAGCCAGGGTCATGGTTGTGTTCTAGAGTCTAGGCAAAGTCCTTAGAATCAACATCACATGGACCAGCCTTCAACTGTCTGCCAGAGACTCAAGCAATTGTGTCGACACTTCGGAAAGGCTGTGTCAACACCAGAAGCCAGATTGTGTCGACACACAGGACTTGTGTCGACACACAGAACATCTGTCAACATCAACTTTGTCGACACCAGAAGCCAGATTGTGTCGTCACATAGGACTTGTGTCGACAAACAGAACATATGTTGACATCAACTTTGTCGACACCGGAAGCCAGATTGTGTTGACACATAGGACTTGTGTCGACACACAGAACATCTGTCGATAGCAATTGTGTCGACACTCAGGACTTGTGTCAACACACTCCAGATTTCTGTCAAAACAACAACTATGTCAACACAAGAAGCAATTGTGTCGACACATTCCATAGAAGCTATGTCAAGAAGTTAAAGAAGAACTGTGGACTCAGCTCGACGAACTTAGACCACATTGGCAAGAGTTATCTAGCAGCAGTTAGAAGTTCTTAGCCCAACGAAAATAGTTCTCAGTTCGACAAACCCAGTTCTCAGGTTGACGATTTCTGGAAACTCTACTTCAGCATTTCATTCCAGAAATATCTAAGTCCAAAAACACTTCACTGAACTCTGGTCGACGAAGTCAAATTCTCAGCTCGACGAACTTGATGTGCAGAAAAGGCAAGGCTGTAGAGAATATAGTTATCTATTTTCAGCTCGACAATTTTGGAACTCAGCTCGACGAACAGAAACCATCTGGTCGACGAACACAACTCCTCAGCTCGACGAACTGTGGACTCGGCTTGACGATTTCTGTTCTCTGTTCGACGATTCCAGACTTGGTTATTTCCTTCCTTCTGCCCTTAGTTTATTGTATTAATTCCTGAGTAATCAATGCTCAATATTCTCTGAATATTACCATTAGATGGAGCATTGATTATGGTCTTCATTAGGATTATTGCTTGTTGTTTTTCCATAGGACAGTTGGGGAAATTCAATCAATGAAAATGTTCTCAAGGACGTCAGCATTGAATGCAGAAGAATTTCAAATTTCAAAAGAAAACCTTTTTGGAAAATATAAAAGAGATTTTTCTCTCTTTTCCTACAGACAGAATTCAATCAGAGAATTCAATCAGTCAGCAATACAGTCAGTCTGCAACAAGGATTTCTCTGCCTCTCTCTCTCGACAGAACTCTGATACACAGATAGAGAAATCTGATATAGACATACAAGATCTAGACCAGAAGAATGTCAGCAATCTGAAGGAGAAGAACATCAAATCAAAATCAAGAGACTTCTTCCTTCTACACTCCAGGACACTACAAAGTACAACAAATCCTCTATCTGTCAAGAAGTTCCTGTACTTTTTCTGGTCAAAGCTGAAAGACTGAAGGCCTATCACCCTGAAGCAAAGCTCCATCTTCCTGAACCATTCAACATCTCAGGGGGATCCTTTTGCTAAAATCAATATCCACTTGAGTCTTCTCAGTTGTTTTGAGAAAGAGAAGACATAATCAATTTCTCAACCCCACTGTATAAAGAGTTCTTAACTCCCTTCAAAAGTTATTCCTGGTTGCAAGTCACCTGACCAAAAGACTTGAGGTTTGGTTTTTGAGCACCTAATCAAAAGCTCATTGGTGTCAGTCACCTGATCAAAAATCTGAGTGGATTCCTACCAGGGTGGTAGAAGAGTGGATGTACCCAGGTTGGGGAACCACTATAAATTTCTTGTGTTGTCTGGTTACTCTTTTCTTTTGTTTCTTGCTATAGTTGTGCTAGTTAGGATAACTGTGTTTGTGCTTTAATTTTATTCCTACAGCACTAGGATTAGATTGAAGTAGTTAGAAAAATTTGTTAAAAACCCTAAATACTCTATTCACCCCTCTCTAATGTATTCCATATCTAACACCTCACTTTTAATTGGTATCAGAGCAGGATTCCCTTGGTTGTACAAGCTAAACCTTGAACCAAAGATCTTGTGTTAGATCTTTTTTTTCAGTTCTATTAGATATTCACACACAGCATGGCACAGAACAAAGACTATGCAAGCACCAGATCTCCAGTTTGCAACCTAATAGGTTTGCAATCTGGAAGGCAAGAATCAAGTTATATATGAACTCTATTGATGAGGATATTTTTAAATCCATTATGACAGGTCCTCCTCAAGCATCTACCTCTACATTAACCTCCAGAAACAATGTAGCTCCACCACCTGAGTGGACTGAGGCCCAGATATTGGCAAAAGTTGATGATGCCAAGGCCATGAATATTCTGGCCCAAATAATGTCAAATGACATTTTTCAAAAAGTGGCTGAATGTGTAACGCCCCGAAACTCAAAGGAGCGACGGGGGATGTTTTGGGCCAGTTTTGGGTTCTGGCTGCAGGCACACGGCCTGGGACACAGGCATATCCCAGGGCATGTCAAGCTTGTGTCGACACTCAGCCGGGAAGTCGACATTTTGAGCTCGACATTGTGTCGAGACTGGGCACATGGCCTGCAATACGGGCGTGTCGCAGGGCGTGTCGACCCGTGTCGACACTTAGCCCACGAAGTCGTCACTCTGCGTTCGACGCAGTGTCGAGACGTGGCACACGGCCTGTAACACAGGCTTGTCGCGGGGCGTGTCGACCCGTGTCGACACTCGTCCCGGGAAGTCGACACTTTGCTCGACGATGTGTCGAGACAAGGCACACAGCCTAGGACACGGGCGTGTCCAAGGCCATGTCATCAGGTCGATGATCTTCGCTCGACGAAGTGTCGAGTGTCGAGACCGTGTATACGGCCTGGAGCCCAGGCATGTTGAGGTGACACGGCAAGGACACGGGCATGTCCTAGAACCCTTGCAGTGCTCGGGTTGTTTTCGGGGAAAAATGATGGGTGTACACGGCCGGCCACACGGCCGTGTCACATGGAACACGGGCGTGTCAGATCGAACATGGGCGTGTTCGATGCTCGTGTGTTGTTCCAGGAATGTCGATTTTGACGGCGAATGAGGCACACGGCCCTGGACACGGGCGTGTGCCAGGCCGTGTGCGGTCCAGATTAGGCATTTCAGTCCCGAATCAAAGCTGTTCATTTCTTTAATTGATGATCCAACGGCTGGGGGTAGTTCCTGAAGGGATATACCCGGGATTGGGCCTTAGAAACCCTCACTTTTAATGAGTGGTTGTCTTTCTAAATCTTAGAGAGAGAGGAGAGCCAAGGAAGGAAGAAGAAGCTAGATCCGGCCATTAGCGGAGCTTCGAAGCTCCAAATCGCGAGCCGACTCCGGATCCACAGAGGCAAAGCTAGTGCGGTGCTTTTCATCAGCTTACTTTTCCATGCCGCCAAAGAAGAATGCAAGGGTAACGATTCTCCTCTTGAGCATGAGTAGCTCTCCTTCTTTGCATAGGAAGCCCGCTCTCGCGAGTTTGCGGTGAGTTGGAGGCGTTCCTTCGGGTGGATATGTGAAGTCCCCATTGTTTAGAGTCCATAAGCGTGAACGGACATAGCTATGATGTGTGAAGCCTATCCGGACATGTTGGTCTGGATCGGTGATGTTGCATTGCATAATGTCGGAGAAGACTCCGTGCTAATGGTTGCTTTTCTGGTTTTCTACACGGTAGATTGCAACAGGGAGCCTTGGGGATTAACCCAAAGGTGCACCCGGAAAACTGGGCGAATACGTGATCTTGCCAACTTGGTGGCCTGAGAGCCAACTTGAACATAACCGGGTTATGTGAATTGTGATGGAAACGGGACTCGGGAGAAGTTTGACCCGCGCAAATGGCTTAAATTGTCGTTGCGATGTGAGCACGGGTTAGATGGAACCGTACCCGTTCTATGTCGTTCGGTTAAAGAGACATAAGGGTACATGGCACTTGCCGTTGGAATAGATTAGGGTTTTCGGCGGTCAATGGCTTAAATTGTCGTGACCCAGGCCAAGAAGACAAAATTCTCATAGGTTTTGCCGTCAAAGTTGCGGTGGTGAGTCTGGAATGTCTATGGCTTTAATTGATGTGATATCGACCGGTTCACCGAGAATGTGCCCTGAGAGCACGGGGCGTGTGGCCATGCGAGCCAACGTCTGTGATGAAATGGTTATATATATATTGCTCGCTTATGCTAATGAAATGCAGGGAAGGAGCATCGCCGCCCCGAGTTGGGGGCGGGATCGTTATAATTTGGTCAGCATTGCTGACCGTTGCCTTGTTTTGCCACCGTGCGGTGGTTTGTTGTTTGCAGGTGCTGCTGGACCAAGCGGTCAATAGCGGGCTAAAGCCCTTTTTGCGAAGCCGGCCCTCGAAGGCCTAATTGGAGTGTTTACTGCTTTATTCATGTGTGACCGGCCTGCGTGCCGTGGTTTGTAAAACATGTAATATGAAGTGAACAATTTTTGTAAATCCTTAAGGCTTGTACTGGTGTATTTTGTAACATTCCTATTTGGTATTAGTGGACATTCATGCTTTAGTGCTGGGTTCTTTGTTACAACTTATTAATCTGCTTCTGCTAGAATGCTCTGTGTAAGACGTTATGATTGGTTGGATGGTTTCCATGAGTAACCACCCGGTCTGTTTGTAGTATTTGGCGTCGGGCCCCGGCCGGACCTACTGCTATATGCTATGCGACGGATAGGGGGTGTTATAATTTGGTATCAGACTACTGGTTTTGGTCGGGCTTAAAATGAATTCGTGGGCGAATTCTTTTTAAGGGGTGGTGAGCACATTGTGTGCGTCATCGTTATAACGGTAAAAGATCCCATGAATGTCCACTTAGGAATGAAAATACACGTGTTTGAGGAACCTGCGTGTTCTTATTAATTGTTGTTTGCAATTTTATTTGGTCACTTAACGGTGTTTTGTACCACTATAGGTGACCAGAAGTGGTGTTGGGCCGTCGGAACATCGAGTTTCTGAGGCTAGTAGTGCACCGGATGTTGCTCCTGCAACACCTCTATCGGCTGAGAACATACGCTTGGTGGCTGAAGCTGTGTTGGCCGTGATAAATGCGCAGCCTGCAAGGCAAACACAGCAGCCCGCTCCTGCGATGGAGCAGGAACCTCTTCAAGAGGCTGAGCCGAGGAAAGTGGAGCAAGTGGTTGTGGAACCGGTGGTGCCAAGGAGGGCAACCGAGAGGCAGCTTAAGCATGTAATGAGTTTTAACCCTCCGGTATTCTCGGGGTTGGGAACCCCATATCAAGCTGAAGACTGGTCTCTCCAGGGTGAAGAGAGTCATGACAGCAACGGAGACGGAGGAGTGGCAAATGACCACCATCGCTACATTCCTTCTAGACGGTGAAGCGAGAATGTGGGGGGAAGGTTTGGAGCTGCACTTATTGAGAGGTAGGCAACTTGTTGATGTCTCGATGGAGGAGTTCTCGAGATTGTTCTTTGGCTAGATACCTCCCTTCGACGCAGAAGATAGCGTTGGAGAATGAGTTTCTGAAGTTGGTTCAGGGTGAGAGGAGCGTGGATGAATATCTCCACGAGTTTACTCGTTCTGAGTCGTTATGCTAGCTCCACCATCGCGGATGAGGAGCGCAAAACGAATAGTTTCTACGAAGGCTTGAGAGATGAGTTGAGATTACTACTCTCGGGGTCGATGACGCAGGGTTTCTTAACCTTGGTCAACACTGCCCGGTCCTTGGAGAAGGACATGAAGAATGTACAAGCAAAGAAAAGCTTGGGTGATAGGAAATCTGAATTCAAAGTGCCGACTACTTCAAAGTCCGGCTATCGGAGGTCTTTCAAGAAGCATAGGACTTCGGGTCCAGCTCCTTCTGGTGCTTCTGGGGCGACTACAAGTCGGACCCCGGGTGCATGTTTTACTTATGGAATGACAGGGCATTTTTCCCGTGACTGTTGGAGCGGACGTCCTAAGTCCGAGAGAAGGTCGGGAGCGACTTATGAAGAGAAGGGCAAGGCGGTGGAGTCGACTGCATCCCACTATGCTCAGGCCCAACCAAGGGTCTATAATCTTGGCCAACAGGAGGCCATCAAACAGGCTGATGTGGTGACAGGTACGGTTTAATTTATAGCAAGTCAATTTCTTTAAATACTTGTTATGCACATGTTACCTTACCACTGCTTGTTTAGGATTTGTATTGATTTGTGAAAATCCGGCACGAGCACTCTTCGATACGGGAGCTTCACACTCCTTCTTGTCCGAAGGATTTATATCACGCATCGGAGTCCCTTCTTCGATGGAGAAGGATAAGTTGGATGTGTTGTTGCCCAATGGGTGTTCGATGCGAGCGGATAGGATCTGCGATGTTAAGATTCGTATTGGGAATCAGGAGTTCGACCTGCAGGCGTCTTTACTCCCGTTGGTGGAGTTCGACGTTATATTTGGCATGGACTGGCTCTCGGAGCAGCAGGCCTATATTGACTGCGGTCGCAAGGAAGTCAAGCTGGGAGCAAGTCGTGAGACGAATTTTACGGGCTTAAAGGGGTCGAGCAAGACGTTGATGTCTATTCTTCAGGTGGTGAAGGCGGTTCGTGCCGGTGCAGAACTGTTCTTTACACTAGTGGAGGTTGCAAAGCCGAAGCCCGCGTTGGATTGTATTTCAGTGGTATTGGAATACCCTGATGTGTTCCCCGCAGATCTTCCTGGAGCCCCGCCTCAACGGGAGATAGATTTTACGATTGAGCTAGTGCCAGGTGCAAAGCCTGTGTCACGATCTCCTTATCGGCTAGCGCCTAAGGAAATGGCGGAGCTGAAAGTTCAACTGCAAGAGTTGTTGGAGCAAGGTTATGTGCGCCCGAGTTCTTCACCTTGGAGCGCACCGGTCCTCTTTGTTAAGAAGAAGGACGGAAGCTTGAGGCTATGTATTGATTATCGGGAGCTCAACAAGTTGACGGAGAAGAACAAGTACCCGATCCCCCGGATTGATGATCTTTTTGATCAGTTAGTCGGGTCGACGGTGTACTCGAAGTTGGATCTCAAGGCTGGGTACTATCAGCTGCGAATAAGGGAGAGTGATATCCCGAAGACAGCGTTTAGTACGAGATACGGGCATTATGAGTTTACGGTCATGCCGTTTGGGCTGACTAATGCGCCGTCAGTGTTCATGGATCTGATGAACAGTATTTTCAGGGAGTACTTGGACCATTTCGTGATCGTCTTCATCGATGATATTTTGGTGTACTCGCAAAGTGAGGAAGATCACTTCAAGCATCTTCATTTGGTTTTCGAGACTCTAAGGAGGAATCAACTGTATGCCAAGTTCTCGAAGTGCGAGTTTTGGTTATTCTCAGTGGCGTTCCTCGGTCATATAGTGAGTGGAGAGGGTATTGTTGTAGATCTGGCGAAAATTGTTGCGATACGGGAGTGGCCTGAGCTTGCTACGGTAGCGGAAGTCCGGAGCTTTCTGGGGCTTGCCGGCTATTATAGGCGCTTCGTAGAGAACTTCTCGCGGATAGCGTTACCTCTCAGTACTTTGATGAGGAAGGAGCATAAGTTCGTCTGGACGCCGGAGTGCGCGCGAGCTTTTGAGGAGTTGAAGTGTCGGTTGACCACGGCGCCTGTGCTAAGTTCGCCATGTGGGACCGAAGGCTATGAGATTTATAGTGATGCTTCGGGCAGCGGTTTGGGTTGCGTGCTACTGCAACACGGAAGTGTAATAGCTTATGGCTCGAGACAGCTAAAAGTGCATGAAAGGAACTATCCGGTCCATGACTTGGAGTTAGCGGCCGTGATTTTTGCCTTGAAACTGTGGAGACACTATTTGTACAGTGTGAAGATTGATATCTACACCGATCACAAGAGCCTGAAGTATCTTATTGATCAGAAGGATCTGAATTTACGGCAGCGTAAATGGATGGAGTTCCTGGGGGACTATACATTCAAGATCCACTACGTGCCTGGTAAAGGGAATGTGGTTGCGGACGCGTTGAGTCGTCGAGCCCCAGCTCAAGCCAATTGGCTATCGGTGCATGATGAACGGTTGTTGCGGGAGTTGGAGGCGTTGGAGATTGTTTGTGTGGACAGGCAATCAAGTGCTGAAGCAGTTCTGAATTGGACTGAAGTCCAATATGACCTGGCTGATCGTATTCGGCAGGCTTTGGATATGGATGCTCATATGAAGCAGTTCATGGTAGAGGCTCTGGATGGGTCAAATTCCCAATTCGTCGTGGAGGACGGATTACTTTGGAAGGTGTGTCCCAAGTGTGGGTAATTTGCGGGTGGAGTTGTTGTACGAGGCACACCATACCAAGTACTCGATTAACCCGGGGAGCACGAAGATGTACCGTGATGTGAAGAAACTGTTTTGGTGGCCGTGTTTGAAGAAAGATGTGGCGCTCTACGTAGCGAAGTGCCAAACTTGCGCCTTGGTGAAGGCGGAGTGCCAAAAGCCGGGAGGATTTCTTAAGTCCTTGCCTATCCCGGAGTGGAAATTCGACGACATCTCTATGGACTTTGTGCACGGTTTGCCAAGGTCGCAAAAGGGGAACGACGCTATTTGGGTGGTCGTGGATCGGTTAACGAAGGTGTCGCATTTCATTCCGCATAGGAAGGATGATCCGGTGGAGAAGTTGGCAAAGCTTTATGTGGATAACATAGTACAGCTTCATGGTGTGCCCCGCAGCATCGTGAGTGACCGAGATGGGCGGTTCACGTCCAATGATTGGAGGCTTGTGCAACAAATGTTGGGAACAAAGCTGAAATTCAGCACAGCCTTCCATCCGCAAACGCATGGGCAGACCGAGAGGGTCAATAGAACCATGGAAGACATGCTCTGCATGTGTGTCTTGGATTTTGGAAAGCAGTGGGAAGATCACCTTTATTTGGTAGAGTTCGCATACAACAACAGCTACCAAGCGAGTATTCAAATGGCGCCCTTCGAGGCCCTATATGGTAGAAAATGTTGCACGCCGTTGTCTTGGTTAGAAACGGGTGAGTCAAAGTTGTATAAGCGATCGGAAGTGGAGGATGCTACTTCTTTGGTGAGAACCATTCGGGAGAGGTTGCTTATCGCTCAGGACCGGCAAGCGAAGTACTATAATGCCAAGCACAGGAACGTGGAGTTCGCTGTGGGCGACTATGTGTACTTAAAGATCAAGCCGTTCAAGGGTGTCTCGCGGGTGCGGCGATTGAAAAAGCTAAGCCCGAGGTACCTTGGGCCGTTTGAGGTTCTGGAGCGAGTTGGTGAAGCGGCCTAACGGTTGAAGCTTTCTGTGGAGCTTGGTGGATTACATGATGTATTCCATATTTCGGTACTACGGAAGGCAGTGCAAGAGCCTACGCAAGTGATCGCGGTCGATCAAGTGCCGGTGGATAGAGGGTTGACGACAAAGGTCAAGCCCGTGCGGATTGAGGACTCGGAGGTCAAGCGGCTACGCAATAAAGAGATCAGGAAGGTCAAGGTCCGGTGGGACAATTGCGGTCGTGAGGAGCTCTCTTGGGAGCGAGAGCAGACTATGCTTGACGAATATCCGGAGTTGTTGCGCTCAGGTACAAATTTTTGTTTTGTACATGTCTTTCCTTTATGTAATTTCGTGGACGAAATTCTTTTAAGAGGGGGAGAGTTATAACACTCCAAAACTCAAAGGAGAGACGGGGGACGTTTTGGGCCAGTTTTGGGTTCTGGCTGTATGCACACGGCCTGGGACACGGGCGTGTCCCAGGGCGTGTCAAGCTTGTGTCGACATTCAGCCGGGAAGTCGACATTTTGAGCTCGACATTGTGTCGAGACTGGGCACACGGTCGTGTCGCAGGGCGTGTCGACCCGTGTCGACACTTAGCCCGCGAAGTCAACACTCTGCGTTCGACGAAGTGTCGAGACATGGCACACGGCTTGCGACACGGGCGTGTCGTAGGACGTGTCGACCCGTGTCGACACTCATCCCGGGAAGTCGACACATTGCTCGACGATGTGTCGAGACAAGGCACACGGCCTAGGACACGGGCGTGTCCAAGGCCATGTCATCAGGTCGATGATCTTCGCTCGACGAAGTGTCGAGTGTCGAGACCGTGTACACGGCCTGGAGCCCAGGCGTGTTGAGGTGACACATGCATGTCCTAGAACCTGTGCAGTGCTTGGGTTGTTTTCGGGGAAAAACGATGGGTGTACACGGCCGGCCACACGGCCGTGTCAAGTGGAACACGGGCGTGTCAGATCGAACACGGGCGTGTTCGATGCCCGTGTGTTGTTCCAGGTGCGTCAATTTTGACGGCGAATGAGGCACACGGCCCTGGACACGGGCGTGTGCCAGGCCGTGTGCGGTCCAGATTTTGCATTTCAGTCCCGAATCAAAGCCGTTCATTTCTTTAATTGATGATCCAACGGCTGGGGGTTGTTCCTGAAGGGATATACCCGGGATTGGGCCTTAGAAACCCTCACTTTTCATGAGTCGTTGTCTTTCTAAATCTTAGAGAGAGAGGAGAGCCAAGGAAGGAAGAAGAAGCTAGATCCGGCCATTGGAGGAGCTTCGAAGCTCCAAATCGCGAGCCGACTCCGGATCCACGGAGGCAAAGCTAGTGCGGTGCTTTTCATCCGCTTACTTTTCCATGGAGCCAAAGAAAAACGCAAGGGTAACGATTCTCTTCTTGAGCATGAGTAGCTCTCCTTCTTTGCATAGGAAGCCCTCTCTCGCGAGTTTGCAGTGAGTTGGAGGCGTTCCTTCGGGTAGATATGTGAAGTCCCCATTGTTTGGAGTCCATAAGCGAGAACGGACATAGGCATGATGTGTGAAGCCTATCCGGACATGTTGGTCTGGATCGGTGATGTTGCATTGCATAATGCCGGAAAAGACTCCGTGCTATTGGTTGTTTTTCGGGTTTTCTACACGGTAGATTGCAACAGGGAGCCTTGGCGATTAAGCCAAAGGTGCACCCGGAAAACTGGGCGGATACGTGATCTTGCCAACTTGGTGGCCTGAGAGCCAACTTGAACATAACCGGGTTATGTGAATTGTGATGGAAACGGGACTCGGGAGAAGTTTGACCCGCGCAAATGGCTTAAATTGTCGTTGCGATGTGAGCACGGGTTAGATGGAACCGTACCCGTTCTATGTCATTCGGTTAAAGAGACCTAAGGGTACGTGGCACTTGCCGTTGGCATAGATTAGGGTCTTCGGCGGTCAATGGCTTAAATTGTCGTGACCCAGGCCAAGAAGACAAAATGCTCATAGGTTTGGTCGTCAAAGTGGCGGTGGTGAGTCCGGAATGTCTATGGCTTTAATTGATGTGACATCGACCGGTTCACCGAGAATGTGCCCTGAGAGAACGAGGCGTGTGGCCGTGCGAGCCAATGTCTGTGATGAAATGGTTATATATATATTGCTCGCTTATGCTAATGAAATGCAGGGAAGGAGCATCGCCGCCCCGAGTTGGGGGCGGGATCGTTATAATTTGGTCAGCATTGCTGACCGTTGCCTTGTTTTGCCACCGTGCGGTGGTTTGTTATTTGCAGGTGCTGCTGGACCAAGCAGTCAATAGCGGGCTAAAGCCCTTTTTGCGAAGCCAACCCTCGAAGGCCTAATTGGAGTGTTTATTGCTTTATTCATGTGTGACCAGCCTGCGTGCCGTGGTTTGTAAAACATGTAATATGAAGTGAACAACTTTTGTAAGGCCTTAAGGCTTGTACTGGTGTATTTTGTAACATTCCTATTTGGTATTAGTGGGCATTCATGCTTTAGTGTTGGGTTCTTTGTTACAACTTATTAATCTGCTTCCGCTAGAATGCTCTGTGTAGGACGTTATGATTGGTTGGATGATTTCCATGAGTAACCACCCGGTCTGTCTGTAGTATATGGCATCGGGCCCCGGCCGAACCTAGTGCTATATGCTATGCGACGGATAGGGGGTGTTATAATTTGGTATCAGTCTACTGGTTTTGGTCGGGCTTAAAATGAATTCGTGGGCGAATTCTTTTTAAGGGGTGGTGAGCACATTGTGTGCGTCATCGTTATAACGGTAAAAGAACCCATGAATGTCCACTTAGGAATGAAAATACACGTGTTTGAGGAACCTGCGTGTTCCTATAATTGTTGTTTGCAATTTTATTTGGTCGCTTAACGGTGTTTTGTACCACTATAGTTGACTAGAAGTGGTGTTGGGCCGTCGGAACGTCGAGTTTCGGAGGCTAGTAGTGCACCGGATGTTGCTCCTGCAACACCTCTATCGGCTGAGAACATACGCTTGGTGGCCGAAGCTGTGTTGGCCGTGATAAATGCGCAGCATGCAAGGCAAATGCAGCAGCCCGCTCCTGCGATTGAGCAGGAACCTCTTCAAGAGGCTGAGCCGAGGAGAGTGGAGCAAGTGGTTGTGGAACCGGTGGTGCCAAGGAGGGCAACCGAGAGGCAGCTTAAGCATGTAATGAGCTTTAACCCTCCGGTATTCTCGGTTTTGGGAACCTCATCTCAAGCTGAAGACTGGCTCTTCAGGGTGAAGAGAGTCATGACAGCAACGGAGACGGAGGAGTGGCAAATGACCACCATCGCTACGTTCCTTCTGGACGGTGAAGCGAGAATGCGGTGGGAAGGTTTGGAGCTGCACTTATTGAGAGGTAGGCAACTTGTTGATGTCTCGATGGAGGAGTTCTCGAGATTGTTCTTGGCTAGATACCTCCCTTCGACGCAGAAGAGAGCATTGGAGAATGAGATTCTGAAGTTGGTTCAGGGTGAGAGGAGCGTGGATGAATATCTCCACGAGTTTACTCATCTGAGTCGTTATGCTAGCTCCGCCATCGCGGATGAGGAGCGCAAAACGAATCGATTCTACGAAGGCTTGAGAGATGAGTTGAGATTACTACTCTCGGGGCCGATGACGCAGGGTTTCTTAACCTTGGTCAACACTGCCCGATCCTTGGAGAAGGACATGAAGAATGTACAAGCAAAGAAAAGCTTGGGTGATAGGAAATATGAATTCGAAGTGCCGACTACTTCAAAGTCCGGTTATCGGAGGTCTTTCAAGAAGCATAGGACTTCGAGTCCAGCTCCTTCTGGTTCTTCTGGGGCGACTACGAGTCGGACCCCGGGTGCGTGTTTTAGTTGTGGAAAGATGGGGCATTTTGCCCGTGACTGTTGGAGCGGACGTCCTAAGTCCGAGAGAAGGCCGGGAGCGACTTATGAAGAGAAGGGCAAGGCGGTGGAGTCGACCGAGTCCCACTATGCTCCGGCCCAACCAAGGGTCTATAATCTTGGCCAACAGGAGGCCATCAAACAGGCTGATGTGGTGACAGGTACGGTTTAATTTATAGCAAGTCAATTTCTTTAAATACTTGTTATGCACATGTTACCTTACCACTGCTTGTTTAGGATTTGTATTGATTTGTGAAAATCCGGCACGAGCACTCTTCGATACGGGAGCTTCACACTCCTTCTTGTCCGAAGGATTTATATCACGCATCGGAGTCCATTCTTCGATGGTGAAGGATAAGTTGGATGTGTTGTTGCCCAATGGGTGTTCGATGCGAGCGGATAGGATCTACGATGTTAAGATTTGTATTGGGAATCAGGAGTTCGACCTGCAGGCGTCTTTACTCCCGTTGGTGGAGTTCGATGTTATATTTTGCATGAACTGGATCTCGGAGTAGCAGGCCTTTATTGACTGTGGTTGCAAGGAAGTCAATCTGGGAGCAAGTCGTGAGATGACTTTTACGGGCTTAAAGGGGTCGAGCAAGGCGTTGATGTATGCTCTTCAGGTGGTGAAGGCGATTCGTGCCGGTGCAGAACTATTCTTTACACTAGTGGAGGTTGCAAAGCCGAAGTCCGCATTGGATTGTATTTCAGTGGTTTCGGAATACCCTGATGTGTTCCCCGCAGATCTTCCTGGAGCCCCGCCTCAACGGGAGATAGATTTTACGATTGAGCTAGTGCCAGGTGCAAAGCCTGTGTCACGATATCCTTATCGGCTAGCGCCTAAGGAAATGGCGGAGCTGAAAGTTCAACTGCAAGAGTTGTTGGAGCAAGGGTATGTGCGCCCGAGTTCTTCGCCTTGGAGCGCACTGGTCCTCTTTGTTAAGAAGAAGGGCGGAAGCTTAAGGCTATGTATTGATTATCGGGAGCTCAACAAGTTGACGGAGAAGAACAAGTACCCGATCCCCCGGATTGATGATCTTTTTGATCAGTTAGTCGGGTCGACGGTGTACTCGAAGTTGGATCTCAAGGCTGGGTACTATCAGCTGCGAATAAGGGAGAGTGATATCCCGAAGACAGCGTTTAGTACGAGATACGGGCATTATGAGTTTACGGTAATGCCGTTTTGGCTAACTAATGCGCCGTTAGTGTTCATGGATCTGATGAACAGGACTTTCAGGGAGTACTTGGACCATTTCGTTATCGTCTTCATCGACGATATTTTGGTGTACTCGCAAAGTGAGGAAGATCACTTCAAGCATCTTCATTTGGTTTTGGAGACTCTAAGGAGGAATCAACTGTATGCCATGTTCTCGAAGGGCGAGTTTTGGTTATCCTCAGTGGTGTTCCTCGGTCATATAGTGAGTGGAGAGGGTATTGCTGTGGATCCGGCGAAGATTGTTGCGATACGGGAGTGGCCTGAGCTTGCTACGGTAGTGGAAGTCCGGAGCTTTCTGGGGCTTGCCGACTATTATAGGCGGTTCGTAGAGAACTTCTCGCGGATAGCGTTACCTCTCACTACTTTGACGAGGAAGGAGCATAAGTTCATTTGGACGCCGGAGTGCGCGCGAGCTTTTGAGGAGTTTAAGTGTCGGTTGACCACGGCGCCTGTGCTGAGTTCGCCATGTGGGACCGAAGGCTATGAGATTTATAGTGATTCTTCGGGCAGCTGTTTGGGTTGCGTGCTACTGCAACACGGAAGTGTAATAGCTTATGGTTCGAGACAGCTAAAAGTGCATGAAAGGAACTATCCAGTCCATGACTTGGAGTTAGCGGCCATGATTTTTGCCTTGAAACTGTGGAGACACTATTTGTACGGTGTGAAGATTGATATCTACACCGATCACAAGAGCCTGAAGTATCTTATTGATCAGAAGGATCTGAATATGCGGCAGCAAAGATGGATGGAGTTCCTGGGGGACTATACAATCAAGATCCACTACGTGCCTGGTAAAGGGAATGCGGTTGCGGACGCGTTGAGTCGCCGAGCCGTAGCTCAAGCCAATTGGCTGTCGGTGCATGATGAGCGGTTGGTGCGGGAGTTGGAGGCGTTGGAGATTGTTTGTGTGGACAGGCAATCAAGTGCTGAAGCAGTTCTGAATTGGACTGAAGTCCAATATGACCTGACTAATCGTATTCGGCAGGCTTTGGATATGGATGCTCATATGAAGCAGTTCATGGTAGAGGCCCTGGATGGGTCAAATTCCCAATTCGTCGTGGAGGATGGATTACTTTGGAAGGACGGTCGTCTGTGCATCCCAAGTGTGGGTAATTTGCGGGTGGAGTTGTTGTACGAGGCACACCATACCAAGTACTCGATTCACCCGGGGAGCACGAAGATGTACCGTGATATGAAGAAACTATTTTGGTGCCCGGGTTTGAAGAAAGATGTGGCGCTCTACGTAGCGAAGTGCCAAACTTGTGCCTTGGTGAAGGAGGAGTGCCAAAAGCCGGGAGGATTTCTTAAGTCCTTGCCTATCCCGGAGTGGAAATTCGACGACATCTCTATGGACTTTGTGCACGGTTTGCCAAGGTCGCAAAAAGGGAACGACGCTATTTGGGTGGTCGTGGATCGGTTAACGAAGGTGTCACATTTCATTCCGCATAGGAAGGATGATCCGGTGTGGAAGTTGGCAAAGCTTTATGTGGATAACATAGTACGGCTTCATGGTGTGCCCCACAGCATCGTGAGTGACCCAGATGGGCGGTTCACGTCCAATGATTGGAGGCTTGTGCAGCAAATGTTGGGAACAAAGCTGAAATTCAGCACAGCCTTCCATCCGCAAACGGATGGGCAGACCGAGAGGGTCAATAGAAACATGAAAGACATGCTCCGCATGTGTGTCTTGGATTTTGGAAAGCAGTAGGAAGACCACCTTTATTTGTTAGAGTTCGCATACAACAACAACTACCAAGAGAGTATTCAAATGGCGCCCTTCGAGGCCCTATATGGTAGAAAATGTCGCAGGCCGTTGTCTTGGTTAGAAACGGGTGAGTCAAAGTTGTATAAGCGATCGGAAGTGGAGGATGCTACTTCTTTGGTGAGAACCATTCGGGATAGGTTGCTTATAGCTCAGGACCGGCAAGCGAAGTATTATAATGCCAAGCACAGAAACGTGGAGTTCGCTGTGGGCGACTATGTGTACTTAAAGATCAAGCCGTTCAAGGGTGTCTTGCGGGTGCGGCGATTGAGAAAGCTAAGCCAGAGGTACCTTGGGCCGTTTGAGGTTCTGGAGAGAGTTGGTGAAGCGGCCTA
This sequence comes from Platanthera guangdongensis, assembly GCA_039583875.1. NCBI lineage: Eukaryota > Viridiplantae > Streptophyta > Magnoliopsida > Asparagales > Orchidaceae > Platanthera > Platanthera guangdongensis. The sequence continues at coordinate 156,517,695 of CM077152.1, forward strand.
TCGGTTGAAGCTTTCTATAGAGCTTGGTGTATTACATGATGTATTCCATATTTCGGTACTTCGGAAGGCGGTGCAAGAGCCTACGCAAGTGATCGCGGTCGATCAAGTGCCGGTGGATAGTGGGTTGACGACAAAGGTCAAGCCCGTGCGGATTGAGGACTCGGAGGTCAAGCGGCTACACAATAAAGAGATCAGGATGGTAAAGGTCTGGTGGGACAATTACGGTCGTGAGGAGCTCTCTTGGGAGCGAGAGCAGACTATGCTTGACGAATATCCGGAGTTGTTCCGCTCAGGTACAAATTTTTGGTTTTGTACATGTCTTTCCTTTATGTAATTTCGTGGACGAAATTCTTTTAAGAGGGGGAGAGTTGTAATGCCCCGAAACTCAAAGGAGCAATGGGGGACGTTTTGGGCCAGTTTTGGGTTCTGGCTGCAGGCACACGGCCTGGGACACGGGCATGTCCCAGGGCGTGTCAAGCTTGTGTCGACACTCAGCCGGGAAGTCGACCTTTTGAGCTCGACATTGTGTCGAGACTGGGCACACGGCCTGCGACACGGGCGTGTCACAGGGCATGTCGACACGTGTCGACACTTAGCCCGCGAAGTCGACACTCTGCGTTCGACAAAGTGTCGAGACATGGCACACGGCCTACGACACAGGCGTGTCGCAGGGCGTGTCGACCAGTGTCGACACTCGTCCCGAGAAGTCGACACTTTGCTCGACGATGTGTCGAGATAAGGCACACGGCCTAGGACACGGGCGTGTCCAAGGCCGTATCATCAGGTCGACGATCTTCGCTCGATGAAGTGTCGAGTGTCGAGACCGTGTACACGACCTGGAGCCCAAGCGTGTTGAGGTGACATGGGTAAGGACACGGGCGTGTCCTAGAACCCGTGCAGTGCTCGGGTTATTTTCGGGGAAAAATGATGGGTGTACACGGCCGGCCACACGGCCGTGTCAGGTGGAACACGGGCATGTCAGATCGAACACGGGCGTGCTCGATGCCCATGTGTTGTTCCAGGCGCGTCTATTTTGACAGCGAATGAGGCACACGGCCCTGGACACGGGCGTGTGCCAGGCCGTGTGCAGTCCAGATTGGGCATTTAAGTCCCGAATCAAAGCCGTTCATTTCTTTAATTGATGATACAACGGCTGGGGGTTGTTCCTGAAGGGATATACCCAGGATTGGGCCTTAGAAACCCTCACTTTTCATGAGTGGTTGTCTTTCTAAATCTTAGAGAGAGAGGAGAGTCAAGGAAGGAATAAGAAGCTAGATCCGGCCATTGGAGGAGCTTCGAAGCTCCAAATCGCGAGCCGACTCCGGATCCACGGAGGCAAAGCTAGTGCGGTGCTTTTCATCCGCTTACTTTTCCATGGCGCCAAAGAAGAACGCAAGGGTAACGATTCTCTTCTTGAGCATGAGTAGCTCTCCTTCTTTGTATAGGAAGCCCGCTCTCGCGAGTTTGCGGTGAGTTGGAGGCATTCTTTCGGGTAGATATGTGAAGTCCCCGTTGTTTAGAGTCCGTAAGCGAGAACAGACATATGCATGATGTGTGAAGCGTATCAGGACATGTTGGTCTGGATCGGTGATGTTGCATTGCATAATGCCGGAGAAGACTCCGTGCTATTGGTTGTTTTTCGGGTTTTCTACACGGTAGATTGCAACAGGGAGCTTTAAGGATTAACCCAAAGGTGCACCCGGAAAACTGGGCGGATACGTGATCTTGCCAACTTGGTGGCATGAGAGCCAACTTGAACATAACCGGGTTATGTGAATTGTGATGGAAACGGGACTCGGGAGAAGTTTGACTCGCGCAAATGGCTTAAATTGTCGTTGCGATGTGAGCACGGGTTAGATGGAACCGTACCCGTTCTATGTCGTTCGGTTAAAGAGACCTTAGGGTACGTGGCACTTGCGGTTGGCATAGATTAGGGTCTTCGGCGGTCAATGGCTTAAATTGTCATGACCCATGCCAAGAAGACAAAATGCTCATAGGTTTGGCCGTCAAAGTGGCGGTGGTGAGTGTCACAACCCGCATTTCCTCAACGAGTACATCGTATCAGAGCAAGAGGAACTACGGGTTATGATGCCACGTCGTGCAGGGGATAACTGCACACGCTCAGGCAACTCTTGACGCTTACTTTATGAATTGAAATTCAACAGTGAAATGTAAGAAAACCTTTAGATTGAATGGCCGTATCCCTCGGCCTTAGGTATCAACAACTGATTTGTACGCGGCGGAAATACTTTGTTTATTTATGATGAGCTCCTATATGCAGTCTATAGTGATACTACTATAAGAAATCCTCTTTGTTTACGTCATTTGGCAAATACGTCTTAGTTGATCAAAACATGTATGCATGATATACAATAATAGGTTTTGTGTAGCTTAAAAATACCTAATGCAACCTACCATAAATTCGTCCCAAGAGAAAACAGACATCATCCAAATGAGTCACATAGCAGTCTATTATTCATACATCAAGTTAAGAAAACCACCAATGGGCGCCAACAAACTGACACGAACCCATTGGGGCACATGTATGTCTGTACAACAAAGAAAAGAACTACCTCACTACGCAAGCTCGGCTAGTTCCCAAGAAACGCCTCCAACAAACCTAGCCGCTCAACCGGCTACAACCTGCACCTGAGGCATTCAAGAAAGAATACCTCAGCAATCAACCAAGCTATACAAAAGAGTGCATGAATTTCATAATCAATAAAGAAGGGGCTTACCGACCCCGTAGCCATGTACTGAATAAAAAGAACAGGTGGAAACCAAGTGTTAAACACTGTAAATTCAAAAATGTAAAACACACCAAGTGCGTACAAGTTCAACAAGTCCTGCTCCACCCGCAGGAGAAAAAGGGTGTTAGAAAGTAGAGACAAGAAGCGAAAAGACGAGAACAAGCGAATAAACTTTTGAATAATGAAATTTTATTATCCAAAAAAGATATCATTTACAAAGGTATGGCCTCCCTTATATAGAATGGAGGAGATAAGAAAGAGAGTCTACAAACAATGTGGGACTAAATATTTACAGGCAGAGCGGCTAGAATAATGGAGACCGATCAGGCCGCGCGGTTAGACAGATGGGATAACCGCTCGGCAACACCAGCAGGATAGAACAAGCCGTAGAGAGAGACCGCCAGACCGCCCGGTCTACAAACCGCTGGAACAGACCGCTAAGCCGCTCGGTCAACAAACCGCTGGATCAGACCGCTAAGCCGCCCGGTCTAATACTTCAACACTCCCCTCAAGCTGGAGCATAGATATCAATCATGCCCAGCTTGTCACAAATGCGGAAGAAGGAAGTAGAAACCGGCTTGGTGAAGATATCGGCCAACTCCTTGTCAGAGGTGACAAAAGGAGTACAAATCTGTTTCTTCAAAATCTCCTCCCGAATGAAGTGACAGTCAACCTCTATATGCTTCGTTCTCTCATGGAAGACCGGATTTCTGGATATGTGTATAGCGGCCTTGTTGTCACAGAACATAGGGAGAGGACAATCATATACCTCGCCCAGGTCAAGCATGAGAGCCCGCAACCATTTTAACTCACACGTAGTTGACGCCATACTCCGGTATTCTGCTTCGGCACTGGATCTGGACACAACCGACTGTTTCTTGCTTTTCCAACTCACGAGGTTACCTCCAACAAAGGTACAGAAACCTGACGTGGATTTACGATCGCCTTTGTCATCCGCATAACTTGAGTCTGAGTAGGCCTCAACTCCCAGATGGCCATTCTTCTGGAAGAGTAACCCTCTGCCCGGTGCTGCTTTGATATACTCTAAAATCTTCAGGGCGGACTGAAGATGACACTCCCTGGGAGCTTGCATAAACTGACTGACCTTTCCTACAGCGTAGGCGATGTCGGGTCTAGTCACCGTGAGATAGATGAGTTTGCCTACCAAACGTCTGTACCGTGTCACATCAGATAGAGGAGGCGATTCATCCGTCCACGTCTTGTCTTCTCCAACAGCCATGGGAAGATGAGCTGGTTTGGCACCTGTCAAGCCTGCTTCTCGAAGAAGATCAAGGGCATACTTCCGTTGAGAGAGGACCAAGGAGTCAGGTTTCCGAGAGATCTCTATCCCCAAAAAGTATTTTGGGGAGCCCATATCCTTCGTGACCAAGTGCTGGCGGAGGTGCTTCTTCGTCAAGTCCACCCCATCTCGGTCATCACCAGTAAGGAGAATATCATCCACATATACGGCCAAAACCACCAGTCCCGAGGCCGTTTTGCGAATGAATAAGGAGTGATCGGCCGAACTCCTTTGAAACCGATGGTTGCCACAATACCACTGAACTTTTCGAACCATGCCCGAGGGCTCTGCTTGAGGCCATAAATGGCCTTCTTCAAATGACAGACACGTGTCTCCCCCTGAGCAACATACCCAGGAGGTTGCTCCATATAGACGTCCTCCTGAAGATCGCCATAGAGAAAGGCATTCTTCACATCCAGCTGAGAAACAGCCCAAGCCCGGTTAACAGCCACAGAAAAGAGAACCCGGATGGTGCTGAGGCGAGCAACCGGAGAGAAGGTATCGAAGTAATCAACGCCATAAGTCTGAGTAAAGCCCTTGGCCACCAGCCGGGCTTTGTAGCGATCCACAGTGCCGTCGGGGCGAAACTTCACAACAAAGACCCACCGACAGCCAACCACATCAGTGCCCACAGGAGGAGGAACCAGGGTCCAGGTACCCCGTTCAGTAAGAGTAGCCATCTCCTCATCCATGGCAGACTTCCAATGAGGGAGAGCGAGAGCCTCCTGGTAGGTACGGGGAGTAGAAGTGGCAGAGATAGCCAAGGCAAAACACCTGCGAGAAGGAGAAAGCTGATCATAAGAAACAACAGCCGTGAGCGGGTGTTGAGTACACGCCCGCACCCCTTTGCGAAGGGCAATGGGAACATCCAGATCATCGGGAGCGGCGGCGACGGGAGCGTCAGCGACCGGAGCGTCCGTGGCGGAGAAGGCTGGCCTGGGACTAGAGAGAGACGGCAGCGGAGAGGAGGGTGGAGGGGTGAGTGGGGAGACGGACTGGGAAGGAGTGAGTGGAGGAGGAGACGAAGGTGGGAAAACGTCGAGAGGTGTGGAAGGAACGGAGAGATCAGAAGGAAGAGAAGGAAGAGAAGAGGAAGGAGAGAAATAGGAAGCATTCTCAAAAAAGGTCACATCGGCGGAGACAAACTGCTTGCGGAGAAGGGGATCAAAGCAGCAATAGCCTTTTTGAGTGGTAGAGTACCCAAAAAGACACACTTGGTGGAACGGGGGGAAAGCTTGTCGCGGGTAGCGGAGGGAGCGTGAACGAAGGCCGTACAGCCAAAGACACGGAGAGGAAGAGGAAAAGGTTCTTGGTGGGGTAGAGAAGGGAGAAGGGAGTCTTCCCGTGTAGGATCGTGGAGGGAAGGCGATTAATGAGATAGCAAGCGAGGAGCACAGCGTAGCCCCAGTAGGAGCGAGGGACGTGCATCTGCGTCATGAGAGTACGCGCAACATCAAGCAGGTGACGGTTTTTACGCTCCGCCACCCCATTCTGTTGGGAGGTGTAAACACAAGATGTTTGATGAAGGAGGCCATGTTCGTGAAAGAACGTGGAGAACTCATGATTTAGATACTCCTTGGCATTATCAGAACGTAAAATTTTAATGGAAATAGCAAATTGAGTCTTAATCATATAGTAAAAAGATTGCCAAACAGAAAATAGTTCAGAGCGATCTTTTAAGAGATACACCCAGGTACAGCGAGTAAAATCATCGATAAAAGTAACAAAATAGGAACTGCCCCGACCAACAGTAAGGGTAGGAGCAGGACCCCATACATCAGAATGAATAAGCTCAAAAATGCGAGAGGAGCCACGGCCTTGCTTCGGAGGGAAGGAGGAGCGATGATGTTTGTCAAGATGACAGGCATCACAGTTGAGCGGAGAACCGGTAGGAGGTAAGTAGGGCAGAAGCTGACGAATAAGCCGAGGAGGAGGATGTCCAAGACGAAGATGCCACTGAAGGAGATCGGTGGAGGAGGAGTAGGCAGAAAGAGCGGAAACATCATCGAGGAAGTAGAGGCCGCCGCTCTCAGTCCCAGTAGCAATCGTCCGCTGGGTCCTCGGGTCCTGAAAAGAACAAGTAGTGGGAGTGAATAAAACAGAGCACTGAAGTTGCCGGCATAAAGTAGTAACTGATAACAAATTGCACGGGAACTTCGGGACATAGAGGGTATCCTCCAAGCAAAGCGAGGGAGTGAGTTGAACCATGCCCGTCCCATGAACCGGGGACGGGGAACCATCCGCCACACGAACTGGGGGTAAGCGGTCATGGGTCTCAAGACGGGAGAAGCAATGGGGATTGCCCGTCATATGATTGGTGGCACCGGAGTCAATCAGCCATTTACCTTGGGTAACGACGTGGGCACTACCTGACGTCGTGGCCACAGAGGCAGACGGCCGAGAAGAGGCGGAGGCCGAAGGAGCATCACCGGAAGGGCGAAGATGAGGATGTTTCTGCCAGCAGCGGTCAACAGTATGGCCAGTACGACCACAATGAGAGCAGAGAAACCGGGAGGAACGTCGGCCGCCAGAAGAGGAGCCACGGCCACTGGGGCCCCCCCGTTGAGCTTGGTGAGCAGAGGAGTCCTGGAAAGGGGGGGAGGCCAGCAGAGGCCGCTGGAGGAGCGAAGTAACGGCGGCAATGCGAGCCGCGGTGGCATCCAAAGTAGGAGATTCCGCCTCACCCAAGATCTGCTGGCGGATCATATCATAAGAGTCGGGAAGACGAAGAAGATAACAAACAACCAGGAGTTCCTGGAAGTGTTTGTGCTGGTCGGCCAAGTCCGCGGAGAAGGGGCGATTCTGGAGGATTTCAGCACCAAGGGCCTGAACCTGCTGATAGGCCGCAGCCGGGGACATGGAAGGGCGGCGAAGAGGTCCGCATAGAGAGTATAAATGCGGGACGTCTGGCCCCCCTTAGAATAGAGAGCAGCGAGGTGAAGCCATGCGGCCTTGACCGTCTCATCATGGCGAATGACGGGAAGGCACTCATCAGAAAGGCTGTTGGCCAGCCAGGTGCGAACAAGAGCATCACTCGCATCCCAGTCATCAAACTCAGGAGAGGTGCGAGGAGGAGGGTCATCGGTGAGGTGATGACGCTTGCGTTGAGAACGAAGGAGAAAGGTGAAAGAAACGCTCCAATCGGGATAGTTGGAGCCCACAAGCTTGGAAAGGGTGCCAAGGTTACCCGAAGGAGGAGGAGGAGAAGGAGCTGCAGGAGTAGTGGTGAGACCGGAGGTAGTCATAGAACCCGGAAGCAGAAGAAGCCGCACGAACAGAGGCGGTTAGAAAAACAGAGGAAGCCGCGCGAACAGAAGAGAAGAGAGGAGAAGAGCAGGTGACCGCGACCAAGATGCGGGTAAGAAAGAGACAACCCGCACGGTCAGGCAGATCACAGCAGCGGCAAAAAGGCGGGCAAAGGCACGACGGGGAAGAAGTCGCACGAACTGAGAAGCCCGAGCGAACAGAAAAGACGAGAAGAGCTGGCGACCGCGACCAAGATGCGGGGAGAAAGGAACAACCCGCACGGTCAGGCAGATCACAGCAGCAAACCGCGTGGAGAGAGACAACACACACGCGGACAGAGACAGACCGCAGCGACTAGGAAGTCGGAGAGGCAAGAAAGAACAAGAGGCGCGGCGACAACTAAACAGGTCGCCGCGACAAAGAGAAGTAGGAGAAGAGAACCAAGAAGGAGCAAGCCGCGCGAACAGGTCTACGGACAAAAGACAAGCCGCGCGGATAGAAACAGGCCGCGCGGATAGAAGAGAGGGCAAGCCGCGAAACAAGTCGCAGAATGCCGAAAAGAAGTCGCGAACAACAGAGGGCGCACAGAATTAGGAGGAAATGACCGTGTCCTCTGATACCATGTTAGAAAGTAGAGACAAGAAGCGAAAAGACGAGAACAAGCGAATAAACTTTTGAATAATGAAATTTTATTATCCAAAAAAGATATCATTTACAAAGGTATGGCCTCCCTTATATAGAATGGAGGAGATAAGAAAGAGAGTCTACAAATAATGTGGGACTAAATATTTACAGGCAGAGCGGCTAGAATAATGGAGACCGATCAGGCCGCGCGGTTAGACAGATGGGATAACCGCTCGGCAACACCAGCAGGATAGAACAAGCCGTAGAGAGAGACCGCCAGACCGCCCGGTCTACAAACCGCTGGAACAGACCGCTAAGCCGCTCGGTCAACAAACCGCTGGATCAGACCGCTAAGCCGCCCGGTCTAATACTTCAACAAAGGGCAATACACATGCCCAAACTCAGCATCTTACGAACAAGAAACAACCAAACTAGTGAAACCTAGGCAGCGGTTAAGTTCAATTCCGCAAGAGTCTTTCGGTGGCGGCCCTAAAGTGGAACACACCAATTCAAACCAGCCCAAATCGGGGCTAAAATGGTCTCTCATACCATAAAACAAAACTTGGTGGCCACCAAGGCTGAAACCACACCACCCCTTGCAGAATTCTCACACAAACGCTCCTGCCATGGTTCACAATTCGCCTCGCAAAATGCCCCATAACTCAAGCTAAACACGTTCCTTTCATCGTTCTCACGCATGAAGACAAGTTGCCTGAAAAGTAATTAAGCTATAATCTACATGAATTACATGATGAGGAACAAGAACAACTCACATGATTAGGCAAGAAAAAGGCTACATGAACATGAATAAAGAGAGCTACATGAATCACATGAACAAGATAAACGACATGAAGCAATCTAACATGGACTTGCTAACTAAAACGAAGCATGGAAATCATAGTCATGGAGCATAGGGCAATTCAAAGGCATCATAAAGGCTAGTGAGGAAAATCTCAAAACAAGAAGAATAAGCTAGAAAATTTGAAAGAGAAAAACTAGCTATGTTGGCACAATCCAAATCAAGAAAGAAGATTGGCAAAGGTGAAGAACACAGCTTGCCTGAACCGAGACGATGCCGCGACGGCTGCTCCTCTCTTTCCTTGCCTTGCTTGCTCCCTTGCTCTCTTGCTTTCTCTTTGAGGATGAAGAAGAAGATGAAGAGAAGATGAAATGAGAAGAACAATTCTCTGTTTCGGACTTATTTCCCCCAAAACAGAGCTGGACCGTTAGATGCAGAATCAAGGAAATCAACGGCACAAAAAAACTGGAAAAAGTCGATTTTCGGGCCGGTCACGCCCTATGTCACGCCCGTGACACCGGGCGTGTACCTTAAGCGGCGCAGAAAGTCGGCAATTCCAAGTTTATCCACACGGTACACGGCCGGGTACACGCCCGTGATGGGCCGGGTACACGCCCGTGACGGGTCGGTCACGCCCGTGACCTAGGGCGTGTAGCCCGTGTCTCGACACTTTGTCGACACAAAGTGTCGACACTCGACACAGCTGAACACGCCCTGTGACACGCCCGTGTCACAGGCCGTGTCCCCTCTCTCGACACCCGACACTCAACACTCAACACTCGACACCTGACATCGACACTCGACAATGCGGGACACGGCCCGTGACACGCCCGTGTCACGGGGCGTGTACCCCATTCGTCGAGCTCAACTCGACACTAGAAAATCGTCGAGACAAGGAGGTCACGCCCAGGTCAAGCCCTGGGTCACGCCCCGACACGCCCGTGTCGGGGGGCGGTCATGCACAAAAAAGACTATTTTTCCCTGTTTTGAAAAATGTTTCTGTGTCGTCCTAGACCATTTTTGCCTTAAGAACTTTTTACCTTTTTTTTGTTTCCTATACCAGCAACTCACTTTCAGCAACATTTCCCGGGCGCGAAAAAGTGCAAACATTCCCTAAGAGGCCTCACCGAGTCCCCAATTTGGACTCTGGTTTGCTGGGGAATCGTGCAACTCGGCAACCAAAACAGCCACTCGCAAGCCCGCGGGAAAAACCATGCTCGAACAACGGTCAAAGCCAACGTAACGCCATCATGCGTACGCAATCAAAAATCTGGGGCGTTACAGTGAGTCCGGAATGTCTATGGCTTTAATTGACGTGACATCGACCGATTCACCGAGAATGTGCCCTGAGAGAACGGGGCGTGTGGCCGTGCGAGCCAATGTCTGTGATGAAATGGTTATATATATATTGCTCGCTTATGCTAATGAAATGCAGGGAAGGAGCATCGCCGCCCCGAGTTAGGGGCGGGATCGTTATAATTTGGTCAGCATTGCTGACCGTTGCCTTGTTTTGCCACCGTGCGGTGGTTTGTTGTTTGCAGGTGCTGCTGGACCAAGCGGTCAATAGCAGGCTAAAGCCCTTTTTCGAAGCCGGCCCTCAAAGGCCTAATTGGAGTGTTTACTGCTTTATTCATGTGTGACCGGCCTGCGTGTCGTGGTTTGTAAAACATGTAATATGAAGTGAACAATTTTTGTAAGGCCTTAAGGCTTGTACTGGTGTATTTTGTAACATTCCTATTTAGTATTAGTGGACATTCATGCTTTAGTGCTGGGTTCTTTGTTACAACTTATTAATCTGCTTCCGCTAGAATGCTCTGTGTAGGACGTTATGATTGGTTGGATGGTTTCCATGAGTAACCACCTGGTCTGTCTGTAGTATATGGCGTCGGGCCCCGGTCGGACCTACTGCTATATGCTATGCGACGGATAGGGGGTGTTATAATTTGGTATCAGACTACTGGTTTTGGTCGGGCTTAAAATTAATTCGTGGGCGAATTCTTTTTAAGGGGTGGTGAGCACATTGTGTGCGTCATCGTTATAACGGTAAAAGAACCAATGAATGTCCACTTAGGAATGAAAATACACGTGTTTGCGGAACCTGCGTAATCCTATAATTGCTGTTTACAATTTTATTTGGTCGCTTAACGGTGTTTTGTACCACTATAGGTGACCAGAAGTGGTGTTGGGCCGTCGGAACGTCGAGTTTCTGAGGCTAGTAGTGCACCGGATGTTGCTCCTGCAACACCACTATCGGCTGAGAATATACGCTTGGTGGCCGAAGCTGTGTTGGCCGTGATAAATGCGCAGCCTGCAAGGCACACCCAGCAGCCCGCTCCTGCGATGGAGCAGGAACCTCTTCAAGAGGCTGAGCCGAGGAGAGTGGAGCAAGTGGTTGTGGAACCGGTGGTGCCAAGGAGGGCAACCGAGAGGCAGCTTAAGCATGTAATGAGCTTTAACTCTCCGGTATTCTCGGGGTTGGGAACCCCATCTCAAGCTGAAGACAGGCTCTTCAGGGTGAAGAGAGTCATGACAACAACAGAGATGGAGGAGTGGAAAATGACCACCATCGCTACGTTCCTTCTGGACGGTGAAGCGAGAATGTGGTGGGAAGGTTTGGAGCTGCACTTATTGAGAGGTAGGCAACTTGTTGATGTCTCGATGGAGGCGTTCTCGAGATTGTTCTTGGCTAGATACCTCCCTTCGACGCAGAAGATAGCGTTAGAGAATGAGTTTCTGAAGTTGGTTCAGGGTGAGAGGAGCGTGGATGAATATCTCCACGAGTTTACTCGTCTGAGTCGTTATGCTAGCTCCACCATCGCGGATGAGGAGCGCAAAACGAATCGATTCTACGAAGGCTTGAGAGATGAGTTGAGATTACTACTCTCGGGGCCGATGACACAGGGTTTCTTAACCTTGGTCAACACTGTCCGGTCCTTGGAGAAGGACATGAAGAATGTACAAGCAAAGAAAAACTTGGGTGATAGGAAATATGAATTCAAAGTGCCGACTACTTCAAAGTTCGGCTATTGGAGGTCTTTCAAGAAGCATAGGACTTCGAGTCCAGCTCCTTCTGGTGCTTCTGGGGCGACTACGAGTCGGACCCCATGTGCGTGTTTTACTTGTGGAAATACGGGGCATTTTGCTTGTGACTGTTGGAGCGGACGTCCTAAGTCCGAGAGAAGGCCGGGAGCGACTTATGAAGAGAAGGGCAAGGCGGTGGAGTCGACCGTGTCCCACTATGCTCCGGCCCAACCAAGGGTCTAAAATCTTGGCCAACAGGAGGCCATCAAACAGGCTGATGTGGTGACAGGTACGGTTTAATTTATAGCAAGTCAATTTCTTTAAATACTTGTTATGCACATGTTACCTTACCACTGCTTGTTTAGGATTTGTATTGATTTGTGAAAATCTGGCACGAGCACTCTTCGATACGGGAGCTTCACACTCCTTCTTGTCCGAAGGATTTATATCACGCATCGGAGTCCCTTCTTCGATGGCGAAGGATAAGTTGGATGTGTTGTTGCCCAATGGGTGTTCGATGCGAGCGGATAGGATCTGCGATGTTAAGATTCATATTGGGAATTAGGAGTTCGACCTGCAGGCGTCTTTACTCCCGTTGGTGGAGTTCGACGTTATATTTGGCATGGACTGGCTCTCGGAGCAGCAGGCCTATATTGACTGCGGTGCAAGGAAGTCAAGCTGAGAGCAAGTCGTGAGATGACTTTTACGGGCTTAAAGGGGTCGAGAAAGACGTTGATGTATGATTTTTATGTGGTGAAGGCGGTTCGTGTCGGTGTAGAACTGTTCTTTACACTAGTGGAGGTTGCACAGCCGAAGCCCGCATTGGATTGTATTTCAGTGTTATAGGAATATCCTGATGTGTTCCCCGCAGATCTTCCTGGAGCCCCGCCTCAACGGGAGATAGATTTTACGATTGAGCTAGTTCCAGGTGCAAAGCCTGTGTCACGATCTCCTTATCGGCTAGAGCCTAAGGAAATGGCGCAGCTGAAAGTTCAACTGCAAAAGTTGTTGGAGAAAGGGTATGTGTGCCCGAGTTCTTCGCCTTGGAGTGCACCAGTCCTCTTTGTTAAGAAGAAGGATGGAAGCTTGAGGCTAAGTATTGATTATCGGGAGTTCAACAAGTTGACGGAGAAGAACAAGTACCCGCTCCCCCGGATTGATGATCTTTTTGATCAGTTAGTCGGATCGACGGTGTACTCGAAGTTGGATCTCAAGGCTGGGTACTATCAGCTGCGAATAAGGGAGAGTGATATCCCGAAGACAGCGTTTAGTACGAGATACGGGCATTATGAGTTTACGGTCATGTCGTTTGAGCTGACTAATGCGCCGTCAGTGTTCATGGATCTGAACACCGCTGTAAATAAGAAGGGGGTGCATGAAAGGAACTATCCGGTCCATGACTTGGAGTTAGCGGCCGTGATTTTTGCCTTGAAACTGTGGAGACACTATTTGTACGGTGTGAAGATTGATATCTACACCGATCACAAGAGCCTGAAGTATCTTATTGATCAGAAGGATCTGAATATGCGGCAGCATAGAAGGATGGAGTTCCTAGGGGACTATACATTCAAGATCCACTACGTTCCTGGTAAAGGGAATGCGGTTGCGGACTCGTTGAGTCGCCGAGCCGCAGCTCAAGCCAATTGGCTATCGGTGCATGATGAGCGGTTGGTGCGGGAGTTGGAGGAGTTGGAGATTGTTTGTGTGGAAAGGCAATCAAGTGCTGAAGAAGTTCTGAATTGGACTGAAGTCCAATATGACCTGGCTGATCTTATTCGGCAGGCTTTGGATATGGATGCGCATATGAAGCAGTTCATGGTAGAGGCTCTGGATGGGTCCAATTCCCAATTCGTCGTGGAGGATGGATTACTTTGGAAGGACGGTCGTCTGTGCGTTCCAAGTGTGGGTAATTTGCGGGTGGAGTTGTTATACGAGGCAGACCAAACCAAGTACTCGATTCACCCGGGGAGCACGAATATGTACCGAGATGTGAAGAAACTATTTTGGTGGCCGGGTTTGAAGAAAGATGTGGCGCTCTACGTAGCGAAGTGCCAAACTTGCGCCTTGGTGAAGGAGGAGTGCCAAAAGCAGGGAGGATTTCTTAAGTCCTTGCCTATCCCGGAGTGGAAATTTGACGACATCTCTATGGACTTTGTGCACGGTTTTCCAAGGTCGCAAAAGGGGAACGACGCTATTTGGCTGGTCGTGGATCGGTTAACGAAGGTGTCGCATTTCATTCCGCATAGGAAGGATGATGCGGTGGAGAAGTTGGCAAAGCTTTATATGGATAACATAGTACGGCTTCATGGTGTGCCCCGCAGCATCGTGAGTGACCGAGATGGGCGGTTCATGTCCAATGATTGGAGGCTTGTGCAGCAAATGTTGGGAACAAAGCTGAAATTCAGCACAGCCTTCCATCTGCAAACAGATGGGCAGACCGAGAGGGTCAATAGAACCATGGAAGACATGCTCCGCATGTGTGTCTTGGATTTTGGAAAGCAGTGGGAAGACCACCTTTATTTGATAGAGTTCACATACAACAACAACTACCAAGCGAGTATTCAAATGGCGCCCTTCGAGCCCCGATATGGTATAAAATGTCGCAGGTCGTTGTCTTGGTTAGAAACGGGTGAGTCAAAGTTGTATAAGCGATCGGAAGTGGAGGATGCTACTTATTTGGTGAGAACCATTCGGGAGAGGTTTCTTATCGCTCAGGACCGGCAAGTGAAGTACTATAATGCCAAGCACAGGAACGTGGAGTTCGCTGTGGGCGAATATGTGTACTTAAAGATCAAGCCGTTCAAGGGTGTCTTGCGGGTGCGGCGATTGAAAAAGCTAAGCCCGAGGTAGCTTGGGCCGTTTGAGTTTCTGGAGCAAGTTGGTGAAGCGGCCTATCGGTTGAAGCTTTCTGTGGAGCTTGGTGGATTACATGATGTATTCCATATTTCGGTACTTCGGAAGGCGGTGCAAGAGCCTACGCAAGTGATCGCGGTCGATCAAGTGTCAGTGGATAGTGGGTTGACGACAAAGGTCAAGCCCGTGCGGATTGAGGACTCGGAGGTCAAGCGGCTACGCAATAAAGAGATCAGGGTGGTCAAGGTCCAGTGGGACAATTGCGGTCGTGAGGAGCTTTCTTGGGAGCTAGAGCAGACTATGCTTGACGAATATCCGGAGTTGTTCCGCTCAGGTACAAATTTTGGTTTTGTACATGTCTTTCCTTTATGTAATTTCGTGGATGAAATTCTTTTAAGAGGGGGAGAGTTGTAACGCCCCGAAACTCAAAGGAGCGACGAGGGACGTTTTGGGCCAGTTTTGGGTTCTGGCTGCAGGCACACGGCCTGGGACACGGGCGTGTCCCAGGGCGTGTCAAGCTTGTGTCGACACCCAGCTGGGAAGTCGACATTTTGAGCTCGACATTGTGTCGAGACTGGGCACACGGCCTGGAACACGGGCGTGTCGCAGGGCGTGTCGACCCGTGTCGACACTTAGCCCGCGAAGTCGACACTCTGCGTTCGACGAAGTGACGAGACATGGCACACGGGCTGCGACACAGGCGTGTCGACCCGTGTCGACACTCATCCCGGGAAGTCGACACTTTGCTCGACGATGTGTCGAGACAAGGCACACGGCCTAGGACACGGGCGTGTCCAAGGCCGTGTCATCAGGTCGACGATCTTCGCTCGACGAAGTGTCGAGTGTCGAGACCGTGTACATAACCTGGAGCCCAGGCGTGTTGAGGTGACATGGGTAAGGACACGGGCGGGTCCTAGAACCCGTGCAGTGCTCGGGTTGTTTTCGGGGAAAAATGATTTGTGTACACGGCCGGCCACACGGCCGTGTCAGGTGGAACACGGGCGTGTCAGATCGAACACGGGCGTGTTCGATGCCCGTGTGTTGTTCCAGGCGCATCGATTTTGATGGCGAATGAGGCACACGGCCCTGTACACGGGCGTGTGCCAGGCCGTGTGCGGTCCAGATTGGGCATTTCAGTCCCGAATCAAAGCCGTTCATTTCTTTAATTGATGATCCAACGGCTGGGGGTTGTTCCTGACGGGATATACCCGGGATTGGGCCTTAAAAACCCTCACTTTTCATGAGTGGTTGTGTATCTAAATCTTAGAGAGAGAGGAGAGCCAAGGAAGGAAGAAGAAGCTAGATCCGGCCATTGGAGGAGCTTCGAAGCTCCAAATCGCGAGTCGACTCCGGATCCACGGAGGCAAAGCTAGTGCGGTGCTTTTCATCCGCTTACTTTTCCAAGGCGCCAAAGAAGAACGCAAGGGTAACGATTCTCTTCTTGAGCATGAGTAGCTCTTCTTCTTTGCATAGGAAGCCCGCTCTCGCGAGTTTGCGGTGAGTTGGAGGCGTTCCTTCGGGTAGATATGTGAAGTCCCCGTTTTTTAGAGTCTGTAAGCGAGAACAGACATAGGCATTATGTGTGAAGCCTATCCAGACATGTTGGTCTGGATCGGTTATGTTGCATTGCATAATGCCGGAGAAGACTCTGTGCTATTGGTTGTTTTTCGGGTTTTCTACACTGTAGATTGCAACAGGGAGCCTTGGGGATTAACCCAAAGGTGCACCCGGAAAACTGGGCGGATACGTGATCTTGCCAACTTGGTGGCCTGAGAGCCAACTTGAACATAACCGGGTTACGTGAATTGTGATGGAAACGGGACTCGGGAAAAGTTTGACCTGCGTAAATGGCTTAAATTGTCGTTGCGATGTGAGCACGGGTTAGATGGAACCGTACCCGTTCTATGTCGTTCGGTTAAAGAGACCTAAGGGTACGTGGCACTTGCCGTTGGCATAGATTAGGGTCTTCGGCGGTCAATGGCTTAAATTGTCGTGACCCAGGCCAAGAAGACAAAATGCTCATAGGTTTGGCCGTTAAAGTGGCGGTGGTGAGTACAGAATGTCTATGGCTTTAATTGACGTGACATCGACCGGTTCACCGAGAATGTGCCCTGAGAGCACGGGGTGTGTGGCCATACGAGCCAACGTCTGTGATGAAATGGTTATATATATATATTTCTCGCTTATGCTAATGAAATGCAGGGAAGGAGCATCACCGCCCCGAGTTGGGGGCGGGATCGTTATAATTTGGTCAGCATTGCTAACTGTTGCCTTATTTTGCCATAGTGCGGTGGTTTATTGTTTGCAGGTGCTACTGGACCAAGCGGTCAATAGCGGGCTAAAGCCCTTTTTGCGAAGCCGGCCCTCGAAGGCCTAATTGGAGTGTTTTCTGCTTTATTCATGTGTGACCGGCCTGTGTGCTGTGGTTTGTAAAACATGTAATATGAAGTGAACAATTTTTGTAAGGCCTTAAGGCTTGTACTGGTGTATTTTGTAACATTCCTATTTGGTATTAGTGGACATTAATGCTTTAGTGCTGGGTTCTTTGTTACAACTTATTAATCTGCTTCCGCTAGAATGCTCTGTGTAGGACGTTATAATTGGTTGGATGGTTTCCATGAGTAACCACCCGGTCTGTCTGTAGTATATGGCGTCAGGCCCCTGCCGGACCCACTGCTATATGCTATGCGACGGATAGTGGGTGTTATAGAATGCACATCAGCCAAAGCCATCTGGGATTCCCTAAATTAAATGGTGGCTAGATCTGCTGATGAAAGAAAGGATAGGAGATCCAATCTCATATCCCAATATTAGAATTTCAAGGAGGAAGCTGAATCAGTAGCAGACATATACATTAGGTTGAGCTCAATCATCAATGAGTTAAAAACCTTGGACAAGGACATCACCCTCATAGAGATGAATGATAAAATCCTTATGTGCTTCCCAAGCTCATGGGATTCAAGGATCTGGCCCATCAAGTAGGCCAGGAGCCTGAATGAGATTTCCACTGAATCTCTTTTAGGAAATCTTAAGTCCTATATGCAGCTTATCAAATCCATAGAAGCAACTGAGCAAAGAATACCTCCACTTGCAAGGAAGGAGCACAACATTGCATTCAAAGCTACTGAGGTGACAGAGACTCCAATTATGAATGAAGAACTGATGTCTCTCTTGGCCAAGAGATTATACAAGATGGCAAGGAAAGATTTCAGAAGAAAGTCATCCAGACAAGATGACAATCCAAGGTATGACAAAACCCCCCACTAAAGAAGTGGTGTGCTTTGGCTGCAGGAAACCTGGACACTTCCTCTCAGAGTATCCAGAGAATCAGAAGAAGGAGAAGAGAAGAGAGAAGGATACAAGAAGACAACAAAGTAGCAGGCCTTCCTCCAACATACACAAGAAGAAGGAGAAAGGCTTTGTAGCTGAATCCTGGAGTGAAATTGAAGATGAATCAACATCCTCCAGCTCTAATGAAGAAGAAGAAGAGGCAAGGGCCAAAGAAGTCTTCCTCATGGCAATTGATTCTTCCAGAACTCATTCAGATGAAGGAGAATCAAACAATGAAGAAGCTTCAGAATCTGAGGTCGATCAGGTATTCTCTTCATTTGACTATAACTCTGAATCTTTCAAATCTGAATTTAACATCATGTGCATAGATCTAATAAATTCAGGAAAAGATATTAAGACACTTAGGGAAAAACTAGGAAACCAAGAAAATATTATTTCTGGAAACAATAGGTTAAATGATGAATTAAATTCAACAACTGAGCAAATTATCTTGTTAAAGACTGGGTTATGAGAGGCTAAACAACTTGAGGAAACTCTCAATGGGAGAAGCCTCAAGCTGATGGACATTACAAGCACTGTCAATGCCAGACTAAATGGCAGGCTGGGCTTGGGTGCTTCATCAAGTTTGCCCCCCATTCCAAAGAAGAATATTTTGACAACCCCCATGAAATTTGTTTCAGCTAAGGGGAAAGAAATAATAAACTATAAACAAACCATAGAAGAAATTCCCAAATCAAAAGGTCAAAATAACAAAAATCAGAAAACCTTAGGTAAAAATAAAGTTCAGCGGATTTCGTCAAACTCAGATCGATGAAACATGAACAGTTCGTCGAACTCTAATCGACAAACTCTGAACGCAAACTATAACTATAATTATTCGTCTAACTGCGATCGACGAACTCTGTATGGTTCGTCGAGCAGAGATCGACGAACATGGGGCACAGAAAATTACTATGGTCATTCTCTGGGCAGAGATCGATGATCTGATCCCAATTCGTCGAACTCTGGTCGACGAACTCACATCAATTCGCCGAACCCACAAAGACTTAACAAAATTTATAACTATAACAACAACTCCAATAAACCTAGGAAACCATTTAATCCTTTAGCTGATTGGATAATATCACCTATAAGATATCACCCACTAGGATACAAATCTCAACCAAAATTCTCTGTGATATCTAGTTTTTCATATCAATAATATAAAGGACTCAAGGTAACCTAGGTCAAGAACAACTAACTATTTTTACTGCAGGAAAAGGGCTGTCCAGTGATTAATCAAACCTGGTACCTGGACCATGGATGCTCCAAACACATGACTGGCAGCATGGACAACCTAATTAATTATAAGTCCAAGTTGGGGCCAAATGTAATCTTTGGTGACTCAAAATGTGGCCAGTCAGAAGGTTATGGAGAAGTGAAAATTGGAGTTGTCACCTTCAAGAAAGTGACATATGTCAGAGGACTCAAACATAACCTCATCTCCATAAGTCAATTATGTGATGAAGGTTATCAGATATACTTTAACTCAACCTCCTGCACTATCTCCAATAATGAAAAACAAATTGTTTTAATTGGAAATAGATAAGGCAACATCTACTTAGTTAATTTTTATTCTGCCAATTCAGATATCTTCTTACTCAATATAGTTAGTACTCAGAATGAACTATGACATAAAAGGCTTGGTTATGTTAACATGAAAAACATTGCTAGGGTATCTAAAGATAGTCTTGTAAGAGGCTTACCTTCTAGTCCCTACAAGAAGGAAGGTCTTTGCAGGGCTTCTCAACTAGGCAAGCAAACTAAAACTAGCTTTAAATCAGTAAATAAAAGTGATTCACCTAGTATTTTATATTTGCTACACATGGATCTTTTTGGACTCATTATTGTACAAAGCCTAGGAGGGAAATCCTACACTTTAGTTATTGTAGATGACTTCTCAAGGTTCACTTGGGTGTCCTTTCTGAGATCTAAGTCAGATACCTTTAAAGTTCTTACAGATTTTCTCAGGACTATACAAATTGAGTACTATACTCATGTTGCATTGATCAGAAGTGATCATGGTACAGAGTTTGAGTCTCTTATTATACATGAGTTCTATGAGAAGGAAGGTATCAGTCACTACTTCTTAGCTCCTAGAACTCCACAACAAAATGGGGTAGCTGAAAAGAAAAATAGGACCCTAATTGAAGCTGCAGGTACATTACTTGCAGATTCTTACATGCCACTAACCTTTTGGGCAGAGGCTGTAAGCACAACATACTATCTCCTGAATAGGAGCTTGATACATAAACTGAAAAATAGGACTCCCTATGAATTACTTAAAGGGAAGAAACCTAAAATCAACTATTTTAATGTATTTGGTTGTATATGCTATATACATAATACTAACAAGAAATACATTAGAAAGTTTGAAGCTAAGGCTGAAGAGGGAATTTTTCTAGGATATTCCCAAGTAAGCAAAGCTTATAGGGTATTCAATAAATCATCTTTAAAAATTGAA
The DNA here is from genome assembly GCA_039583875.1 of Platanthera guangdongensis. Taxonomy (NCBI): domain Eukaryota; kingdom Viridiplantae; phylum Streptophyta; class Magnoliopsida; order Asparagales; family Orchidaceae; genus Platanthera; species Platanthera guangdongensis. The sequence continues at coordinate 156,538,082 of CM077152.1, forward strand.
GAATCTATTCATATTACTTTTGATGAAGCTAACATGTCTTGCAAGGAGAAAGAGATTTTTACCAAAAATACTTTACAGGTACCTCACTTGTGTGAGAATTTGGATGGACTAAACCTCACCCAAGAGGTTCCAACATATCCTTCTCCACAAGTTAATGAAGAAAGTGAAGAAGAAAGCACTGAGGAAGTTGAACCTCATCCAACAACAAATATAATTCCATAAGAGGAATTAATTCAAAATGCTGTTGCTGAACCAACTCCACCAACTTACTTTATCACACACAGGGATCACCCCAGATTCCAAGTAATTGGAGACATGTCAGCAGGTGTACAAACAAGGCATCAAATCAACCAAGACTTGATGCATGCCTGTTTTATCTCTCAGGTTGAACCTCAATCTATATATGATGCTGAGCAGGATCCCCACTGGATCATTTCTATGGAAGAGGAACTAAATCAATTTGAGAGATGTAGAGTTTGGGATTTGGTTCCAAGACCCCAAGACTACCCAGTCATTGGAACCAAATGGGTATATAGAAATAAACTAGATGCCCAAGGTACAATTATGAGGAACAAGGCTAGGCTTGTTGCTCAAGGATACATACAAGAAGAAGGCATAGATTATGATCAAACCTTTACACATGTTGCAAGGTTTGAGGCCATCAGAAGTTTTCTGGCCTATGCTGGCTATAAGAAATTCAAGGTGTATCAGATGGATGTGAAGGGTGCATTTCTGAATGGAGTACTTAAAGAAGAGGTTTATGTTAAGCAACCTCCAGGTTTTGTCTCTCCAACTCATCCTTATCATGTTTTTAAATTGCATAAAGCTCTTTATGGTCTAAAGCAAGCTCCAAGAGCTTGGTATGAGACCCTAGCTAGCTTTTTGATAGAGCATAAATTCATTAGAGGCATAGTAGATAAGACACTTTTCACTAGACATCATAAGGACCAAACCTTGTTATTACAAATCTATATGGATGACATCATATTTGGATCTACTGATTCCAAATTATGCAAGAGGTTCTCTGACCTCATGCATTCAAAATTTGAAATGAGTAGCATGGGTGAGCTCTCATACTTCCTTGGTCTCCAAGTGAAGCAGCTCTGTGATGGCATCTTCATCTCCCAAGCTAAATATGATAAAGAGCTTATAAAGAAGTTTGGGATGGCTGATGCCTCAGCAAAGATAACACCCATGGCTACAAATGTTGTAATAGAATCTGATGCACATGGGAAACCTGTGGATCAGAAACTATATAGGGGCATTGTTGGGTCCCTACTATACCTTATAGCAAGCAGACCTGATATTATGTTTGTCACATGCCTTTGTGCTAGGTTACAGGTGAACCCTAAAGAATCTCACCTAATTTTCTTAAAAAGAATTTTGAGATATATAAAGAGTTGTCCTAATCTAGCCCTATGGTATCCTACTGAGTCATAATTTAATTTAACTAGATATTCAGATGCTGACTTTGCAGGATGCAGGGTGGATAGAAAAAGCACCTCAAGAACTTACCAGTTCCTTGGGATGAGATTAGTGTCTTGGTTTTATAAGAAACAATCATCTGTGCCGACATCAACAGCTGAAGCAGAATATATAGCTGCTGGCAGTTGCTGTTCCCAGATGTTGTGGATCCAAAATCAAATCCTAGACTATGGTCTCAACTTAAATAATTCAACTCTATTTTTTGATAATATAAGTGTTATAGCCATAGCACAAAATTCAGTTCATCACAGTAGGACCAAGCATATAGATATTAGGCATCATTTTATTAGAGAGTGTGTAGACAAAAACAAAGTTAATCTTGTCTATATCTACACTGATTTACAAAGAGCTGATATATTCGCCAAACCTCTGGATGAGAGAAATCACTTGTTCTTTATAAATCAGCTTGGAATGATCAATGGAGAAGACTTAGTTTAGTTTCTGTCTACACTCGACAAATTTGCCAAAGTTCGTCGAACTGGGGAAAGTTCTTGAGTTATTCGTCGAACGGAGTTCGACGAACTCTCTGTGAGAGAAGTTGTTTTAGTCGAATGGAGATCGACGAATCTACTTCAGAAAACTTTCGTCGAACGGAGCTCGACAAAATGACTTCAAATCTTCAGACTGAGCTCGACGAATTGTTTAACTCTAAATTATTTCGTCAACCTCAGATCGAATAATTTTTTAATTTTTGTGGAACGGAGTTTGTCGGTTCATATTTGGAAAACCCTATATCTAGGTTTTCTTCGTCCTTCGTCCCTCGCTTTCAGTTCCCTTGCACTTGATCTTCGTTTTTCTCTTGCAGGTGCTCTCATGGAGGTTCAAGTAGGAACTCTTGTCGCAATGAAATTTGACACATGATTCGATGTGGATTTCGACTCTTTCCAACATTCCGACCCCATCTTCCTGGGAATAATGCAACGACTTGAAGACCAGCAAGTGAAAACTCTGGTGTCGACTAGAATCAAGATATCTGCCATAGAAATCAGAGAATGGGTGTACACCTCTGCCACAACAGATGACAATACCATGACCGGCACTATATCCGGTAATACTGTTTCCCTAACTCCCGTCGTTCTCACCGAATTTTTTGGATTAAACAATGGTGAAGAGGATTTAGAAATGGATACTGAAGAGTATGATGAGATGCTTAGTCAAATGGGTTATTCTGGACAAACCCCAAACAAGTTGTTGAAGAAACATCTGTCTACAGATTTTAAATTCTTAGCAGATATACTAGGCAAAGTCTTGATGGGCAAGCACACTGCACACGACTATATAATCAGGAAGCAATTTTTGGTTATGTATGCAGTGGTGAACAAGAAAAGGGTGAACTGGGCTCAGATCCTGTTTGATCTGATAAAGAAAAAGAATAATAAAAAGGAAGTCTGTTTTGGAAGAATCTTAAGGATCTTCCTCACAGAAAAGGCTGCAGAATCACTGATCTCCCATACCATATTCATAAATGCGAGCAAGAGGATAACTTGTGTCCTTTTTGGCAAGTGGGAGATGACCATCACAAAGCCCTCCAAGGCTTCATCTTCCACCAGAGCTTCTGAAAGTACAAGGGCTGATCCAGCCACTCCCCACCCTTCTAAAGAGATCCCTCCAACACCTCCATCATCTTCCACCATTCCTTCTCTACACCAACCAAACCAATAACCACAACAACAACCCCAACAACCTGCTCATGTTCATACTCTAGCTACATCTCCTGCCACCTCTCAACCAATAGATATCACTGACAACCCCTCTTTCCCCATTCAGGAATATAATTAACCCTCTCCCTCACAATCCCCACAACCAACCCCACCTCAATCCCCCCATGATACCCACATTCCCTCACCACCTTCATCTCCCTTACCTCCCCATCTATCCAACATCCCAACATTCAATCTACTCTCCTCCCCTCTCAACACTCCTTCTGCACAAGATACAACCATGCAAGATGCTATCACTCCTACTCCACCATCAAATTCAATTCCTCCATCTATTACCCCTCACCCACCTTCCATTCCACCATCTGCAACTCTTTCATTGGAACCCTCCACCATTTCATCTCTTATTGCCCTGCTTACTCCTCTCCTCAAAAATCTTATAGGAGAGGCTCTTTCACCTCTTTCTACTTTTATATCCTCCCTTGCTGCTCAAATAACTGCCCTCTTTGCTGCCCCCTCTTCAGTAAGGGGCCTGGCTCCAGTTAGCACTGAAACCAGGCAGGGGGAGATACTTGATGAAGAAGCTGCAGCAGTAATAGTTCCAACAGATGTAGTAGCAGCAGTTGCAGATGATGCAGATTTATTTCCAGCAGATGATGAAGATTTATTTGATTTTATTCATTTTATTGAAACTGACATAGACATAGATGAGTCAGTAACAGAAGAAATAATTACTGTTGGTGATTTCATTATTAATCCCATGGTAGATTTGGTTAATCTTTTGAGAATTTTTGATACAGCTTATTTGAGCTCTCCTACAGCTGACAATACTAAGCCATCTTTGACAATTATTCCTTATTCCTCTCCAATAAGTCCTAAAGTTACCAAGCAACTCAAAGACATTTTTGTTGCTCCAAAGACTACAGCCATTCCATCACCACCTAAGGCTGACTAAGTCATCATTTCGTCCCCTCTAGAAACAATTTCTGCTCCAATTTTTATAATGGATGACTCCCCCATGACTGATCTGGATGAACTGATCATGGCTGATATATAAGAGGAAAATAAGTCAGCTGCTAAAAGCACTGAAGTATACAGCTCTCTAGCTCCTACTCTAGCTCCAGTTGTAGTTCCTCCTCCAGCTCCCTCTCAAGCTGAGAAACCCCTTATTTCTGCTGAAGCCCTAAAAGCTTTAAATGTTCTATATGATAATCCTCAAGAGTCCAATGAGGATGATGATGATGAAGACTCAGATGAAGATCTCAAGAAAAGGAAAGTTTCTAAGAAAAGGAAAGCACCTCCACCTCCTGCTCCAAAGCCCAATCCAGCAAATGACACCCCTTACTATATCCTCCAGAAGATCACTCCTTACAAGGGAATGCCTGCTTGGATGTGGTTATCTAAAAATGAACAGAAAGAAAGAAAGAGAAGCAGTAGATATTCTCCACCTCCATAAAGATTCAGGAAGGATCATCCTCCACCTCCTCCTCCAACTGCTGGTGCTTCAGGCACAACATCTCAAAGGTCTACCCAGTTTCAAACATACCAAAGACATCAGGGTAGATTTTCATCTTCAGGAAGCAGCCAGTAGAGACACTATTCATCCAGCAAGCAGCACTAACAACAACAGCAACAACATCAACAACAAAAACAGCAACAACTCCCAGAACATCAAAATCTGAAAGCTCTAACAGACCTGCTTCCCTGTACCATTTGAAGATCCTGAAACAGCTACAATAGCAAGGATGGCCAGGTTCCAGGAACTGGTTGGCCTTTCCATGATCAACAAAGCTAGAGCTGAAGGCAAGCATACATCTGAATACACAACAATGTCCAAGTACAAGAAGGAAAAGCTGAACAGGTTTGCTAAAGCTAATAAATTTTTCAATGTTGATGACTATATGAAACTACATCCAGAAGCAGTAGTGCCCAAGGCTACATCTCTAAAAAATTATAGGGGCTGCATACATGACAATGACTAAGGTGCAAGCTGCAGATCCCAACAGGGAAATCATATTCACTAAGCATGGAGACAAAGGCAAAGAAGGGAAGCTCAAAGTGAAAAAGGAAAAGAAATGATACTTTGATTATCTTTAGTTTTTCTGAGTTTGCTTAAAACTGCTTTCTAATTTCTGATACAAAGCTTATTGTGTGTATATATATATATATATATATATATATGTTGCACGTGTTAATTTTCTCTGCCAGATATATGTTTTATTGCTTTGTTTACTTTCAAGTTTAGTTTGAGTATGTAATTAGTGACCTCACCCAAATAGGGGGAAATTGTTGGATCCCTAGTTGGATTTGGGATAGGTTCACTAAGTTAGGATCATATGACCCATCATGTATAGGTAGGGTCATGGTTGTGTCCTAGAGTCTAGGCCAAGTCCTTAGAATCAACATCACATGGACCAGCCTTCAATAGACTGAAAGCGACTCAAGCAATTGTGTTGACACTTCGAAAAGGCTGTGTCGACACCAGAAGCCAGATTGTGTCGACATATGGGACTTGTGTCGACACACAGAACATCTGTCGACATCAACTATGTCGACACCAGAAGCCAGATTGTATCGACACACAGGACTTGTGTCGACACACAGAACATCTGTCGACATCAACTATGTCGACACCAGAAGGCAGATTGTGTCGACACACAGGTCTTGTATCGACACACAGAACATCTATCGACAGTAATTGTGTCGACACTCAGGACTTGTGTCGACACGCTCCAGATTTATGTCAAAACAACAACTATATAAAGACAAGAAGCAATTGTGTCGACACACAGGACTTGTGTTGATACATTGCACAGAAGCTATGTCAAGACGTTAAAGAAGAACTGTTGACTCAGCTCGACGAACTTAGACCACATTTGCAAGAGTTATCTAGCATCGTTAGAAGTTCTTAGCCCAACAAAACTAGTTCTCAGTTCGATGAACCCAGTTCTCAGTTCGACGATTTCTGGATACTCTACTTCAGGATTTCATTCCAGAAATATCTAAGTCCAAAAACACTTCACTGAACTCTGGTCAACAAAGTCAAATTATCATCTCGGCGAACTTGATGTGCAGAAAAGGCAAGGTTGTAGAGAATGCAGTTATCTGTTTTCAGCTCGACGATCTTGGAACTCAGCTCGACGAATAGAAGCCATCTGGTTGACGAACATAACTCCTCAGCTCGACGAACTGTGGACTCAGCTCGACGATTTCTGTTCTCTATTCGATGATTCCAGACTTGGTTATTTCCTTCCTTCTGTCCTTAGTTTACTGTATTAATTCCTGAGTAATCAATGCTCAATATTCTCTAAATATTACCATTAGACGGAGCATTGATTATGGTCTTCATCAGGATTTTTGCTTGCTGTTTTTCCATGTGACAGTTGGGAAAATTCAATCAATGCAAATATTCTCAAGGCCATCAGCATTGAATGCAGAAGAATTTCAAATTACAAAAGAAAACATTTTTGGAAAATATAAAAGAGATTTTCTCTCTTTTCCTATAAACAGAATTCAATCAGAGAATTCAATCAGAGAATTCAATCAGGGAATTCAATCAGTCAGCAATACAGTCAGTCTGCAATAAGTATTTCTCTGCCCCTCTCTCTCGAAAGAACTTTGATACACAGATAAAGAAATCTGATACAGACATACAAGATCTACACCAGAAGAATATCAGCAATCTGAAGGAGAAGAACATCAAATCAAAATCAAGAGTCTTCTTCCTTCTACACTGCAGGACACTTCAAAGGACAACAAATCCTATATCTGTCAAGAAGTTCCAGTACTTTGTCTGGTCAAAGCTGAAAGACTGAAGGCCTATCACCCTGAAGCAAAGCTCCATCTTCCTGAACCATTCAACATATCAGGGGGAGCCTTTTGCTAAAATCAATATCCACTTGAGTCTTCTCAGTTGTTTTGAGAAAGAGAATACATAATCAATCTCTCACCCCTACTGTATAAAGGGTTCTTAACTCCCTTCAAAAGTTATTCCTGGTTGCAAGTCACCTGACCAAAAGACTTGAGGTTTCGTTTTTGAGCACCTGATCAAAAGCTTATTGGTGTTAGGCACCTGATCAAAAATCTGAGTGGATTTCTACCACGGTAGTAGAAGAGTGGATGTACCCTGGGGAACCACAATAAATTTCTTGTGTTGTCTGGTTGCACTTTACTTTTGTTTCGTGTTGTGGTTGTGCTAGTTAGGATAACTGTGTTTGTGCTTTAATTTTATTCCTGCAGCACTAGGACTAAATTGAAGGAGTCAGAAAAATTCCTTAAAAACCCTAAATACTTTATTCACCCCCCCTCTAGAGTATTCCAGATCTAACCCCTCACTTTCAGAATCTATGGTAGAGGTATTCCTCTCCTTATAAAACATGTTAGTTTGATCAAACTATATATGTATAGATTCTTCTATTGTAAAGGTAGATTTATTATAAATGCTATAAGCCTTGCTTACAAGAGAATATCCAAGAAATATTCCTTCTGCAACTTTGGCTTTAAATTTTCTTAAGTGTTTCTTGTTATTATTATGAATATAACATTTACACCCAAAAATTTTAAAATAACTTAATTTAGGTTTCTTATTTTTAAGTAATTCATAGGGAGTGCTACCCTTGAGTTTTTGTCTGAGACTTCTGTTAAGAACATAATTTGATGTGCTTACTACCTCTGCCCAAAAGGATTGGGGTTAGTGAGCATCTGGAAGTAATGTTCCAGCAGATTCAATTAGGGTTCTATTTTTCCTTTATGTCACCCCATTTTGTTGAGAAGTTCTAGGAGCAGAGAAACACTACCAGATTCCTTCTTTCCCACAGAATTCTCTCATCAGAAGAGACTCAAACTCAGTGTCATGATCACTTCTGATCAATGCAATCTGAGTATAATACTCAATCTTTATGTTCCTGAGAAAGTTTATAAGAATTCTGAAAGTATCAGACTTGTTTCTAAGAAAGAACACCCAAGAGAATCTTGAGAAATCATCAACAATAACTAATGTGTATGACTTTCCTCTCAACCTTTGTATTGCAATAGGTCCAAAAAGGTTCATATGTAGCAAATACAAAATTCTGGGTGAATCACTTTTAGATATGGATTTAAAACTATTTTAGTTTGCTTTCCTAATTGACAGGCTCTGCAAAGTCCTTCCTTCTTGTAAGATCCAGAAGGTAGTCCTCTGACAAGGTTGTCTTTAGACAATTTAGCAATAGTTTTAAGATTTACATGCCCTAATCTTTTATGCCTAAGTTCATTTATTTACATATCTGATTAAAAAAGCATATCTCAGTTCTAGCAGAATTAAAATTAACTAAATTTATGTTACCCTGTCTAACCCCAGATAAAACAATTTTTTCACTAGATGTAATAGAGCATAAAGACATATTAAATATTACTTGATAACCTTCATCACATTGTTGACTAATGCTGATTAGGTTATGCTTAAGACCTTTCACATAAGCTTTCTTTCTGAAGGTAACCACTACAAACTTGACATTATCATAACTCTCTGTCTGGCCACAGTTGGAGTCTCCAAATATGACTTTTGGTGCAGGATTTGCTTTAAAATATTTTAGATTAGCTTCTCTACCTATCATGTGTTTAGAGTACCCAATATCTAAATACCAATGTTCCTTTGTGGCACGACAGTTCTTTTCCTGTATTAAAAATAAGTTAGGTGTTCTTGACCCAAATTACCTTGGGTCCTATTTTTCTGACATAATCTATAAAAATATAAGAAAATTCAGGTTGATCATTATACACAAATGGATGATATCTCCTGGAAGGAATGATCCACTTAGTAAAAGGATTTATAAAATTTTAAGTGTGCTTATTATTTTGAAAAGAATTAAAAATTCTGTTTGAAAATTTTGAGTTCGACGAATTATTCTGATTTCGTCGAGCTTCGTTCGACGAATAATGGAGATTTCGTCGAACACCATTCAGTGAATAACTATACTCATTTCCTGTGTTCAGCATTCGTCTAACTATGTTTGACGAATAATAGTGATTTTGTCGATCACCATTCAGTGAATAGTTATACTCATTTCCTTTGTTCAACGTTCATTTAGTTACATTCAACGAATAATAGTGATTTCGTCGAGCTTGGTTCGATGAATTCTATTGAACATGGTTTTTCTGAATGGATTTTGATTTATCCTCTGGTTTATTATATGACAAAGCTTCAGTATCTTTATCTGTAATTACTAATACTTCTTTTTCTTTAGTAGATATAAATTTGACAGGAGTAGTTAAAATATCTTTCTTCGGAAGTTGAGGTTGACTGGATGAAGCTCCCAAGCCCAGTCTACCATTTAATCTGGCATTGACTGTACTTGTGATATTCATCAGTTTGATACTTCTCTCATTAAGAGATTCTTCAAAATCGTTAGCCTCAGATAGTTTGTTTTCTATAGAAACTATTTGTTCCTTAGAAATTTCCAATTCTTCTTTAAGCGTAATATTTTCTGAAGATATGTTGTTTAATTCAGTTAATTTATCTCTGGGAAGTTTTATTTCCTCTGAGATTTTATCAAATCTTTACACAATAGTTTAAATTTTTTTTAAATTATTCTGATGTAAAAGCAAAAGTTGAAATTACCTGGTCTTCTTTTGTCTCAGATTCAGAATCAGAATTACTATTTGATGCATTGATTGCCATCAAACAGACTTCTTTAGCCTTTGATTCTTCTTCATATTCACATGAATTGGATGAAGATTTTGTGTCTGTTTCACTCCATGTTTCAGCAACAAAGCCTTTCCCCTTCTGTTTGTGTTTACTAGAAAAGGGTTTGTTTGAATGTATCTTTAAATTTTTCTCTTTCTTCTTATCTGTATTCTTACTCTCAGGACATTCTGGAAGAATGTGTCCTAGTTTCCTGCAATCATAATAGACAATCTCTTTAGTAGGTGTTTTGTAATACCTTGACTTGTCCTTGGTTCTGGAAAATCTTCTCCTGAAATCTTTCCTGGCCATCTTGTAAAATCTTTTAGCCAGAGGACGCATGAGTTCTTCATTCTCTGGAAGTTGTTCTTCCTCTTTAGTTGCTTGGAAGGCAATACTCTCGTAATTCTTTACTGAGGATAGAGTCATTTGTTTAGCTTCACTTGTTTTGATGAACTGCTCATAGGATTTGAGCTTGCTTAATAAGGTTTTTGTTGAATTCACATTTACACTTCTGCCTTCTCTAATTGGCGAAATTCTTGAATCTCATGTGCTAGGGAAACACATGAGAATTTTGACATTAGCTTCTGTTAGTGTAATATCTTTCCTCAAGGTTTTCAGTTCATAGATTATGAGACTGAGCCTTGTATACATATCTGCAACAAATTCAGTTTCTCCCTTTTTGAAATTATCATATTGAGAAATCAGGTGAGATCTTCTATCTTTTCTTTTATCTGCTGATCTAGCTACCATTGCAGTGAGGGAGTCCTAGATATCTTTTGCTAAGGTGCATTCAACAACCTTCTGAAAAATATCTTCTGACAATGTTTGGGCTAGTAAATTCATTTAATTTGCATCCGCAGTTTTTGCTTTTATTTGAGCCTCTGTCCATTCTGGTGGAGCTGTAGTACGGATACTTGGTGCTGCTAGTGGTAAAGGCGGAGCTGTCAAAATGGAATTATAGATATCATCATCAATAGAATTCATATATAATCTAATCCTTGCCTTCCATATTGCAAACATATTAAGATTGCAAATATGAGGTATAGTGCTTGCACACTCCATATTTTGTGCCTTGATAAAATCAATCTACTAAGTAAAATAAGATCTATCAGGTTATTTAGGTTCAGTTGTTAGCTTGTAAAACAACCAACCTATCTCTGATACCAATTGAAAGTTAAGGGATAGATCTAAGTTTACACTAGAGGGGGTGAATAGTGTATATTAAAAACTTTAATTTGTCTTTAGAACTGTTTCAAAAAATAATGTTATATATATATATATATGAAGATCACAGCACACAAATAAAAAGAAACAATCACATATGACATAAGGATTTTATAGTAGTTCCCCAATAAATCTAGGTACATCAACTCTTCTACAACCCTGGAAGAAATCCACTATAGGTTTTTGATCAGGTGCCCTGTCACCAGAAGATCTATTTTCTTAGGGAGATCTACCAACCCTTTGGGTTTTTGATCAGGTACCAAAAAAAAACTTAAGTCTTTTGATCAGGTGACTTATGAAGCAAGAGTTAATTTTTGAAGGTAGTTAGAACACTGTACACAGTTTGGAAATAAACTAAAAGAGATTTAGTTGTTGTCTTCTCTGTCAAGAATATCTAAAAAGACTTAGTGGATGATGTTTCACAAAGCTCCTCCTGATTTGAGTATAATTTATGATCAAGGGAGGAGACGTTTCTTCAGGTTGTAGGCCTTCTTGTATGCTGTTCCTCTCCAGTAAATGTTTGAGACAAATATATATTTTGATGTCTCAGGGAGAGTACGAAGCAGAATGAAAGTCTATCTCTGTCTCTATGTGTCCAACTACTAATTACTCCGGTGAAGCAACAATCTTTTATATATATATAGACAGTCAGGGAAGATTTCAATATTTGAAAATAAAATTATTTTGAAATGTCTTAATCCCTTGAGAATTTGTATCTGCCTTGGTAATTAATTAGATTTTAAACTCTGTGATAAATCCATATTTAATGCTACCTTAAATGGCTATATTTATTTTAATATTTTGCATTAAAAATCAGAATTTCTGTTACCAAATATTTTGAAATCATTCTGCCTTCTTTTGATAGAAAAACCGTAGGATTTGTCGAACTCAGCAAATCTTTTATTGAACTGAGCTTCGCCTTCGTCGAACTGATCTTCTACAAATTGAGCAATCTCTTTCGTCGAGTTAGCTATACGTTCATCGAACTGAGTTCAGAGTTTGTCTAAATAAGCTTAGAGTTTGGATCTGAGTTTGGTCGAACTGTGTTCATAGTTCGTCGAATGGAGTTCAGAGTTCGTCGAACTGAGCTTCTCTAGAATTCCTTCTGAAACAACTCTGAAAAATGAAATATGACACTAGTCTATACAAGTTGGGTCAAAATAAAAATCCTAATAGTAATCCTAGCCCAAATGAGGAATAAGGAGTTCCAACACCACAAAGGGTATGCCTGACAACTGCCCCTTGAGCGGTAATGCTAACAGGGGAGAAAGAAGTCCCTTAGCTGTGATTTTGCCATAGTTTGGGTCCATATGCGAGCTCCTCTCCCGCATACCTACTACTTTCCCCCCTCGAGTGAGTTCAAGGCCTCAATCTGTAATATTACCATAGTTCGGGTCCCTATGCTGGCTCCTCTCCTGCATACAGTCTACTTGCCCCTTGAGTGAGTTCAAGGCCTCGAGCTATGATGCTATTGTAGTCTGGGTCCCTACGTGAGCTCCTCTCCCACATACCGGCTACTTGCCTCATCGAGTGAGTTCAAGGACACGATCTGTGATGTCGTAGTAGTTTGGTTCCCTACGCAAGCTCCTATCCCACATATCGACTACTTGCCCCCTCGAGTGATGTCAATACCTCAAGCTGCATTGTTGTAGCAGTCTGAGTCCCTGCACGAGCTCTTCTCCCGAAAACAGGATACTTATCCCCTTGAGTGAGTTTAATGCCTCGAGTTATGATGTTTCTATAGTCCAGGTCACTACGTGAGTTCCCCTCCCATACCGCCTACTTGCTCTCGAGTGATTTCAAGACGTCGAGCTGTGATGTTGTCGTATTCAGGGTCCATATATGATCTCCTCTCCAGTATACAGACTACTTTCCCCCTCGAGTGATATCAAGACCTCAAGATGCTATGTTGTCGTAGTCCTGGTGCCTGTACAAGATCCTCTCCCGAAATCTTGCTATTTGCCCACTCGAAAGAGTTCAAGGCCTTGAGCTGTGATGTTGTCATAGTCCAGGTCCCTGTGCGAGCTCCTATCCCGTATACTGACTACTTGCTCCCTTGAGGGATTTCAAGACCTCGAGCTATGATGTTGCCATAGGTTGGGTCTCTACACGAGCTCATCTCCTGTATACTGGCTACTCTCCCCCTCGATTGATTAGAAGACCACGAGCTGCAATATCATCGTTGTCTGTGTCCTTGTGTAAGCTCCCAAATCATATACTAGCTACTTGCCCCCTCGGGTTATTTCAAGACCTCAAGCTGTAATGTTGTCATAGTCCGGGTCCCTACATGAGTTCCACTTCCGCATACTGGCCACTTTCCCCTGAAGTGATTTCAAGACCTCGAGCTGCGATTTTGTCATTGTCCGAGTCCATGCACGAGCTCCTCTCTAACATTTCATCTACTTACTCCTCCTATGATTTCAAGTCCTCGAGCAGCGATGTTTCTGTATTCCAGGTCACTGTGCATGCTCCCCTCCTTCATAATAGCTACTCACCTGCTAGATTTAGTTCAAAGCCTCGAACTGTGATCTTGTTATAGTCTGTGTCCCTGCGCGAGCTCCTCTCCCACATACTAGCTACTTGCACCCTCAAGCGATTTCAAGACCTCAAGCTGTGATGTTTTTATAGTCAGGTTCCCTGCGCAAGCTCCTAATCCGCATACCGGCTACTTTCTCCCTCTAGTGATTTCAAGACCTTGAGCTCCCTAATCAAGATGTGATGTTGTTGTAGTTGTTATCAACCTGGTCTCAGCACGAGCTCCTCTCCCGCATATCAGCTATTAGCCCCCTAAGGAAATTTCAAAACCTCTAGTTATAGTGTTGCCATAATCCAGGTCCATGTGCGAGCTCCTCTCCCACAAACTAACTACTTGCGCCCTCGGGCGAAGCATCTGTAACATCTCATTTCCAACTAGACCCTTAAGAGTGGTTTTGGCCATGACTAGGTCATAATAAAACCCTAGGAAGCTAAAAAGGGCCAAGTGATAGAAGGCCAAGGTGAGAATCACCTTGATCTGCCTATGGCACATCCTCATCACAAAACTTAGGGTTTGATCTTAGGGCTTCACCATGACTCCATGACCCCACCACAACATCACTAACCTATCAGAGGGTCCACTAGAGCCTTAAGGGTCCATTGGAGTCAACCCAAAGTGGCCAATTTGACCTAGGACGACCACAGGCCTAAATTGGGCAAGGTGCCACAACAAAGGGCAGTTGACATCTAATGTGCCCAACCAACCTTGCCCAGGTCTTCCTAGACCTAAGGTGAGTTCAATGGGTCACTAAGGACACATTGAGGTCAGCTCTAGAGGCCAAGTTGACCCAAGTCAACTCAAGACCATAATCTGGTCAAAGTACCTTTACTAAGGGTAGGTGACCTCCAAGGTGCAAGGTAACCCTACATAACCCTTCCTAGGCCTCAGGGAAAGCCATGGGGTCACCAAGGACCCCTTGGGGTCAACCCAAATGGTCATGTTGACCCAAGTCAACTCTAACCCTTAATTTAGTCAAAGTGCCCTAACTAAGGGTCAAGTGACCACCAAGGTGCCCAGCCAACCCTACCCAAGCCTTCCTAGACCTTAGGGGAGGCCAATGGATCACCGAGGACCCATTGGAGTCAACCCAAATGGTCATGTTGACCAAGGTCAACTCTATTCTACTGTTTAGTCAAATTAGCTCAAATGGGCTAACCCAAGCTCAAACCCATTTCCCCCACTTGGGCTAACCTCATTTTTATTATTCATATGGGTTAGTGGGGTGACAATAGGCTGGAGGAGAGATCAAAATTCGGCCATGGTGAGTAGGAGAGAGAAAGCTCCATTTTTCCCTTTAATGGAGGAGAGAGAAAGTGAGAAAAGAGGCCATTCATGGCCAAAGGAGACCAAGGGCCTCTCCAATTGATTCCAAAGGCTGAATACATTCCCCCTCATCAGTTTTGAGGAGTTTAATAGCCATGGCTGGCCACCCAAGTTGGCTGAAATCAATTTCTTCAATAAGGAGGAGAGAGAAAGAGTGGTCAATAATGGCTTGGAAGGTGAAACCCCCACAAATCCCCCCATTGATGGCTGTATTCAACTCCTCAGAAGTAGGGGAGGAGTTTCCAGCATTCTTCAGGTCACCAAGGGGCTGAATTCATTGAGATTTCAGTTTCCCAAAATTCCCCATTAATGGTGGAAATGGGGATTCAAGCTATGACACTCCCTATCACCCTTTTGGCTCTTTTAAAAGCTTCACCAAGGTTAGAGGAGACGTTTCCACCCCTTACCTGAAGAAACTGAGCAAGTTGGCTGTGTAGTTGCAGAGCACCGAAAAAAATCCACCACCGGCCATGGCGCACCACCACCACACTCGTCCGCAAGCTCGCTTAAATGTCCTCTACTCCTCTTTTCGTGGGCTATAATCCTAGATCAATTAGGAGAGAAATCGGTCTCAATTGAGCCGCATCGGGTGAGGAACAATTTCAGTTTTTCATGGCTTTTTATACCTCGTGAGTTCGCCGGAAACCACCCCTCCGGCGGTCGTGCCGCCGCCCGGCGATAGCCCCCACCTCAACGAAGGTGGTGGCGGTGGTGGTCGGCCAGGGAGGTGGCCGTATGGATGGGAAATGCTCTTGGAATAGGCTCCAGGCTCGGCAAAACATGGCCCTTGGCTGGAGGAAGAATATGACCCGGAGCCACTGGATATGCTTTAAGATTCGTGCTTTATCAAAATCAAAAGTATAGGTTATAATTTTAAGAAATTTCATTTTTATGATAGATTTGGTATTTAATGGTTTTAATTTTAAAAAATACTTAGATGCTAGAACAGAAACAGTGGTCAACAAAGAAAATGAAGCCCTTGATGTCTAGTTTAATATCAAATTGATTTCACTCAATTTGGAGTCTTGGTTAGACCACAGGACACATTTTGGTGGGCCCTATACCTAGGGCTATCCTGAGATTAAAATGGATGCCGACCCTTCATCCCTTATCCAAATGATCTGCGATTTTGGCAGGGAGTCTACCCTAGCTATACCTAGGGCCTGTCCAAAATTCAAGATTTTTGTAGAAGAGTTTGTTATAGTTTTTAGGAAACTTTAATAATCCATTAATAAATTAACTAGGTGTCCTAAACACCTCAAAATCCCCCCCAATTGGTGTGGGTGGTCTTAGAGGGCATGTTATGGCCTTGGTAAAATTTTCATCTCATTTGGAGATGTTTTGGCTAGGTATTGATCCAACCCTAGGTTGACCCCTTTTAGGGTTAAATAGGACAAGCATCCCCTTTGGGTTTTGAGTGGTCAAATCACCTCAACAAAGGTTGATATTTTGGCCACTGACTTTTTATAGTATGACTCACCCTCCAATGGAATTTGGGGTGGTTAAGTGTAAGGTAGCCCTAGAACCCTAGGGTAGGATCCTTAATTGAGATTGTTAGGGATTGAAGATCATAGGGTCAAATGACCTTGGATTGACTAGAAACTTTGTGGAGAGGACCATATGATTAGTATAGTTCTATGGTTAAAATTTTATGAAATTTAGAAGCATTAAACCCCCTCAAAACCGTAACCCTAGCTTAGGGCACAAACCTTATAGGGATAGAAAATGTCACAAAAACTCTTTGAAAAGTGATGAAATTTGGGTTGAGTGGTTTTTGAGGCTAGTAAAAGCTCTGGAGATTTTATTATGAATTTAGGAATTTTATTTTGGATAGTTCATTAACAAATTGGTAATTTGTATTATTTACGTAGAAATTTATTAGGAAGAAACTACTTGCTGGAAATTGATGCAATTTAGCCAGAGGACTTATTATTATGTTTTAAAGCTCTGTGAAGTTTTATAGAATTTTTGGATGACTATTTTTAAGGGTTGCTTCATTACATATGTTTTCCCATGAAAAATTAATTTAATTTATTTTGGAGTCTACAAAGCCTCTAAAATTATGATTTTTGTGTAATGATCTTTTCTGAACAATATTAAGATTCTGGAATTTTTATATAATTTTCTGATGAATAATTTTGGTACTTCCTTCTTTACATATGATTAAGGGATATATTTTGGATAAATTAATTAGAGGTCAAATAGTTTCTGAAAAATTATGAAAATTTGTATCTAGTCATATATCTCTATTAATTTAGTGATCAAAATTTTTGGGAGGCCATTACTCGAGTAGCTCATATAGTTCATGTTCAAAATTGCCCATGGCCAAACATTTGGGAAAATTCAATAAATATCAAATTAGTTAGAAAAAAAATTATGGATCTCTGATTTTAGACTATATTTGTTTTGATAGATCTATGGTAAATTTTAAAGGAGATTTCGAAGACAATCCGGAGTACCTCCTCTAATACATCTCATAAAGTATAGGGTGGTCTGCATATAGTAACTGCGGCAACTGAACTAGAGTGGGTAGTGAATTTTGGAGAGTTGAATCCTCAGTAGGTTGCTGGTTTGGGTAAATAAAGGAGTTCATCATTGGAAGACAGGATTTGTAGAGTGTGAGGATGACTAGTGTTAGACGGTGCTCGGGATCGACAAAAGATCGTCCTTCCCGTACGGAGGAAGTGTTTAATGCACTAGGGCTAGAGTTAGTAAAATTAATTAAGGGTTGAGAAATCGGGTAGCAACTAATAATAGTAAGTGCCTTGCGAAAGGGAGCTTTGGGCGTAATCCCATCGTAGTTCCTAGTGCCTTCGAGAGCCCTTCACGGGGTATACCTTGGGCAGTCCTGGGCTAACGTAAACTGTAGGAGTGATAAATCATAAAGAGCAACTAGAATAATTATGTGTTCACTTTCACACACCCCGTTGTCTCAGTAAGTTGGTTTGACTCGGGTGATATTTGTGGATAGGGGCAGGATGGCACGGCGAGCTTTGACTCAGTTGATGTTTGTGACGGACGGGATGGTTCGGGGAGCTTTGGCTCGGTGTTGATACATAAAGTTGCATGTGCATAAAGTAAAGGTGGTGGGTCATCAGTATTGGAGTGTCGATGCACCGACGCCAGTACGTTGACTCGGCAAGTGTGGCTAGCACTTCGCCAAATGAAGTCTGGTGCGCCAGTCGGTAAGAGTACGCAGGAGCTCCGCTTTCTGCACCAGCATTGAGGCGTACGATAGGTCTGACCGGTAGTGCTTTACTGGTTTAGAGGTGGGCGAGGCCCAACCCACCTCTTCCGTCTGCCACTACGGAGGTATCCTGGGAGGTTCGGCTTCAGAAAGGGGGAACTAAAGGTCTGTGTACACAGAGTCGGGTGGGTGAGTTGCACTTGCATGTTCGCATCATAACCCACTTGCATGTCATAGTATAATCATAACATAAAACCCTTGTCACCTATTGTATAAGTGGTATGGGGCGCTTGTACAATAGGCCCTACAAAAAGACCGCTTGGTCTATAAGCTTGTGTGGGCAAGTTTATAAATCAAGGTTAAATTCTTTATATATATATTGCTGTTAATAACCGACACCCCAACATATAAATTGGTATCGGACTTTTTATACGATGGGAGCCCTGTAATAGATCCCTTGCTTATATGTTTCCGTATAAGTTAAGGTTACCTTTTATACTTTACTTTACTGCCACATGTACTATAACAATTGCTAGTATAGGTCCTCTGCCATCTGTTTCTTGATTACTCTCCACCTTCAAGTCCTCCCCTTCTTCCTCTCCACTCGGTGCCTAGGGGCCATGGGGGAGGCGGCGGGGGATGATAGGACTTAGTCTTTTAGACTAACGGTTTTAGAACCACATCATTTAGGGCATCGTGGAGCCCAGCATGGAGGAGCAGCCCCGTAGGTCGGCACGCTTGGAGATGGGGCAGTCTAGCACCGGAGTTCAGACGATAGGGACTGTGAGCCCCTGACCTTAGTAGAGTTTTATTTTGCTTCCGCTTGAGTGACTATGTTGTGAGGATTTGATGTAGCGGGCTTAAGCCCATATTTTCAGTACATTATATTCTGTGGACTCTCCCTTCGTGGAGATATATTTACTCTGATGTGATTGTATTTTGTGGACTTCTGGTTAGAGTTTTACCACTCTTGTGCTTACTCTAATTTTGTTGCTTTTCTGTGATCGAATCGGCCGGCAGAATCAGCGATTTGCGGTGATGACCCTTCAGGGCGTGATGGTGTCACCGTAAAGCGGCGGTTCTGGGCCTAAGACCCCGGTGTTTCAAAAGAAAAAAGGGGGAGGGGTCTTACAGCATCCCTCCTCAGAGGATCATGTGATTTGATGAAAATAAAAAGCAAAAGGTGTAAAACCTAGAGAATCTTCAAGCTCGCCTCGCCTGACACAGGTGACAACACTAGCTTGCGAGGTCCGGGGAACCGCGGTTCCTGGCGGCGAGGAGAGATGAGAAAGGCCTGTCTTCGGGTGAAAAAAAAACATGAATCAAAAACAAGATCCTAACAAAAATTGCACGAGTGGAGAAAAGTAAACTCATGTGGGTGATTAACAGTGAATTCAGCAAGGAAAAAAGATAAAAGCACATAGAAAGGAATTGACGGAGCCGACCCTCTCCAACCCGCGGCCGTTGATGTTGAAGCGCTAACAGATGACACGCCACCACTACAAAGTAAAGCTGTTGATGTTGAAGCGCTAACGGATGACACGCCACCACTACAAAGCAAAGCCGTTGATGTTGAAGCACTAACGGATGACACGCCACCACTACAAAGCAAAGATCTACGGCGAAATAAAGACGTGGGAGCGCGGCGCCGCACCTCTTCCCGCTAAAATCTTCGTTCGCGAGATAACGCCATCAAGTGACGTTGTTGTCATAAAAACTGCCGGGCTGCGGATAACAATTTTTATGCTATTTTTTGTTTAATTGGTAGCCTCCAAATGCCTTTAATTTTTGAAATATTTTATGTATAACTTTTATTTAGAGTGGGCCATATATAAGGCATCCACTCCCTTGGTTTTAGATAGAGAAAATTAAACCTAAATCTTATCTTCAGCTTTTTTTGAGAACCGATTTCTCATTGCCGCCGCCCCCTATCTTCCGCCTCCTTGAAGAGTTCGGCCAAGTGAGGGCCTGCTTCTTCCGGCGTGGGAGCTTCGCGGTGTGACTCCGTTGAAGGTGGACGTGCAAAGCTTCTTCCGGTGTGACTCCGGCGGAGCCGTGGTAGAACGATTCTCCACGTGCAACTATCTACGAGTTGGGGTAACGATTCCTCCTCTCCATCTTGTGTGTTTCTTCTACCTCCTACGCATATTTCTTGTGCGAAAGTTTTGGTGTGAAATCTAAAATTTTTCACATCGATGTACTTCCATTTTGTTTTCGCATTTGATTCTCTGAGTTTCTCGCATTCGAAGAAGGGTGGTGACCTTTGGTTTTTCTTAGTCGGGGGAGATCAACCACTTTCCGAATCCTTTCTTTGGTGGATCTCCTTGGTACGACTTCACTCGACCGAACCATGTGGGTTCATTTCGCCGGAAAGGATAGTGGCCTCTAGTCATTATTTGATCCTAAGGGGGTTAGCGACCCTCAAGTCGTTGTGTAACGATAAACGTTAATCTAAAACGTGGCTATGCTTGCGTGTGGTGTTCTAAATTAGATCGTGTGCGGGTAGATTTAGTCGCTAGAACGTGCCGGACATTTCGCCCCGTAAGCCTACATCAATTTGGTATCAGAGCCAGGTTCGTGCCGGTTCCTAAATCGGCACAATCCTTCTCTGTTTGGTAGGCTTAGTTTTCGCTAGATCTTTTAAGCAAAGTCACTATTTGTGGTGTGCCAACAGCGGGTTAAAATCTGAATTTTTCTTCAAAATAATAATAAAAAATTTCTGGTAAACTCTCTTCACCTTAGGAAGAATTAAATTAAAAAAAATTCAGTTTAGTCCATCGATTGGGCGGAAAAAAAATTATTTCTCATAAAATTTTAGTCAGTCAGTGTGTTTAGGACTAAGTTAGTGTCAACAAAAAAAAAATCTGCATGCGCACAAGGCACGACACCGAGTACGCCCCCTCTTCTTGCAATATGGAGGACGAGCGGCACGGAGGTCAAGACCCGACTCCCGTCGAGGCTCTTCGACAAGAGTTTAATGAGCACATCGTGAATTAAGAGCGTCGCATGAATGAGTTAAGGGACATGATCGCTCAACTTACGACTGCTAGAGCGGCTCCACTAGCCCCTCCTAATCCTCTACCAATTAATCCTCACCCCCCGAACCACCACCAGCCCCGTTATCCTCCTCGAATTGAGGAGGACTACAACGACCTTGCACCACGTGGTCCACACAATTATAATCGAGCTCCACAAGAGTTCAACATCACGAAAGCCATCTGTATAGAAGCCCCTACTTACGACAGCATGGGGCAGCCCCAAATCTTTCTGAATTGGCTAATGGACATCGAGTGCTACTTCGAGTGGCATAACTTAACCGATAGGCAAAAGGTCCAAGTCGCTAGGCTGAAATTACTAGACCGGGCTAAGGTATATTGGCTCAACGAGGAGAGACGCATGGGAGTACTTGATGGAACACCGCCAATTGGTTGGCAGGTTATGAAAGCTATGTTGTCGGATCAATACGTCCCCACGTATTACCGTACACAACTGTTTGATGACTTAGCCTCTCTTAAGCAAGGGAGTCAGTCGGTGTCTGATTACATGGGTACACTTAAGGATCTGTTAGTACGCTGCGACGTTAAGGAGATGCCCGAGGTGACTCTCTCGAGATTTCGGAAGGGGTTGGATCCGGATATTCAGCGCAAGCTTTTTCCTTATGGGCATACAGATATAAACACCACGTACAACGCGGCCTTGGACATTGAAAAAAATATCGCTCTCAAGTCTAAAGCAAAGTATTTCCACAAGGGGAAGTCCACGTATAGAGACAAAGGAAAGTTTAAGGCTACCGACACAAGTTTGATAGTCATCACCGCTAGGAATTCTAAGAATCCAACCAGAGAGCGAGTGCCAATTGGGAGAGTTAATAAGACGAATGCCACATGCTACGCTTGTGGAGTACAAGGGCATTATGCGAGCGAATGGCCCATCAAGCCTAAGGCCTTAGCTTTATTGGATGCTCCTAACGACCCGGCCGAAATAATTTATGAAGCCGACGAGGGGTCCGATGTTGAGGGAGTCCCGAGTGATTTGGAGGATGAACATAACCTCATGGTTATGCGTTGTATCTTGACGGTTCCCCGAACGCCAAACGATTGGAATAGGACGACCCTCTTTTCGATGATATTTAAGAGCGGAGAGAAGTTGTGTAAGCTTATCATCGATAGTGGGAGTTGTATGAACGTCGTTTCGGAGTGCGCGATTGCAAGGATGTCATTAGTTGCCGAACCCCACCCCCAACCTTATCATGTAGCTTGGGTAAATAAGAGTTCTCTTTCGGTCACGAAGCGTTGTCTAGTTCCCCTTAACGTCAAATCTTATTCCGGGCAAGTGTGGTGTGATGTCATCCCCATGGATGCATGCCACATCCTTCTTGGCCGGCCTTGCCTATATGACCATAACATAACTCACTTCGGTAGAGCTAATACTTATGAGTTTAAGTTTAAGGGGAAGATTATTACCTTTAAACCAACTCCACCTAAGGACCCGACTATTCCGTCCAAGGATACCATTGTACCCGTGGAGAAGAAAACCTTGAACTTAATAGGAAGAAAAGAGTTCACCCGCGACCCATTTCTAGATGGCGTGATCTATGCGTTAGTGCTCTTGAGTATTAAGGAAGATGGTGATAAATTAGATGGTCTTCCAGGTGAATTAAAACAACTGTTGGATGAATATAAAGATTTGTATCCGACCGAGTTACCCCCCATCTTACCGCCACTACGTGACATCCAACACACCATAGATCTCATCCCAGGTTCCTCACTCCCGAATCAACCCCATTATAGGCTCCACCTGGCGGCGCATCAAGAGCTTCAAACTCAAATATCGGAACTCTTAACTAAAGGGTTCATCCGCCATAGTTTGACCCCATGTGCCGTTCCGGACCTATTTGCTCCAAAAAAGGACGGTACTTGGAGGATGTGTGTCGATAGTAGGGCGATTAATAAGATCACTATTAAATATAGGTTCCCTATTCCCCGATTGGATGATCTTTTGGATATGCTTGCCGGAGCCACGATCTTTTCCAAGTTGGATCTTAAGAGTGGCTACCATCAAATTAGAATTCGGGAAGGGGACGAGTGGAAGACGACGTTTAAAACTAAGGATGGTTTAAATGAATGGCTTGTCATGCCCTTCAGGCTTTCTAATGCCCCAAACACATTTTCACGGATGATGACTCAAATATTCCAACCCTTCATGGGTAAATTCATCGTAGTGTATTTTGATGACATCTTGGTGTTTAGCTTGACGCCCACAGAACATACAATCACTTGAGGACATTCTTAACTACTTTAAGGAAGGAAACATTATTCTTAAATCTAAAGAAATGTACTTTCCTTGTCCGTGAGGTAGAGTTCTTAGGATATCTTGTAGGAGCGGACGGTATTAGAGTAGACCCGAAGAAGGTGCAAGTTATTACCGAGTGGCCGGAGCCCAAGTCCATCCGTGACGTTAGAAGTTTCCATGGACTCGCTACTTTTTATCGGCGTTTTATTAGGAATTTTAGTAGCATCATGGCTCCCCTAACGGAGTGCATGAAGAAGGGGGATTTCAAATGGACTAAATCTGCCAATCATGTCTTCCAAACGATCAAAACACTTATGACGGAAGCACCTCTCCTACGCTTACCGGATTTCTCTAAGGTGTTTGAATTAGCGTGCGATGCGTACGGGGTCGGGATTGGAGGAGTATTAAGTCAAGAGGGTCACCACATTTGTTATTTTTGTGAGAAGTTGTCCGGGGCTAAATTAAACTACTCCAATTACGATCGGGAATTTTATGCGGTGGTCCGAAGTTTGCACTATTGGAGACACTATCTCCTTTCCAAGGAATTTGTGCTGCTTTCGGATCATGAAGCCTTACGTTTTATTAACTCCCAACATAAAATCAGCCCCCGGCACGCTAAGTGGGTGTCATTCATCCAAGAGTACACGTTCACTCTTAAGCATCTTAAGGGGTCCAACAACCGTGTGGCCGACGCCCTTAGCCAACTCTCGTTATTATTGTCCACCATGCAAGTTAAGGTGATTGGTTTTGAGCGTGTTAAGGGCGAATACGCGACATGTCCGGACTTTAAGGACATCTACTTTGCCACCCAAGAGGAGTCTCCCTCCACTATTTCGGCATTCTACATCCGGGATGGTTACTTATTTAAGCACACGAAGTTGTGTATCCCACAAACTTCCCTCCGCCATCATATCATTTGGAAACTTCATGGTGGGGGCCTTGGTGGCCATTTTGGTCGGGATAAGACGCTAGCTTTAGTAGAGGAGAAATTTTATTGGCCGGGTTTGAATTCTCTCGTTGGTAAAATCGTTAGTAGTTGTCGTACTTGTCAACAAGCTAAGTGTAGTAAAACAAACGCCGGTCTCTACACCCCTCTACCCATCCCTTCTATCCCTTGGGAGGATGTGAGTATGGACTTCATTTTAGGCCTCCCGCCCAACTTCCGACAACATGACTCTATTTTGGTAGTTGTAGACCGGTTCTCGAAGATGGCGTACTTTATTGCGTGTAGCAAAACTAGTGACGCCTCGCACATGGCAAAAATTTATTTTAAGGAAGTTGTCGGGCACCGCGGCGTTCCAAAAACTATCGTTAGTGATCGGGACATCAAATTTACTAGTTACTTTTGGAAGATGCTCTGGAAACATATGGGAACCAAACTTTTGTTTTCGTCCGCCTATCATCCGCAATCGGATGGCCAAACGGAGGTCGTAAATAGGAGCGTGGGCAATCTTTTACGTTGTCTTGTTGGAGAGCACAAAGGCACTTGGGATCTCATTCTCCCTCACGCACAACTCGCTTATAATAATTCTAAGAATAGGTCTACCGGGTTGTCACCGAATGAGATTGTGCATGGTTATAAGGCGCCCGTGCCACTTGACTTGATTCCCCTACCGCCCACTTATAAATCAAGTCACTTCGCACAGGAATTTGCCCAACACATTCAAAATTTACATAAACACATACAAGAAGTGTTAGCCACGCAATATACGTCCGATCAGTTACACGCGAATTTGCACCGTTGAGCCATCCATTTTAATGTTGGTGATTTGGTCTTGGTTCGTCTCATTCCCGAGCGGATGCCTTCGGGTACCGTCAAAACGTTGGCCAATCGGAGAGCCGGCCCATTTCGAGTTGCTAAGAAATTAGGAGACAATGCGTATCTTTTGGATTTACCGTCCGATTGGGGTATATCCCCTATTTTTAATGTTTCCGATTTAACACCTTATACTTCTCCGCCGCTTGAAATATGCAACTCTCCTTTTTCTTCTTCCTCTCGATCTTCCCTTGGGCTTGGGGGGGAAAGGTCTCATGAATCGCCTCTTACTACGGATTCCGTTGGAGGTACGTTGGTGTATGCTTTTTCTTCAGTCTTACCTTTTTCGACTAATGCTTTTCCTAGTTTTCCCAAGACCTCTTTCTTACCAGACAGGATCCTTGCCGATGAAGTTCTCCCATCCCCGCTTGGTACCTCTCGCCGCTATTTGGTCCACTGGCGTGATCGCCCATCCTCCGATGATTCATGGGTTCCCGAAGATGAAGTGGCTCGCTTGGATGATGCTCTTCTTCGCCGCTACAAAGACGCCAACTCCTCTGTGATGAGTCCTTTTGAGAGGGGAGGATTGACGGAGCCGACCCTCTCCAACCCGCGGCCGTTGATGTTGAAGCGCTAACGGATCACACGCCACCACTACAAAGCCAAGCCGTTGATGTTGAAGCGCTAACGGATGACACGCCACAACTACAAAGCAAATCCGTTGATGTTGAAGCGCTAACGGATGATACGCCACCACTACAAAGCAAAGATCTACGACGAAATAATGACGTGGGAGCGCGGCGCCGCACCTCTTCCCGCTACCATCTTCGTTCGCGAGATAACGCCATCAAGTGACGTTGTTGTCATAAAAACTGTCGGGCTGCGGATAACAATTTTTATGCTATTTTTTTGTTTAATTGTTGGCCTACATTTAGCCTCCAAATGCCTTTAATTTCTGAAATATTTTATGTATAACTTTTATTTAGAGTGGGTCATATATAAGGCATCCACTCCCTTGGTTTTAGATAGAGAAAATTAAACCTAAATCTTATCTTCAGCTTTTTTTGAGAACCGATTTCTCATTGCCGCCGCCCCCTATCTTCCGCCTCCTTGAAGAGTTCGGCCAAATGAGGGCCTGCTTCTTCCGGCGTGGGAGCTTCGCGGTGTGACTCCGTTGAAGGTGGACGTGCAAAGCTTCTTCCGGTGTGACTCCGGAGGAGCCGTGGTAGAGCGATTCTCCACGTGCAACTATCTACGAGTTGGGGTAACGATTCCTCCTCTCCATCTTGTGTGTTTCTTCTACCTCCTACGCATATTTCTTGTGCGAACGTTTTGGTGTGAAATCTGAAATTTTTAACATCGAAGTACTTCCATTTGGTTTTCGCATTTGATTCTCCGAGTTTCTCGCATTCGAAGAAGGGTGGTGACCTTTGGTTTTTCTTAGTCGGGGGAGATCAACCACTTTTCGAATCCTTTCTTTGGTGGATCTCCTTGGTACGACTTCACTCGACCGAACCGTGTGGGTTCATTTCGCCGGAAAGGATAGTGGCCTCTAGTCACTATTTGATCCTAAGGGGGTTAGCGATCCTCAAGTCGTTGTGTAATGATAAACGTTAATCTAAAACGTGGCTACGCTTGCGTGTGGTGTTCTAAATTAGATCGTGTGCGGGTAGATGTAGTTGCTAGAACGTGCCGGACATTTCTCCCCGGAAGCCTACATCAGGAATATATACAAGTCAGGCGCGGGTGAACTCGCGCGGGCTTAAATGTTAAAATATATAAAATAAAGGAATGCATGTGTAATTAAATAAACCGAAACTTTTTGGGTATTATTCTCAAAATAACCCTGATTTGATGAAGTCTCCCTTGAATTAAGATTAATTAAGTTGTATTTGACAATGCCTTTATGTTATGTGCTTATAGTATTTAATTGTCAAGTACACACTAATGTCAGATGACAATGGGTCATCAAACAAAGGACTATACAATATAATCCCTCATTGTATAGGACATGGTGTTGACTCATGTGTAATCTCTATTGGTGTGTACTTAATTTTCAAGTGCATAGGAATCAAGGAAAAGAATGGTTGCTGAGTTCAGGAAGAATAAAAAATTTTACTAAGTAAAATTCATTGAGTGTACACGTGAAGTCTTTTGTCATTCATCGAGACATCATGTGAACACCCGTGGAATTCGTCGAGTTTACTCAGCAAATTTCTCATGGTTTCTCAAAACTTCTTCAAGACTGACCAAGTAAAATTTATCAAGTGTACACGTGAAGTCTCGTGTCATTTGTCAATAGTACACATGAACACTGATGGAATTCGTCGAGTTTACTCGAGTGGTCCTGTGATAGTTATTAGAAAATTTTCTTCTGGTCCCATTTTCGACTAAGTAAAGTTCATCGAATGATCTACTATAATTTTTCGATTTCTTTCGAGTAATTTGTCGAATGATCTTATGTAATCTAAGTGATTCGTCGAGTGGTCTAATTATGACACAAGTCATCTCGAAGATTGGACTTAACGATTTTTCTGTTTCGATTTTTCTTACGGGTTCTATTTCATATGTCGGCCATGTAGAGGAATCATATATATAATGAGGATTACATTTCAAACGATTCAGAATCACAAGTAATCACATGAATCTCGTAACCAAATTTCAATTCTTGAACAACTGAAGTTCTTTCCAATCTACTATTCTCGGAAACGATCAACCCAATGACCTGGACGTTCACGATCAGTGATTCCTCACGAGATCAAAATCGACAAGATCATTGCTTTCAGTTTCTTCAAAGGTGTTCTTGATCTAATCAGATTCCAAAGTTTTTAGATCAAGGTTTTCAAGTTTTCAAGTCTTCTCCTTCAACCTTCATTTTAAGATCTACTCTTTAAGAAGAAAGAAGATTGAATCCATTCATATTTGAAGAAGAAGATTGTTTTCTATTTAGAAACTTGTAAAAATTATTTTTATTATTGTTGGAAGTTTATACTTCCGAGTTTGTAGATACGTATTTTTGGATCGTTGTAGGAGAGGTTGTTCTCCGAGTTATAGAAGCGTTGTCTCCGAGTTGTAGGAGTTGAGGCTCCGAGGTGTAAGATTATGATAATTTGAGTTTTGGTGAAGTAGCCGAGTCTAGCTCGAAGTGCTATATATGCGAGGCGGGATAGTGCACGTACCCATTCCGAGAAACCACTATAAATCCTTGTGTCTGTACCGTGCTTCTATGTGTTTGTTTATCTTTATTTTCTAATCCGCAAAAAGATGCAGAACTCACCTATTCACCCCCTCTATGTGATTTAGGTAGACAAGTAGATACCTTCAATTGGTATCAAAGGGAGGTTGTTCGTTAAAATGTTTACACCTTGAACAAGATCTCCATCTAGTTGTCAAAAGTATAAGCACATTTTTTTCTGATATAGATAGTTGCAAGTTTATTTCCTTCATGAAGTTGGTCATGTGTTCTAAAGAAAACTTCCCCATTTAGAACGAAAGAGTAAGGATCTTCATGGAAGTTGTCGATCCCAGAATATTTTAGATTGTTGAAGAAGGTCCACATATGTAACAACCTGCATTTTCTCCAGCTTAAGTTATATCAGAGTAAGAGAAAATACGCGTCGTAATGTCACGCCATGTAGGGGATAACTGCAGACACTCAGACAAAACTCGAAACTCTACAGTTTATATGAAATTCATATGTTATTAAGTAAAAACCATTTTAAGTTTAGATGGTTGTATCCCTCGGCACAGTGGATCATCTAGTCCACGAGTAAAAGTATAGTTATACGCTGTAGAAATACTTTGATTATGTTGGATTAACA
The DNA here is from genome assembly GCA_039583875.1 of Platanthera guangdongensis. Classification (NCBI taxonomy): domain Eukaryota; kingdom Viridiplantae; phylum Streptophyta; class Magnoliopsida; order Asparagales; family Orchidaceae; genus Platanthera; species Platanthera guangdongensis. The sequence continues at coordinate 156,567,028 of CM077152.1, forward strand.
TCCTACATGAGCATAGACATCCCGAAGGATAACTCGTGATATGCAAGACTCTAGATTTATTATAAGTATAGAATTAATTTTTACGTTAGTTAGAAAATAGTATTTTAGTTTTAGAAAGATGGTATGTTTGAAATACTAGTAGTAAGGTTTTTATAAGTTAAAATATCTAACATGCAACCTAAAATAAACATTTCTAGAGAGCAAATAAAAACAACCACAAAATAGGCCAACTAGGCAGCTTAGCAAAGTACATAGCACTTCAAAAGAAAACTCCCCCAGTGGGCGTCAACAACCTGATATGAACCCACTGGAGAGCATGTATGTTTGTACTAACATGAAAGCAACAAAACACTACCTCACTACTTTGAGAAAAACCTCTACAAAACAGCAGTCCACTAGTAAACTTCCATAAACCTAGCTGCTCACCCGACTACTGCCCTGAACCTAAGGCATTTAGAGAAAGAACACCTTAGTAAGAAAATACAAGTGGCAAAAAGAGACAATAATCAAGTAATAGTATAAGGGGTTACCAAACCTAATTATAAGAAAAACTGACAACCTCGGTTGAATAAGAAGTAAAAGAATAGAGGTAAAAGCTAACATACCGACTCCAAGAGTAGGAATATTGCACCAAGTGCGATAAAAATCCAAGCTTTATGAAACGTGAATATAAGTCTAGGTATCAGAAAATGGACTACCCATAACTTTATAAGTAAAATCACCGGGGAAATAACGGCACCTGCAGTGGAGGGAACCTACCCAACACACCAACAGTCAATACAAACCACAACCACCGGGGAAATAAACCGGCACCTGCTGTGGTGGGAACCTACCCAACACATCAATAGTCAATAAAAACCATAACCACCCGGGAAATAAACCGGCACCTGCAGTGGTGGGAACCTACACAACACACCTACAGTCACACCACTTTACACAAAACCACTGGGGAAAAATTTCATGACCAAACATGGTCACACAAACACCACCTGAATATTTTTAAAAGACCACAACCCAAAACAAGGGTTTATTCCAAAGGAAATGAAGAAGAAAGCCCAAAGAATTTCTCTAAGGCTCATACTAAATGAATCGGACCAGACTTGGCGAGATGAATCAATCCTTGGGGAAAAGCGTCGAGTACACTTGACGCCATGTCGAGTGCAGTCAACACACTTGACACCATTGCCTAAGGGAAAAGCGTCATGTACACTCGACGCCGCGTCAAGTTCAGTGAACGCACTCGACGCCATCCAGCTAAACTCTGTGAAAAGAAACAACCAACTCGACACCATCAATTCTTTTTGACTTAGACTCAGAATTCCTTCCTGGCGAGACTTCACTCAACACCACGTTGGGTGAATACCACTCACTCAACGCTTTTAGACTTCGGCTAAAAATTGGATTCAGTGCTAAGGCTATACTCAATGCCTAAGGGCTACACTCAATTCCAAGGCTATACTCGATGCCTACCCAACGAATCTGCTCCGTTTGACGAACTCCGTTCGACGAATTAGCTATTCCCGAGGAACTCCATTTGACGAATTTGCACAGTTCGATGAATTGACATTAGTTTGTCGAACTTTGTTCGATGAATAGCCTTCTGGTTGACAAACTCCGTTCAACGACCGCTGTTCGAAGAATTGCCATATATTCGTCGAACTTCGTTCGACGAGTTAACGTCGGTTTGACGAACTCTGTCCACTCCTAACCGACAACTACACAATGAATCTAATCCAATGAATCTAACCCCTCATATATTTGTTGAACTTGGCCGGAAAACTATAACATAAAGCTGACCAGAAAAATGGTCGGATCAAACCATACTCCCAAAATTACAAGGGAAGAACCGTACGAAAAATATACATGGAAAAGAAAGTTTGGCAAGGGGAAGAAGTCATCACTTGTCTCAAATCGCCGATTTCGGCCACGTAAATGCTTCTCCTCATGGATTTGGCTGCAGCAACACCTAAGCAATACTTCCTGAATCTTTTCAGGACGAAAAAAGGGTCAAAACCACAACCTAAACATCTTAAAATCCACGAAATGGGAAAACCTTACGGTTAAAACGTAGATCTAGGTGAGAGTTATCTGGACCTGCTCTCTGATGAAAATTTCATACACCAGATCTCCTTCATTCGACGGTACTACAAAGACACCTCTTTTTTATCCAAACATGCCGACGGTTTTCAAGAAAAAGATGATGAATAAGGTTTGTCTATTCACAAGGCTATTTATACTTAGACATAAAAGTATTATAATAATAGTTTCTTATTAAATAGTGGTCCAAACGAACCAAAATTCGCGCCAACACGGATTTCTACAAAAATCACACCGTAGCTAAATACCGACACTACGAACCCAACGCCGCAATCAAAATTAAGATTCGACGAACCAAACTCGGGCAAACACCTCCCGAATCCAAAACACAAGCATTCCCAAAGAGGCCCCACCGAGTCACCAAAACAGACCGGGCTCGCTAGGGAATCTTGCAAACGAGCTAAACCCACCCACACAGAGAGAAAACTATGAGCCAAAACCGCGCTCTAACAATGGCATGTGTCGAGAACTCATCAACGTAACACCCTGACATCATAAACATGCCAGATAATAAAATTATACCAAATATCGAAAAATCGGGGGCGTTACAACATATGCCAATGATTGCCTCAACCATCAATCTAAGTCTGGTGGTTTCAAAGAAGATGCTGGACCTGACCAAAAATGTTATTGCACTTGTCTCTTTGGACAAGAAAGTGAAGAACATAATTACGAGTGCAGTGGATGGCTCAATGTTGCAGTATTTAATCCATTGTATGTTTACCAAAGAAATGAGGACTTCTCTAATCATCCTTTTGTAAGGACTGAAGGAGGTTAGGGATGACCGGAAATACCTCGTCAATCAGGAGTACGAAGCTTTCAAACAAGAAAAAAGAGACTGTATAGCCAACTTCTATGAGAAGTTCTCCAGGATTGTGAACGGTCTAAGGAATTATGGTCGAAAGTTTACAAATAGTGAACTTAACGACAAATTCTTGACATCCCTGACAAAAGAATGAGACAACAAGATTTATGCAATAAGGGAGTTTGGTAGACATGCCGACATAGACCCACAAAATCTCTTTGGGATGCTTCTTTCCTATGAGCTTCAAATCAATACGAGAAAAGCTGAAGAAGAAGGGAGCAGAACTTCAACCATAGAGAAATCAGTGGCCCTGAAGGCTGAGGGGTTAAGGAAAGCTAGGGCTATGTCTCCTGTCAGAACTCAAACTTCATGTGATCATGACGATTCAGAACCAAGCACCTCGAGCTCAGAAATATTACATGTATAATTTTCTCATCTCTCCAAGCAATTTAAGAGGATGCTGAGCAAGAGGAGGCAGATGAGAAATCATTCCTACTCGTATCTTTATAGGAGATCACATCGTGATGGTGATCATTATAAGAAAAGCTACAATAGTAACGACAGGTATAAATATAAACAGAATAAACATATTTCCTATAACGTTGTGTGTTATTGCAATAATAAGTCAGGGCACATGATCATCAAATGCCCTTACAAGAAGAATGATAGTATCCTTAGCACTCGCCGCATCCCTATGGCCCTGGGAAAGTGCGGGCCAGAAATTCCCCACTCGCCAACTGCCTGTCGAGATCTATGCTCGAGTGCGAGCCTGCTGCTCCACTCTCCCCCTGCTCCACTCTACCCCACCTGGGCAAGCCGACCGATCTGCCGAAATCTCGCTCAATGCCAAGAAAGAGGCATTAGGTGAACAAGCCTCACTCGACATTTGTTCGGAAGGAGTCAAGTGGACTCAACGCTAGGGGAAGGCGCTGAGTGGACTCAGCTCTAGGGGCCCGGCTCACCTTGCTTGGCTAGTCTAGCTTCTATCGATCCCCACTCGACGGATATGGGGTTGTACATAATCCCCGCTCTTTGCGAGGTTGCCCCAAGCTCGGAAAGAAACATCCAACTCCACAAAATGCGGAGAGTGTGGCAGGAGCCAGAGAGAATCTTTTGGTGGGATCCACCAATAACTATAGATATGTGCCCGCATACCTGGACGATCTTTGCCATTCCCATTACTCTGACCATGTCAAGATGCCTCTTTCTAAAGAGCTACAAGAGAGGCTAGACTGTGCTAGTGGGCTCAACGCCGCTCAGTATACCAACCTGGTCTTCGTATCCCCCAGCACCTTGCTGCGCGAGTCCCCAAATCCTCAGCCTTCCAAAAAGGCCAAGTCAGCTCCCAAAACTGCCGAGTCGGCCAATCACGACCTGGTCTCCACCCCCGACCATGGACTCGCTTCTTCCTCTACGCCAGCTCCTGAATAAAAGGCGAAAGGGATCATCAATATTCTTGCGGACCAGGGCAGTCATCAGATTGATGGCAAAGCCTCCACGCCTCGAGTCGACTCTATTGGGTTTTTGTTACCATAATAGCCTTGATTTGAAGAAGTCTCCCTAAAACTAAGGTGAATTGTAGTTGTATTTGGTGGTGTTTGTTTAGATGTGCTTGCTAGTTATAATTGCGAAGTGTAAACCAATGTCTGTCTATAATGAGTCGCCAAACACAGGATCATATAATGTAATCCCTCATTGTGTAATCCATGGTATTGACACATGTGTAGCCTCTCTATTGGGACACACTTCTTTTTCAAGTGCTAAAGATATGGAAGAAGCTATGGGATGCTGCTCTTCAAGAATAAGAGTTAAAATCATGTTTAGAAATTTTTCTAAGTCCAATACTCGAGAAGCCAAGTCTAATTCTCGAAAAGCGAGTCTAGTACTCGAGAAGCTGCAGTCATTACACGCGAAGGATAAGTCTTAAGTCGTTGAAAGCGCTAAAAATTTAATTCTAGTTCTTGAGTGAGGTTTGTTGTAATCGAGTAGAAGTTGTCTAGTTCTCGAGTAAGCCTAAGTCTAATAGCGTTAAGAGCTAAACTTGACTCAACGCCATCTGGGAATTTTCTCTCGAGAAGTCCAGTCTGTTCTCTAGTAATAGAAGCAGTTCTCGAGAAGTCATTCATATTCTCGAGAAATGCTAGAGTACAAATTGAACTGCTGATTTCATCGAACGTAGTCAGCCAGATATAGTCGATCAGATTTCATCAAACGCAGTCCGCCAGATTTAGTCGATCAGATTTCGTCGAAAGTTCATCGGGAATTCATTGATTGCAGTCCCCCAGATTTAGTCGATCAGAATTCGTCGATTTGAAAAGCAAATTAGTAGATCTAATTTTCGTTGATATGAGTTCCAAACTCATCGAGCAGAGTTCCACGATCAACTTTTGGAGATCAGATTTTCGATCGGGATTTAGATTTATTCGAAGTCTATTTCTCAAGAAATAATCATCTTCTCGAGAAATGCAGTTGCTGACTCTGAAGATCAAAACACAAAGATAGGATTTCAAATTCAGTATCAAGTTTTGAAAGTTTGATCTTAGTGGATCATTCCTTAATGCTAATTAGACCGTTGAGAAAGGTCTATAAAATTTCTTGTCAGAATCGACAAACCCTAAGTAGAATACGAAATATTCTTATGGTATTCTGAATCATTCTTTAACTTCTAAATCAGGAAGCATCGTCGCCGACAAGATTGTTCTTCATCGCCGAAATTCTTGATCCAGAGATTCAGACAAGAAAAATCAACTGATCAAGCTTTTTCGACCTCTACAAATCTTTTCCTTGATCGTGGTTATTCTACGTTCTAAAATTGAAGTGTTCTCAGATTTCTTCCTCGACTTTTCTGATAGGGCTTTTCAATTTTTCAAGAAGGAAGAAGCCGAGATTCAGCCATATCTGTGAAGACAAGTTTGTGTATTTCTTTGTAAATCCATTTTACTTTTGTAGGAGATATTATCCGAGATTGTAGGAGATTTTGTCTCCGAGCTTGTAGGAAGTTTTTCTTCCAAGTTATAGGAACGTTGTTCCGAGTTGTAGGATTATTTTCAATCCGAGATACTAAAGTAGTCGAGTCTAGTGTGTTGCTAGATCGGTGAGGTGGAAAGTGGTTGTACCCAAGGTTAGGGAACCACTATAACTCTTGGTGTCATCTGTGAATGCTTGCTTATTTTTTTGTGCTCACTCGTTCAATTTTTATTCTGCAAAAAGATGCAGAACTCACCTATTCACCCCCCTCTAGGAGATTTAGGTAGACAACTTAAAAAATTTTCAATTAGTAGCAGAGCCAGGTTGTTCATCAAAAGGTTAACACCTTGAACAGATCTGTCCCAAGTTGTCTTTTGAGTGTTTCAAGCATGGACAGATCCAAGGACTCCACTAAGCTTCTAGTGTACAATACAACAAACTTTCCCATGTGGAAAGAAAAAGTAAACTTCTTCATGGAAGCCATTGACCCCTGCATCTTCCTGATAGTTGAAGAAGGCCCTCATGTGCCTACGATCACTTCCACAATTGATCTTACTAAGAAGGTGCCAAATAAATTGATGGACCTCAACAAAAACGAGATTGCACTTGTCTCTCTTGACAAGAAAGCCAAAAACATCATCGCAAGCGCAGTCAATGACTTTATGTTGGAGAACCTCATTCACAGCAATTCTGCCAAGGAGATGTGGCAGTCTCTAATCATCTTGATGGAAGGCACAGAAGAAGTAAGGGATGACAGAAGATCCCTTCTGAATCATAAGTATGAGGCCTTCAAGCAAGGCCCCAAGGAAGCAATTGTCGGCACATATGAAGACTTTTTCAAAATCATCAATGGCCTAAGGAACTACGGCCAGGTGTTCACAGATGGTGAACTAAATGACAAGTTCCTGAGAACCTTGACAAAAGAAAGCAGACAGCTCATGAAAGGCCAAAACTTCATCTTCTGCTTCCACTAAAGAAGACTATGAAGAAGAACAATCAGAGCCAAGCACCTCAGGCTCAGAGCTATCTGATGGAGAGTTCTTCCCACTCTCCCGACAATTCAAGAAGTTTCTCAGCAAGAAGAAACAAATGAGAGGAAATGATTCCTCATTCATAAGAACACGTCACGACGGTGACTATCAAAAGAAAAGTCACACATCTGACAGGTATAAATCTAAACCGAACAAACATGTTTCATCAAAATGTTGTTTGTTACTATTGTAATAAGTTAGGGCATATAAGTACTGACTGCCCTCACAAGGAGGAGGGTGGAGGAAGAGAGGAGAAGAAAACTTCTTATAACAAGAAGAGAAATGAAAGAAGCCTAGTAGTCAAGAAGGGCAAGACTCTCAGCGACTCTGACTCATCTGAGTCAAGTGATGAGGAAGCCTACTTTGGTCTAATTGCACAAACAGATGAGGAAGAAGAACCCCAGTACATTGCGAAGGTAATCTCTCATACTCTTCTCTCTGAATCAGATGCTTCTGACCATGATCATGAGGACTGCTCCTCTAATGATGAGTCTGAACTCATGGCTCAATATAAAGAGTTAATCAAAGCTTATGATAAATGTCAAAAAATTATGAAAACTCAGGCCAACGAGATTAAATATCTCAAGGCTGAAGAGAGCACTCTGAGAGAGGAAGTCGCCAAGACGGACTCACTCAAAGAGAATTTTAATGCTGCAATTGAAGAGAATAATAAAGCTCTCATGCACGTAGATCTGAAGGAGAAAATCATCAAAGAATTGGAAGAACAACTTGCAGCTAAAAAGAAACTTGTTGAAAGTTTCTCCAAACCCAAGACTGTCCTTTCGTTTGTTGTTGAATTCTCAGCTTAGGCCAAAGGTGCTGGAATAGGCCATATTGGTGCTCTAGTAAATCTTCTAGGAGAAATAAAGCCCAAAGGAGAAATAAGGCTGCCAAGAATGCTCTAGCCAAGGAGAAGGGGAAAGCTCCTCAAGTTCAGACTTCATTCAAGGTTATCTTTCCAAGTAACCAGTTTGATCTTGATTCCTCTTATAGTCACTTTGCTAGGCCTATTTATGTAGAGCCCAATTCTCGATATCAAGGATGGACCCATCCCCGGAACTTTAGCGAAAATGTCTTCAAGGCACCTTATGAGGAGATCACTCTTTAGAGCTATGGCCCTTATAGTCAAGGTCACAACATCAAGAAAGCACCAAAAGCCAAACCCATTGTGGAAAAGCCTATTATGGAGAAGAAGTCATGTGAGTGCCATCACCATGAAGCTTCTACCTCCAAATCTGCTACCCATGCTATACCACACTCTCAAAAGGGCAAGCAGGAGAAATTTAGGCAAAAATACAACAGTTTTAACTATTAGTGATGCGACAAAGTTGGTAACTTTACTATAGATTGCTTGTTTAACTATAGAAATTATGTAACTCCTTAAGTTAACAATGTGAGAAGGACCACTCATAATGTTAATACACATAGGGGGAGTATGCTAACTAGAGACCTAGGACCCAAACTTGTTTAGGTTTCTAAGGGATTCTAAACTTATGGATATAGGTATGTCCATAGGCCAACAAAAACTCCTACCTGACAAATGGACAAGAAGAAGTTCCAGGAAATCTTTTGGAATTAGAATATTTAATCTGTGTCGTTGAAAGTTTGACAACAAAGCAACTGAAGAAGAGACACTCTTGAATTGGTTGAGGGGGAGCTTCTAGCTAAAAACTCTATCCAAAAGGACCTCAGAGGTTGTTGAGCTCTTAGTGAAGAAGAGGCTATGATTGAGACCTTTGACCGCCCCCCTATTAAAGATGTCAGAAAGGGGGAGTGAGAGATGAAAAGAAAAGGGAGGAGAAAAATGCAAGCCTGAATGAAGCTGTCAGAAAGGGGGAGAAATGCATAAAATGCATCGGTATCCCCTTAAAAAAAGTAAGGCAATGCATTATTTTTTTTACTTCACATTTTTTTCCGATGTTATTCAGCTAAGTATATGAGGTTCTGACTTCTTCAAACAGGCGGAGATTGTTGGGTTTTTGTTACCACGATAACCTTGATTTGTAGAAGTCCCCCTAAAACTAAGGTGAATTGTAGTTGTATTTGATGGTGTTTGTTTAGATGTGCTTGCAGGTTATAATTAGCAAGTGTAGACCAATGTCAATCTACAATGAGTCGTCAAACACAGGACCATACAATGTAATCCCTCATTGTGTGATCCATGGGGTTGACTCATGTGTAGCCTCTCTATTAGGACACACTTCTTTTTCAAGTGCTAAAGTTATAGAGGAAGCTATGGGATGATGGTCTTCAAGATGAAGAGTTGAAATCATGTTAAGAAAATTTTCTAAGTCTGGTACTCGAGAAGCCAAGTCTAATTCTCGAGAAGCTAAGTCTCGTACTCGAGAAGCTGCAGTCATTGCTCGAGAAGGCTAAGTCTTAAGGCATTGAAAGCGCTGAAAAGCTAAGTCTAGTTCTCGAGTGAGGTTTATTGTACTCGAGTAGAAGTTCTCTAGTTCTCGAATAAGCCTAAGTCTAATAGCGTTGAGAGCGAGACATGACTCAACAAGATCTGGCAATTTTCTCTCGAGAAGTCCAGTCTGTTCTCGAGCAACAGAAGCAGTTCTCGAGAAGTCATTCATCTTGTCGAGAAATGTTCGTGTATAATTTGAATTACTGATTTCGTCAAACGCATTCCGCCAGATTTAGTCCATCAGATTTCATCGAATGCAGTTCGCCAGATTTAGTCGATCAGATTTTGTCCAACGTTGATCGAGAATTCGTCGATCGCAGTCCGCCAGATTTAGTCGATCAGAATTCATCGATCGAAAATCCAAATTAGTAGATCTGATTTTCGTCAATATGAGTTCCAAACTCGTCAAGCAGAGTTCGACGATCAAATTTTGAAGATCTGATTTTCGATCGGAATTTAGATTTATTCGAAGTATATTTCTCGATAAATAATCATCTTCTCGAGAAATACAGTTGCAGACTCTGTAGATCAAAATAGAAATACAAGATTTAAAATTCAGTATCAAGTTTAGAAAGTTTGATCATCGTGGATCTTTCCTTAATGCTAATTAGACCGTTGAGAAAGGTCTATTAAAGGTCGTGTCAGAATCGATGGACCCTAAGTAGAATATGAAATATTCTTATTGTATTCTGAATCGTTCTTTAACTTCTAAATAAGGAAGCATCGTCGGCGACATGATTGATCTTCATCGTCGAACTTCTTGATCCAGAGATTCTGACAATAAGAATCAACTGATCAAGCTTTTTCGACCTTTGCAAATCTTACCGTTGATCGTGGTGATTCTACGTTCTCATATTGAAGCATTCTCAGATTTCTTTCGTGACCTTTCTGATAGGGATTTTCAATTTTTCAAGATGGATGAAGCCGAGATTCAGCCAGATCTATGATGACAAGTTTGTGTATTTCTTGTAGGAGTTATTCTCCGAGATTATAGGAGATTTTGTCTATTTTAATCTATTTTACTCTTGTAGTAGTTATTCTCCGAGATTATAAGAGATTTTGTCTCCGAGCTTGTAGGAAGTTTTTCTTCCGAGTTGTAGAAACGTTGTTCCGAGTTGTAGGATTATTTTCAATCCGAGATAGTGAAGTAGTCGAGTCTAGTGCGTTGTTATATCATTGAGGTGGAAAGTGGTTGTACCCAAGGTTGGGGAACCACTATAACTCTTGGTGTCATCGGTGAATGCTTGCCTATTTTTCTGTGCTGGCTCGTTCAATTTTTATTCCGCAAAAAGACGCAGAACTCACCTATTCGCCACCCTCTAGGTGATTTAGGTGGACAACTTAAACATTTTTTAGACTCCCCCTGCAATGACTCGCGGCCTTGAACTCCTCCTGTCACCCACCTACAAGACCCATCACCCCTTTGGGACCACGAGGTTGGAGTCGATGAGGCCAAAGTCGCCAGCTCGTGAACCTTCCCGGCAACCCACACCTGCTCCTGCACTCGCGGGGGGAGATGTTGTGGCCATTCCAATCACGAGCTTTGAGCTCATCTCCCCAGGATCACAACTTTCGGGTCGCGTCAAGATCTTGACCTTGCCCCACCCCCCTCCCCCACTTTTATTTTCTGGTGGCAACCGAGCTCATCCCATAAGTTACACCTGCATAGGGACATCTTGCGTAGTTCTTTTAAAGCACCCGCCTATCATGTTATTGTCCTTGCAGGTGTCCCTGGAAAATCTTAGGTGGAATAATCTTCCGAGCCGACTCGCCACTCGCCACCTTCTTCCCCCAACACGATAGAAAACTTCTTGGATGTCTCGCTGGATTCCTTCAAGCTGAGGAAGCGAGTCGTCGAGGTTTTGAAGAAACAGGGGCTCGTGCTGCACAGGATCCAGAAGGAAAATGATCTCAGCGAGCGAAGTCTGCAGGCACTGGAGTGGGACTACGTGCTGCTAGTGGACGAGGTGAACTGCAGCTCAGGAAGCTGGATGACATCCCCAACCCACTCATGGACAGGATTAGAGAGAACATGCGTTTCATCCACCAGGATCTAGAGCTGGTCTGCGAGTTCAACAACCCGCGCCGAAATCCGAGGATGGGGACGCGAGGACAGGGTAGATGGAAATTGCTGCCTAGCTGAGCCTACTAGCACTCGCCCCCTTACCACCAGCTCGTGCGCGTTGAATTTGCTATCCTGCATGTTGTTGTAATTAGTTTCCTTGGATTGCGAGAACTATTATCTCTAATAACTTGCACATTTTTTTTAGATTTTACTAATTGATTCTGCATAATATGCTGCTCTTTAGATTCATCTCGCCATTGGATAGAACATGTCACAGGGTTGGCGAGTCAGGGTTGGCGAGCTGGGCTGACAGGTTGGCTCGACCATTAATTCTGTTTTCTATAAATAGCCCCCCCCCCCCCCCACCTATCCCCAATCCATCGCATTACTGTAGACTAACAACCTCTTCTTTTTTCCCTTCTCGCCACTTCCACACGTGCCAAAACCTTTAAAACAATGGGCAAGATGCGACCCGATGCTGACAGGAGGTCCAAGTGTGCTCAGTAATTTGCCGATTACAGCTTCTATGAGGGAAAGACTGGCAAGCAAGTGCTCGCCGACTTCATTGCGGATTAAGTCCTCAGAGGGTTCTCTACATGCCGACCCGCGGTAGGCGAGGCCATCAACTAATTTTTTAAGGATGGGCCCGTCTTCCCCATATTACACTTCAAAGTGGGGTTGTGACTCCCTCTAAGGCCAGAGGTCCGCCAAATCATGAAGTACTACGGGGTGGTGCCGGCCCAGCTGAACCCGAATGTCATCGCCATGATGGTGGCATTCGCCTACTACCTCTGCCAAAAGCGGATAGAGTTCAACCTTATGGTCTTTAGGAAGCTATTCATATACAGTGTGACCAATGATGGGGTCACCTTTCTGGATGGCTCGCAGTTCAAGGTCTGCGAGACATCAAAGAAGAATCATAATTGGTTCTCGAAGCTCGTCTTCATCAAGGGTGATCTCGACAACATACCCTTTTCGCTTCGACAGAGGAGCGATGAGGTGTATCGGTCCTTGATGGTGACAGGAAACGATGCAGAGCTCCACAAATTCTTCCTCAGAAAGGACTTCGTGGTCGCCTTCCTTCGATGGGGCATCGACTCGCTCCTTCCGGTTCTTCTCGGCGAAGGTATAACTCCCTCCCTTCTTTCCTTATTGGGCTCACCAAAAATCAGAAATTTTTCTAACTCAAAGTGATCCTCTGTATGGGAGCAACTTATCCCCGAGCACCCACCTTTTGCGGACTCGGGACTGTATCCCGACCCTCTCGCATGAGATGCGACTGACGCTGAGGCCCGCCGGTGCGAGTTCAGGCAAATTAGGCACTCATCCAGCAAGAAGCGACCTGACCCCATGAGCGCCAGCTCGCCTCGCTGTCTCCCGGCACCAAAGAAGATGAAGAAGGAGATGACCGTCTCCATGGGGAGACAACAAAAACAACAACAAATATACATGAGCTCCCCAGAGACCACATCAAAGAAGTCATCAGAGAAAGACCAAGGCGGGGAAGACCTTCCTGGCCCCTCCACCGCCAAGGATCTCACGGTCCGCGAGCTGGGCATGCCGAAAGACCAGCAGAACATTGGTCTCGGCGGGAAGGCCAAGGACTAGCTTAGGGAGCCGATGGTCCAATGGGATGAGAACACTAACAGGGTCTCCATCTCATCCCTCATCCCCTCCTGGTCAGAGCGCCACCCTCCCAGCGTGTATGCATATGCCCTAGAGTTCGGGCTATATGGTCGCGAGGATGCCTTGGGATACAATGACATGAGCCTCCAGCGGCTCGCCAATGAGAGCTCGTGAGCTCAAATGCGCGCGCTGGAGCTCGCGCACATGTCAACTCACCATAGCTTCCACCTCAGCCATAACTTGGTGGAGGAGGAGCAGGAGCGGGATGTCATGAAGGAAGATGCTGCCGACCTGGCGAGAAGACTTGGGATCATCGAGAACATTATCAACAAAAACATCGGCGAGGTGGTAAGTATTGGCTGACACCTTCTCCTTTACACTTAGGTTTTTCTCAATTTCTTACCTTTTCTTGCCTTACAGGATGTCAAGACAGTGGACCGCATGCGCACTAGCATCTCCGAGCTGGAGGAGAAAAACAAGGCGCTAGAGGAGTTGAACAAGTGGCTCCAGTGTGAGTTCACATGCCTAATGGATAACATCCGCCTCCTCTCTGACGGCAAGCTGGGCGGCCCGATCCAGAGACCAAAGATCTTCAGCGAGGCGGAGGTCGCCAAGAAGATGTGCATCAATTCCATCAGTATTGCCAGCTTCACCCGGGAAGTCATGCAAGGCATGCATGTGTTGATAGAAGGTTGTGAGGAGATGACGATGAGGGACTTTGTGCCAGAGCTATTTTCCCCTCCCGCTCCCCCCTTGCGAGCAGGAAGATAGCTTCAGCTCGATCTTCAAGGACGTCTCCGGCTATAAAGATGGCAATTTTGGAGGGGAGGGCGAAAGCTAGCTAACCTTGTTTTATCTTTGTAATGATCTCCCCCTAATTTTGTAACCTCGCCGAGGCGAGCCCCTTTTATAATTAAATGTATATTAATGAAAAAATACTTTGCCCAATCTTCTTCTCTTTTGTGTTTACTTTTTGTGTTGCACTCATACGTGCATTGCCCCTTCACTACAAGACCTTGCTAGGATAGCATTCACCGTAAGAATGTACTTGAGTTAGGATACATACCCATGGGGAGATCTTGAGATCTTGCCAGCCCTAGACAATCATGAGGTATACCACTCACCGTGTTGGACCCGTGAACACCCAGGTCGCCTTAGAGATCTCTTCTTTATAGAGATTTGCCCTAAGCCAGAAATTGCTTCGAAATTTTCCAAGTAAAGTCTCCCTAGGTTGGAGCATAGTGGCAGCGCATAGCCATGGCTCGCCCTTCTGCCGAGATCTCGGCTCGCCATTTTGACTATTCCTTACTTAGGTAGTGCTACCCCTCCTGTATTGTTGAGATCTCTTCTCGCCATTACCAGCTCGCCTGGAGGTTGCTGGGACCAACACTTTGTTTTTTCCTTAGGACTTTTTTCCATCAGCTTATGTCCCAAGCTCAATTTCAACTACCTTATGCTCAGTAGCAAGAGCAGCTCGGGGCCTGATTCTGGGGTGACTACTATGTCCACCGAGGATCCTGGCCCCGCCAACTAGATGGAAGCCTGACAGCGGGAGCATCTTGGGACTTGGCTTTGGAGCAGAGAAGATGTCAACTGAGGATCCCGGCCCTAACAACTAGGTGGAAGCCTGGTAGCGGAGCATCTCGGTACTTTGTTTCAAAGCAAGAACAATGTCCACCGAGGCTCCCGGCCCTGCCAGCTAGGTAGAAGCGTGACAGGGGAGCATCTCGGGACTTGGATATAGAGAAAGAACTATTGGGTCCATTGCCCACAATGTTCCCTTGATTTGAAGAGGCAGGAACAATCAATACTAAGAGCATAATTGTATTTGATGTGTGTTTGAGTTTATGCATGCAGGTGAGTCCTTATCCCATAGACTGGATAAGTGGACTCAAGTAGTCTAGTGGATAGGCAAGTATTTTCCTAATTCCATGGGAATTGAGTGAAGCAAGCACACTCAATGCCAGTTGCCTTAAGGAAGAAAGATGGACAGAAAAATTAGTTCAAGTCAACAAGCATTGAGCGAAGAAAGCTCACTCAATACCAAACGTCAAGAAATACATCTAAGTCTGCAGGAGTTGAGTGAAGTCTATTCACTTAACGTCAGGTAAGTAAAATTGTTGAATATAGCTAGGTTAGTCTAAGCTTAACAATTGGCTTGACAAAACGTGGCTAAGGCCACATGCATTGAGTGTAGTCTACTCACTCAACATTATATATAAAAAAGCTGTGAGATAGGCTGAGGCAGTCAAAGCCTAAGGAGAAAGTGGCTGAGAAGTGGCTAAGTGCACATGCATTGAGTTAAGTCCACTCACTCAACGCCATAACATCAAAATCATTGAGTATTGCTCGGTAAGTCAAAGACACAAAAATTCTGTGTAAATATTTGACGAAGTCTACAGGTATTTGGTGAAGCACACTCACTCAACGCCATGTGATAAAAAGCATTGACTGACTCTAATCCAGTCAGAGACAGTGTTTTTAGACACAAAAAAGTTGGCTAAGTTTAAATGTGTTAAGTGAAGCTTACTCACTCAACACCAAGTGAGCAAATCTGCCTAGGTGATATGGCGTTGAGTGGTCAAAGGCTCACTCAACGCCTAGTGACAGAACACTATCTTAAGGACTTTGGAGTTGAGTGATGAAAAGCTCACTCAACGCCTAAGATGCAAAAATGTTTGGCATTGAGTGGACTCAACACTCTCAATGCCATGTGATAAAAAAACATTGAGTGATGAAGGCTCGCTCAACGCCTAGTAAATAGAAAGTCTGGCCAAGGAAAAAAGCATTGAGTGATGAAGACACACTCAACACTCTCAATGTCATATGATAAAAAGCATTGAGTGGACTCAACGCTCTCAACGCCAGAGAAGCAGTTTGCCATTGAGTGAAGCTCAATCACTGAACGCCTAATGGCAGAAAACTTTTCAAAGTGTTTTGGCGTTGAGTGAAGGTCGCTCACTCAACGACTAATGGCAGAGAAATATTTCTAAGTGTTTAGGCGTTGAGTGAAGGTTTCTCACCCAACACCTAATGATAGAGATTTTGTCTAAGTGTTTTGGCGTTGAGTAAAGCTTACTCACTCAACTGTTGGAGTTAACATGGTGATCTGGAAGTGGTCAAACATGTAATCTCACTGCCAACGCGATATGAGCCTGCAGGGTCGCACAAAAGAGATGTAGAGAAGTTGGATGATTGACTGTGTTGGTAAAGGTTACCAATCACCGACCTGAATGGGGTTATGGGCAAAGTGTTTCCTTAAAGGATCGTCAGGTTGGTCAAATGTTGGCTTGGAGGACTGGTATGAATAGTCGACCGAAGGTCGACGAGAATCGTCGAAGATTAGTTCTCTGATTCTTGCCGATCGACGAGAATCGTCGAGAATTGGTTCTCTGATTCTCGACGATCGACGAGAATCGTCGACCGCAGGTCGACGGTCGACGAGTATAGTCCACCCCGCGTTCGGCGAGAATCGTCGAGTATTGTACTCTGATTCTCGCCGATCCTAGGTGTAACTCGCCGACTGATTCTCGCCGAATCTGTTTGATGATTCTCGCCGATCGTCTCCGATTCTCGCCGATCGTCGCCGATTCTCGAGGACTGATACTCGCCGATTCTGGGACCCTATTTTTCTGGGTGGTCTGCGGATAGCGATATACCTAAGTCTATTTATGCCTTTGGTATAAATACACACTTAGGGTTTCGGGAAACTAGATCTTCTGGCTGATCAAATCGAAACCGGAGGAAGTGTTCCGCCGTTCGTTCGCTCCGCCGATCTCGAATCCCGCCGATGGAAGGGTTCCTCCGCCGTGCTCGCTCCGTCGACCACCTCTTCTCCGGCGATCGTCGCTGGCGTTGCAATCCCCGGCGCGGACCTAGCAGTCCATGGGAGAGCAAGGTGCAGTCTTTCTCCTTCCCGATAATCCGTGCGACGGATAGATCGGTGTTCTCCCGCTCGTGTGGATTTCTGCAGAGACGTGCACATTATTTCACGTAGAACTCGTCACCAGCAAAAACATGAAGCTTGGAGCATCTCCGTTGAGTTGTGACTCAACGCCACCGAGGTAATTTTTGCCTAGTTATATGTTAACTTCTTGATTCAACTACCATGGCCCGATCCCATTTATTTTGGGTTTTCTTGATGTTTTATTCTTCCGCTGCGTGCACAAGTCTTGTGCCATCCTAATAGAGAAACCCAACAGTGGTATCAGAGGGAGGTTTCGGCCATGATTGTTGTATTGGAAGTTTTGTTATTCCAGTGCGTGTAAACCTAGGGATTTATAAGTGTTCTAAATGTCTAGATTTAGTCTTGGTACCCCGCCAAGAACGTCTGGGATTTCGTGGAAATTTCTAATTGTTATAAATTGTAGTCTCCTTAGCAGTAACCATCCCTCGAGTTTGTTTTGGATTTTGAATCCAACATAGAGAGATGAGCTTGTCTACTACTTTAAGTTGAGTTGTCTTTGCCTTTGTCCAATGCATGTAAATCTGAGGATTTGGAAGTTTCCGGATGTTCAGATTTAGCCCTTCCTTCTATCAAATGTTGATGGTGTCAGGTTGTGCACATAAGGGATGCATGTGGTTTTAGAAAAATTGTTTTTCTTTGGATGTGCACATTGATCGAATGTTGATCATGGTTAACTGTTAACCTATAATCTAAATCCCTTCATCAAATATTAAGTGTTCGGATGCCTTCCGATGGATGACACTCTTCCTGCCTCGATCGATGAAGTGTGGGCTTGCCAAAGCAAGGTGCATTAATCTATCTTGGTAAGTGTGCGAGCGGATAATTGTGATATCCCACTGTCGATATCGGGTCCAACTTAACTAGGTGACCTCAAAGGTTGAGTGCCTAGAGGCATAGGGTTGGCATGCACCATATGATGGATGCGAGTAAGGAGTTATTCACCAACCATACAAGAATTGCATGAGGATGCAATTGGCAAGCGTTGCCTACCTAAATAACTGTATCGTGAGAGGAAAGCCAAAGCTGACTCATTGTGTTGGTGAAATACGGATCTTGTCCACTAAGAGAGTAGCTCGCATGAACTCTCCGAATTGTTAGTGAGGGCTATCATTTCGAATAAAATAGTGAGAGTGTTTTAATTGAAGTCCAAATTAAAATAAATTGTATTTGAGATTTTGGTACTGATTTTATTCTGCATAAATTCTTGTAGAATTCCATGGCAAGTGTTTCACACTCCACTTCGTCTCTGAGAGCCATCCTTGAGAAGGATAAGCTCAGTGGAACAAATTACATGGACTGGTATAGGAACCTGAGAATTGTTCTCAGGCAAGAGCGAAAGCTCTATGTCTTGGAAGAAGAAGCCCCCGAGGTGCCGACCGGGAACTCTTCCTGTGCTGAGAAGGATACTTATAAGAAGTATACTGATGATGCTTTAGATGTCGAATGCCTTATGCTTGCCACTATGAACTCTGAGCTTCAGAAGCAACAAGAGAGCATGGGGTGCAAGGAGATTGACGAGCATCTCAAGAAAATGTTTCAAGGGCAGGCTCGTCAAGAGAGGTTCGACATCACAAAAGCGTTGTTTCAGTGCAAGATGGGAGTTCGAGACTCAGTAGGGACTCACGTACTCAAGATGATTGGGTATATAGAGAACCTTGAAAGGCTGGGTTTTCCTCTTGGTCAAGAGTTGGCCACAGATCTGATCCTGCAATCGTTGCAGGACAGTTATGAGCAGTTCGTCTTGAACTACAACATGAATGAAATAGACAAGACACTGCCCGAACTCCTAGGCATGTTGAGAACTGCCGAAATCAATATAAAGAAGGTCAAGCCTGCCAGCCCCATACTGATGGTGCATAAGGGGAAGGGCAAGGGCAAGGGCTCTAAGAAGACGAAGGTGGGACCTAAGTCATATCTTGAGCCCAAGTCTTCTGCACTGATGAAAAATAAAAGCACGGTGAAGGAAGGAAAATGCCACCACTGTGGCAAGGCTGGTCATTGGCGGAGGAACTGTCCTTCGTACATTGAAGGTCTGCAGAAAAAGGAGGGAGGTATGACTTCCGCTTCAAATATTCACGTTATAGAGATAAACCTTTCTGCTCCTTCATCTTGGGTATTGGATACCGGATGTGGTTCTCACATTTGTACAAATGTGCAGGAACTGGGAAGGAGAAGATTGCTGAGTAAAGGGGAGCTGGACCTCAGCATAGGCAATGGAGCAAGAGTTGCTGCTGTAGCCGTAGGGGTTTACCGTCTTTCTTTGCCCAGT
Organism: Platanthera guangdongensis; assembly: GCA_039583875.1. Taxonomy (NCBI): domain Eukaryota; kingdom Viridiplantae; phylum Streptophyta; class Magnoliopsida; order Asparagales; family Orchidaceae; genus Platanthera; species Platanthera guangdongensis. The sequence goes on from CM077152.1 coordinate 156,586,268, forward strand.
GGGCTTGTAATAGAACTAGATAATTATTATTTTGTTCCGGCCATAACTAGAAACATTATATCTATTTCATGTTTGGACATGATTGGATTTTCTTTTATAATTAAGAACAACTGTTGTTCTATATTTAAGAATGATGTTTGTTATGCTGTAGCCCAATTGTTTAATGGTCTTTATGTTTTGAACTTGGACCATCTGATCTGTAATGTTGAAAATAATAAAAGACTTAGAACAAATGACTCAAACCCTACATTTCTCTGGCATTGTCGTTTGGGCCATATCAACGAGAAGCGCATATCCAAACTCCATAGAGATGGACTTTTGTACTCATTTGATTATGAATCATTTGAGCGATGTGAATCTTGTTTGTTAGGCAAGATGACTAAAGCTCCTTTCACTGGTTATACTGAGAGGGCTGAAGATCTCTTGGGTGTTGTATATAGTGATGTATGCGGACCCATGAGTTCCATGGCTAGAGGTGGGTATTTTTACTTTGTTACGTTTACTGATGATTTTAGTAGATACAGATATGTGTATCTTATGAAGTGCAAATCCGAGACCTTTGAAAAGTTCAAAGAGTTCAAGAATGAAGTAGAAAACCAGTTGGGTAAAAGGGTTAAAGCACTCCGATCTGATCAAGGTGGCGAATACCTGAGTCATGAGTTCCGTGATCATCTGAAAGAGTGTGGTATTGTATCACAGCTCACTCCACCTAGAACACCACAACATAATGGTGTGTCTGAGAGGAGAAATCGTACTCTGTTAGACATGGTACGTTCGATGATGAGTCATGCAGACTTGCCTATTTCCTTTTGGGGTTTTGCTTTAGAGACTGCTGCAATGACATTGAATCGCGCTCCAACGAAAACAGTTCTGAAGACACCATATGAAATATGGACTGGGAAGCATCCTAGTATGTCGTTCATTAAAATTTGGGGCTGTGAGGCATACGTGAGACGTCAAATGCCTGACAAGCTGGAACCCAAATCGGATAAATGTTATCTGGTGGGATATCCTAAGGAAACGAAAGGTTATTACTTTTACCTACCGTCTGAGGGCAAAGTGTTTGTCGCAAGGACTGTTGTCTTCTTGGAGAAAGAGTTCTTATCAAGAAAGACTGAAAAGGTAGAGCTTGAAGAAGTTCAAGAACCACATATAGTGAATGAAACGAAATTAGATTCTGAGACAGGACTACAAGATGTTGTAGCTAGAGAACCTGCTCAAGGAACACAAGTCCTACGTAGATCTGGTAGACCAAGGTTTGAGCCGGAGAGATATGGATTTCTCGTGTCTCAAATAGGTAATGTGTTGCTTATGGATCATGATGATGAACCAGCAACCTACCAAGAGGCTATGAATGGACCGGACTCCGACAAATGGCTTGAGGCTATGAAATCCGAAATGGACTCCATGTATGCAAACCAAGTTTGGAACTTTGTGGAACCACCTGAAGGGGTACGACCCATAGGGTGCAAGTGGGTCTTCAAGAAGAAGACCGACATGGATGGGAATGTACAGACATTCAAAGGGAGACTGGTGGCTAAGGGTTTCAATAAAATTCATGGTATTGACTATGATGAGACTTTTTCCGCTGTTGCCATGGTAAAGTCCATAAGGATATTGCTTGCTGTTGCTGCGTATTATGACTACGAGATCTGGCAGATGGATGTCAAAACGGCTTTCCTTAATGGAAACCTCCTTGAGGAAGTGTATATGACACAACCCGAGGGTTTTGTATCCCCAGATGAAGCCACTAAAATATGCAAGCTGAATAAGTCCATCTATGGACTGAAACAGGCCTCTCGAAGTTGGAATCTTCGTTTTGATGAGAAAATCAAAGAGTTTGGTTTCATCAAGAATGAAGATGAGCCTTGTGTTTACAAGCGAATCAGTGGGAGCATTGTTGTCTTCCTGATATTGTATGTAGATGACATACTGTTGATTGGGAATGATATTCCTACCCTGAAAGTTGTTAAGAACAACCTAGGGAACTTCTTTTCAATGAAGGATTTGGGTGAAGCGACTTATATACTTGGTATTAAGATCTATAGAGATAGATCGAAGAAGTTGTTGGGTTTGACCCAGAGTACGTACATCGAAAAGGTGTTGAAGCGGTTCAACATGCTTGAGTCCAAGAAAGGATTTTTGCCCATGTCTCATGGTGTGAATCTCTCCAAGGGCCAGTGTCCAAAGTCTTGTGAAGATAAGGACCGCATGAAGTTGATTCCATATGCTTCGGCAATTGGATCAATCATGTACGCGATGTTTTGTACTCGACCCGACGTCTCCTTTGCTTTGAGCATGACTAGAAGGTTTCAGTCAGACCCCGGTGAGTGTCACTGGATTGCAGTCAAGAATGTCCTGAAGTACTTGAGAAGGACTAAGGATATGTTCTTGGTGTATGGTGGAGAGGAAGAGCTCGTTGTAAGTGGTTACACGGATGCTAGCTTCCAAACTGATAGAGACGACTCCAAGTCTCAGTCAGGTTTTGTGTTTTGCCTGAATGGAGGAGCTGTGAGCTGGAAGAGTTCCAAGCAAGAGATAGTTGCTGATTCTACAATAGAGGCCGAGTATATCGCCGCAGCTAATGAGGCGAAGGAGGCTGTATGGATTAGGAAATTCATCGGCGAGCTTGATGTAGTTCCTAGCATTGTTGGTCCCGTAGTTCTCTACTATGATAACAATGGTGCAATTGCACAATCTAAGGAACCTAGATCCCATCAGCGCTCCAAGCACATACTTCGGCGGTTTCATCTTATTAGTGAGATTGTCGAATGAGGAGATGTAAACATTTACAGAGTGCCGACTGAGGAGAATATTGCGGATCCACTAACAAAGCCTCTCGCGCAGAGAAAGCATGATGGTCATACTAGATTGATGGGTATACGATACCTAAATGATCAACTCTAGTGAGAATCTTGTGGATTGCATGTAAACTTGTATTTTGTTGGCCATTTGTTCATATGATTAACATTGTACCTAGTTTTTCTTTTACAATTAATGGCAAGTTCTTTTATTATGAGCTTTTCTATATAATAGATAAATGTTAACATAATAGATACCCTTAGAATGTTCTCTTCCATGGGACATCAAGTACGTGACTTGAATGTGAGAGCCTATGATTTATTTGAAGCTTCATTCTTAAAGGTCCCTAGTCCAGTATCATCATAGAAGCTAAGGGTGATGATGGTACATGAAGGCTAGCACGTGCGTTGACTGATGACCGGTTCTCACAGGTCATGATATTGTGATATCAAGTCATCACGTGAGTACTTGTTAGTGAACAAGTTGTACTGGACAGACCCAACCTGAGACTACTCTGTAGATTATCATCCAATCGTGTCACGAGTAGGTCTCAATTGACAATGGTGTTGTGGTCCTTTGACCTGAAGTCACAGCATTCATCAAGTGAGGAAGAGCGTGCTTTGATGCCATCTAAAGTCTTCCTTGAGAAAGGTTGATGATAAGGGTGGTTGTTGGGCATGTTACGAATCATTTGGGTGTTTGTGTGTGAGCAGATATGGGATTTGTCCTTCTGTATGATAGGAGTTGCATCCATGGGCCCCTTGATGGAACTGGACTGAGAAATGCATGGCCATGCTTGGTTGAGTCAATATGTGATATTGGACTCACCATTCTCTGGAAGTCCGTCCTGGATCAAGAAACTTAGATTGAGCTATTACGAGGGTGACATGGTCCATGCCTCTAGTTCTTTCCGGATGTAAGGGACAAAGGGACAAAGACAACGCTGATACATTGGTCATAAAGGCTTATGAGTTATAAACTTTTATTGCTTGGGGAGCAATGATGCATTGCTAGATGCCGCTCATTGTTTGTGAGGTTTTTGGTTTGATACTTTCAAGATCAAGTGGGAGCCTGTTGGAGTTACCATGGTGATCTGGAAGTGGTCAAACATGTAATCTCACTGCCAACGCGATATGAGCCTGCAGGGTCGCACATAAGAGATGTGGAGAAGTTGGATGATTGACTTTGTTGGTAAAGGTTACCAATCACCGACCTGAATGAGGTTATGGGCAAAGTGTTGCCTTACAGGATCGTCGGGTTGGGAAAATGTTGCCTTGGAGGACTAGTATGAATAGTCGACCGAAGGTCTACGAGAATCGTCGAAGATTAGTTCTCTGATTCTTGCCGATCGACGAGAATCGTCGAGAATTGGTTCTCTGATTCTCGACGATCGACGAGAATCGTCGACCGCAGGTCGACGGTCGACGAGTATAGTCCACCCCGCGTTCGGCGAGAATCGTCGAGTATTGTACTCTGATTCTCGCCGATCCTAGGTGTTACTCGCCGACTGATTCTCGCCGAATCTATTTGATGATTCTCGCCAATCGCCGCTGATTCTCGCCGATCGTCGCCGATTCTCGCCGACTGATACTCGCCGATTCTGGGACCCTATTTTTCTTGGTGGTCTGCGGATAGAGATATACCTAAGTCTATTTATGCCTTTGGTATAAATACACACTTAGGGTTTTCGGGAAACTAGATCTTCTGGCTGATCAAATCGAAACTGGAGGAAGTGTTCCGCCGTTCGTTCGCTCCGCCGATCCCGAATCCCGCCGACGGAAGGGTTCCGCTGCCGTGCTCGCTCCGTCGACCACCTCTTCTCCGGCGATCGTCGCTGGCATTGCAATCCCTGGCGTGGACCTAGCAGTCCGTGGGAGAGCAAGGTGCGGTATTTCTCCTTCCCGATAATCCGTGCGACGGATAGATCGGTGTTCTCCAGCTCGTGTGGATTTCTGCAGAGACGTGGACATTATTTCACGTAGAACTCGTCACCAGCAAGAACACGAAGCTTGGAGCATCTCCGTTGAGTTGTGACTCAACGCCACCGAGGTAATTTTTGCCTAGTTATATGTTAACTTCTTGATTCAACTACCATGGCCCGATCCCATTTCTTTTGGGTTTTCTTGATGTTTTATTATTCCGCTGCGTGCACAAGTGTTGTGCCATCCTCATAGAAAAACCCAACATCAACGCCTATACTAATATTTGATTTTGGCTAAGTCCATAGATGACTGACATCAGCATGATTCAGCAATAGTCAACAAAGTAAACGCAATTCAAATTCATTGCGGGAAAGATGGAGTAAGCCATTTATGGCTCCGGCGGCCAGCTTTTATCATATTCAGCATATGGTAGGTGGTAAATCGACAATTAAGGCTGGGCCCCACAGCTGAAAGAGCCGTTGATCGACAAAATATAAAAGGATGGATCGACGAAGGAGAAATCAATCTTAGGGTTTGTCTTTCTGCAAAGCAGCGGAACATCTTCGTCCTCGCCATTGTTGTAGAGCTCGAAGCTGAAGATCGAATTAGCAAACATGAAGGATTGAAGATCGAGTTGTTGATTTCTTCATCATCAACAACAAGATTAGAGATCTCTCTTAAGAAGAAGATATAGTATGTCTAACCTAGCTGTAGCTGATCTGAAGTTGATCCAAGATAGTCGGTGCCATCTTCATCTACACCAGCAATGTTGAAACAAAGGAAGAAACCCTTATTGCAGGTACTTCACAGATCCATCTGATCATTCGTGAAGAACCTTTTTTTAGATGTTGTGAAGAAGAAAGCGTGAAGAAGCAGTGATCTGAAAGCAGACTCAGAGGACGATTTCTCTGGAGTCAAAATAGGGAGGAATCCTCTCAGTCCAGGAAAGTAAGAGGCAAAGCTATCTAGTTTCTGCAGTCAAGAAGTTAGGGCTAAGTTTATCTTAGCTCTTGTTGCAGCATAGGGCCAATCCCTACTGCAAGTTACTTCACAGATCCAGCAAGCCTAAACCGGAAGATCAATTTTTGGAGCTTAGAAGAAGAGAGAGCTGAGCTTCTGGTTCAGTTCAACAAGGTGCAGATCAGCAGATTTGCAAAGTTGCTTCCAGCTCAAGACACTTATTGCTATGAAGAAGTTAGGGCTAAGGAGATCTTAGCTCAAGAACAAAGTGGAAAGGCTCAGAGAAATTTATCTGGAGCCAAATCAACCAACATTCACGCTTCACCGTGCATGATCTTTTTAGATCTGAGTTGTAAGCCTGAATTTATAAAGGCTAAGTGTAGGATCCAAGTGTGGATCTGAATGGTAGGGTTATTTAGCCTAAGTGTAGGATCACTGATTGATCTGAGGTAGGATTCTGTATAGAATCTGAGAGTAGGGCTTTTGCCCAAGTAGCAGGATTCAAGTGTGAATCTGAGCTGTAGGATCTAGTTTGGATTTGAGGTAGGCGATCAGTTGATCACTGAGTTGTAGGGATTTTGAGCTTGAGATTATAGGAGAGTCATTCTCTCTGAGGTAGGATCCATTGTAGATCTAAGGTAGGGCTGTCCTCTGGCCTGAGTGGTTGGGCCTTTGGCTTGAGGTTGGTGATTAGTTGATCACTGAGTTGTTGGGCCTAGTGCCTGAGTTGTAAGTCTCGGAGGAGACAGAGAGATCCCGAGAGATCTGAGGTGTAAGCTCCTAGGTGCTGAGATTCGAGAAGTGTCTTATCTAACTAGAAGTTAGAAAGGTGGGAGAGAAAGTGGACATACCTATAGTTTGGGGAACCATAAGAAATTTGTTGTGTTATCTGTGTGTGCTTTTTTGTGTGTTTCTTTGTTGCAGGTTATTTAGTTCTTAAAAGCAAAAAAATACTAACACACCAAGCAATTAAAGAAGGAAATTAAAAGAAAGTCTCAAGAGACAAATTACCTATTCATCCCCACCCCTCTAGTGATTTAGCTATCCTTGATTCAAATACTTTCAACTGGTATCAATGAGAGGTTACTCAAAAAGGTCTTAACAGTCTGAGTAGACCACAAAGGATAGCTAAAAGGTTAGTCATTGTAAGTTCAGAAGAGAACCATAAGAAATGGAGCTTCAAGTCTGCAGCAAGGAAAACTTTGGGAGTTGGAAAGAGAAGATCATGCAAATCATGGAAGCCATTAATCCTACAATCTTGACATAAACTCAAGAAGGACCATTTATCGCCATCAAGGTCTATACATCAGATGCAATTATCCAGACCCCAAAGAGCTATGGTGAAATGACTGAGGATGAAGTCATCCTGACTACTATGGACAAGAGAGCACAACACATCATGGAAAGTGCCATGGATGACTCCACCCTCCAGATCTTGGTCCATTGTAAGAAAACCAAATTGATGTGGGATTCTCTTACTGTCTATATGGAACGAACATAGATAATTAGTATTTTTAATAGTGGTTTAGAGTGTGAAGAAGAAGAAACTTTCATTGGGATACTTGCTGCCATTACAGATGAAGAAAAAGACAATCCAGATGAAAGGATAACAATCAGGGCCCCTCTGTCACAATCAGAAATTGATTCAGAGGTTGATGTTTATGAGGTAGATGACTGCAACTATTATGGGCTAGTTGCCATGATAGAAGGAGAATCTTGCCAGGATCAGCCTGTTGTAGATCATGTATATTCTGTAACATCTCTCAAACAACTAGACCACTAGGAGTGGTTTTGTCATGACTGGGTCATGAAAAAACCATAAGAAGCTCGAAGGACCAAGTGAACAAGGGCCAAGGTGAAAATCACCTCGGTCCGCCTTTAGTAGAGTCTCACCACCAGACTTAGGGTTTGACTTTAGGGCTCCAACTTGACCCCATGGCCCTACCACAACACCCTAAACCCACTTGGGTGGTCCATAATGTCACTAAGGACCCAATGGGGACAGGTAAAGTGGCCAAGTTGGCTTAAGTCCACCCTAACCTTAAATAGGTCAAACTGTCCTACTTAGCTTCAGTTGACCTTTCTTTAGACAAGTGGACCACACACATGCCCTCCTAACCCTATGATGAGGTCAATGGGTCCCCAGGGACCATTTGATGGCAACACAAAAGGCTAAGTTGACACAAGTCATCCCTAGCACTAAAATGGTCAAGGTGCCCTAACTAAGGGGCAGGTGACCTACGAGGTTCCAAGACAAAACTACCCAACCCTACCTAGACCCTAGGGGAGACCAATGGGTCAACAAGGACCCATTGGGGTACACCCAAAAGGTCATTTTGACCAAGGTCAACTCCACCCTTGAAATGGGTCAAACTAGCCTAATGGCTAGCTCAAGCCCAATCCACTTGGGCTAATCCCAATTAAGGTGGGTCATTGGTTTATGGGTGCTGAAAAATATCAGATTAGCCATCTAATTCCTGTAAATGCTGACTAGGAGAGAGAAGCTTCGTATTGCCCTTTAATGGAAGAGAGAGAAATGGGAGGAAGACCATTCATGGCCAAGGAAGACCAAGAGCCCCTCCCTCCACCTCCATGGGGGCTGGTTCAACTGCTCGTTCAATCTGGGGAAGGTCAGGGGCCATTTTGGTTGCTCTTTATGGGCGAAACAGTGAATCCAGCTATAACAACCCCTATATGTCACATAGCATATAGCAGTAGGTCCGGCCTGGCCCCGACTCCATATACCACAAACAGACTGGGTGGTTACTCAATGGAAACCGTCCAACCAATCCAACGTCCTACACAGAGTCATTCTAGCGGAATCAATTAAAAGTTGCATTAATAAAGAACCCAACAATAACATGAATGTCCACTAAGTATGCCACGGAATGACTGTACAAATATACAAGTACTGGACTTATGGCCTTACAATTGTTTTCCTCAAATTACATGTTTTCCAAACCACGGCACGCAGGCCGGTCATACATGAATAAAACAGGTAAACACTCCAACTGGGCCTTCGAGGGCCGGCTCAGCAATTTGGGCTTTGGCCTGCTATTTACCGCCCGGTTTCGCAGCACCTGCATGCACAATCCACGACAACGGTGGCAAACCAAAGCAACGGTCAGCAACGTTGACCAAATTATAACGATTCAGCACCCAAACCCCGGCGGCAATGCTCCTTCCCTGCACTTTATTAGCATAATCAAGCAGTAATGTAAAAACCCTACAACACAGGCATAGGCATGCACGACCACACACCCCGTGCACTCAGGGCACATATTCGGTGAACCGGCAAATGTCACGTCAATTTAAGCCATAGACACCCCTTTCTCACCACCTCCACTTTGACGGCCAAACTATGAGCATTTTGTCTTCCTGGCATGGGTCACGTCAATTTAAGCCATAGACCGCCGAAGACCCTCATCTATGCCAACGGCTCCAATCGAACGACATAGAACGGGTACTGTTCCGTCTAACCCGTGCTCACATCGCAACGACAATTTAAGCCATATGTGTGGGTCAAACTTCTCCCGAGTCCCATTTCCGTCACACACTTCACATAACCCGGTTATGTTCAAGTTGGCTCCCAGGCCACCAAGTTGGCAGAACCACGAATCTGCCCGGTTTTCCGGGTGCACCTTGGAGTTAATCCCCAAGGCTCCCTGTTGCAATCTACCCCGTAGAAAACCCGAAAAACAAACATTCGCACGGAGTCTTCGCGGGCCATTTATGCAATGCAACATCACCGATCCAGACCAACTTGTCCGGGTAGGCTTCACACATCATGCCTATATTCGTTCTCTATTACAGACTCTACATGTACACAACAGGTACTATTCATGTCTACCCGAAGGAACGCCTCAACTCACCGCAAACTTGCGAGAGCGGGCTTCCTATGCAAGGGAAAAGAAGAGCTTCACATGCAGAAGTAGAGAATCGTTACCCTAGCATTCTTCCTTGGCGCCATGGAAAAGTATGCAGATGAAAAGCACCGCCCTCTCCTTACCTCCGTAGATCCGAAGTCGTTTTGCGATTTGGAGCTCCGAAGCTCCGCCGGTGACCGGATCTAGACTTCTTCTTCCTCGTTGCTCTCCCCTCTCTCTAGAACTTAGACAGAGAACCAGCGAACAGAAGATGAGGGTTTTGAAACCCTACACTCAGGTATATCCCAATAGGAATAACCTCCAGCCATCATATCCCAACATAAAGGAATGTAGGGCTACGATCCGGGTCTGACTTGGAAAAACTGGGCCGAACACCACACGGTTCACAAACTAGAGCAGGACACATCCGCGATAAACTCAAACTGTGTCGGGACATTTAGTCGAGACCCTGTCAAGACCCCTGTGTCGACACGCTGTGTCGGCACTCTGTGTCGACACCCTGTGTCGGCACTCTGTGTCGACACCCTGTGTCGGCACTCTGTGTCGACACAACACAACCTGTATCGACAATCTGTGTCGACACTCTGTGTCGACACAGCACAACCTATGTCGACACTGTGTGTCAACACAGCACAGCCTGGCTGTGTCGACACAGCAGGCCCTGTGTCGACACAGCAGGCCCTGTGTCGACACAGCAGGCCCTGTGTCGACACAGCAGGCCCTGTTGCGACACAGCAGGCCCTGTGTCGACACAACATGCCCTATGTCGACACAGTAGACTGTGTCAAACACGCCACAACTCGCCAAGGACACGGCCTATGACACGCCCGTGTCCCAGGCCGTGTGACCCCTTCCAAATTCCAAACTTGGCTCAAAACGCCTCCCGTCACTCTTTTGAGTTTCGGGGCGTTACAACTCTCTCCCTCTTAAAAGAATTTCATCCACAAAATTACATAAAGGAAAGATAAGCATAACACTTAAATGGTACCTGAGCAAAACAACTCCGGGTACTCCTCAAGCATAGTGTGCTCTCGCTCCCAAGAGAGCTCCTCCCGACCACAATTGTCCCAATGGACCTTGACCATCCTGATCACTTTATTACATATCCGCTTGACTTCCGAGTGCTCAATACGTACAGGCTTGACCTTCGTCGTCAACCCACTATCGACCGACACTTGATCGATCGCGATCACTTGCGTAGTCTCTTGCACCGCCTTCCATAGCACTGATATATGGAATACATCATGTAGACCACTAAGCTCCACTAACAGCTTCAACCGGTACGCTGCTTCAATAATCTGCTCCAAAACCTCAAACGGTCCAAGGTACCTCGGGCTTAGCTTCTTTAAGCGTCGCACCAGCGAGACACCCTTGAACGACTTGATCTTCAAGTACACCCAATCGCCAACAGCGAACTCCACGTTCCTGTACTAGGAATTATAGTACTTAGCCTGGCAGTCCTGAGCGATTTGTAACCTCTCCCAAATGGTTCTCACCAAAGAAGTAGTATCCTCCACCTCTAGTCACTTGTATAACTTTGACTCGCCTGTTTCCAACCAAGACAACGGCGTGCGACATCTTCTACCATAAAGGGCCTCGAAGGGCGCCATTTGTATGCTTGCATAGTAGCTATTGTTTTACGCGAACTCCACCAAGTATAGGTGATCTTCTCATTGCTTTCCAAAGTCCAGGACACACATGCGAAGCATGTCTCCTATTGACCCTCTCGGTTTGCCCATCTGTTTGCGGATGAAAGGCTGTGCTAAAACTCAGCTTTGTCCCCAACATCTGCTGCACCATCCTCCAATCATTGGACGTGAACCACCCATCTCGGTCACTCACGATACTGTGGGGCACACCATGAAGCCGCACAATATTATCAAAATACAGCTTTGCCAATTTCTCAACCGGATCATCCTTCCTATGCGGAATGAAGTGCGACACCTTCATTAGACGATCTACGACCACCCAAATGGCGTTGTTCCCCTTTTGCGACCTTGGCAACCCGTGCACAAAGTCTATAGTAATGTCGTCGAACTTCCACTCCGGAATAGGCAAGGATTTCAAGAATCCTCCCGGCTTTTGGCACTCCGCTTTCACCAAGGAGCAAGTTTGACACTTTGCCACGTATAGTGCCACATCCTTTTTTAGTCCTGGCCTCTAGAACAATTTCTTAACATCGCCATACATCTTCATGCTCCCCGGATGAATTGAGTACTTGGTATGATGCGCCTCGTGCAACAATTCCAACCGCAAATTGCCCACGTTTGGGACGCACATACGACCGTCTTTCCAAAGTAATCTGTCCTCCACAACGAATTGGGAATTTGACCCATCCAGAGCCTCTATCATGAGTTGCTTCATGGGGACATCCATATCCAAAGCCTGTCGAATCCGATCAGTCAGGTCATATTGGACTTCAGTCCAATTCAATAATGCTTCAGCACTTGATTGCTTGTCTATGCAAGAGATCTCCAACGCCTCTAACTCCCGAACCAACCACTCGTCATGGACCGACAGCCAATTGGCTTGAGCCGAGGTCCGACGACTCAACGCCTCCGCAACCGCATTGCCTTTTCCAGGCACGTAGTGGATCTTAAATGTATAGTCCCCCAGGAACTCCATCCATCTACGCTGCCGCATGTTCATATCTTTCTGATCCAGCAAATATTTCAGGCTCTTGTGATCGGTGTAGATATCAATCTTCACACCGTACAAATAATGTCTCCACAGCTTCAAGGAAAAAATCATGGCCTCTAACTCCAAGTCATTGACCGGAAAGTTCCTCTCGTGCACCTTCAGCTGTCTCGAACCATATGCTATAACGCTTCTATGCTGTAACAGTACACAACCCAAACCACTGCCTGAAGCATCGCTATAAATCTCAAAACCTTCGGACCCAAACGGCGAACTAAGAACTGGCATCGTGGTCAACCGACACTTCAACTCCTCAAAACTCACACGAACTCCAGCGTCCAAGCAAACTTCTGCTCTTTCCTCATCAAAGTAGTGAGAGGTAACGCTATCCGCGAGAAGTTCACCACGAAGCGCCTATAATAGCCGGCAAGCCCAAGAAAGCTCCGGGCTTCCACTACCGTAGAAAGCTCAGGTCACTCTTGTTTCGCAACAATCTTCGTCAGATCCACTGCAATACCCTCTCCACTCACTATATGACCGAGGAATGCCATTGCAGATAACCAAAACTCGCATTTCGAGAACTTAGCGTATAATTAATTCCTCCTTAGCGTCTCTAAAACCAAATGAAGATGCCTGAAGTGATCTTCCTCACTCTGTGAGAACACTAAAATATTGTCGATGAAGACGATCACAAAATGGTCCAAGTACTCCTTGAACGTCCGGTTCATCAAATCCATGAACACCGACGGTGCATTGTCAGCCCAAACGGCATGACTGTAAATTCGTAATGCCCGTATCTTGTACTGAACGCTGTCTTAGGGATATCACTCTCCCTTATCCTCAGCTGATAGTAACCAGACTTGAGATCCAACTTAGACTACACCGTCGACCCGTCCAACTGATCAAAAAGATCATCGATCCATGGGATTGGATACTTGTTCTTTTCCGTTAGCTTGTTTAACTCCCAATAATCAATACAAAGTCTCAAGCTCCCGTCCTTCTTCTTTACAAAGAGGACAAGTGCGCTCCATGGCGACGAACTTGGAAGCACAAACCCTTGCTCCTACAACTCTGGAAGTTGCACCTTCAGCTCCGCCATTTCCTTAGGCGCTAGCCGATACGGAGATCGTGACACAGGATTCACACCTGGCACTAGCTCAATAGTGAAATCTATCTCCCGTTGAGGCGGGGCTCCAGGAAGATCGGTGCGGAACACATCAGGGTACTCAGCTACCACTAAAATACTATCCAACGTAGGCTTCGGTATTGCAACCTCCACTAGTGTAAAGAACAACTGTGCACTAGCACGAACCTCCTTCACCACCTGAAGAGCAGACATCAATGTCTTGCTCGACCCTTTCAAACCCGTAAAAGTCGTCTCACGACCTGCTCCCAACTTGACTTCCTTTCCACCGCAATCAATATAGGCTTGTTTCTACGAGAGCCAGTCCTCCATGCCAAATATAATGCCAAACTCCACCAGCGGTACTAACGACGCTTGTAGATCGAACTCTTGATTCCCGATGCGAATCTTAACACTGCAGATTTTACCCGCGCGCATCGAACACCCATTCGGTAACAACAAATCCAGCTTGTCCTTCGCCATAGAAGAAGGTACTCCGATGCGCGATATGAATCCTTCGGACAAGAAGGAGTGTGAATCTCCCGAATAAAGAGTGCTCTTGCCGGATTCTCACAAATCAAAACAAATTCTAAACAAGCAGTGGTAAGGTAACATACACATAACAAGTATTTAAAGAAATTTAACTTGCTACAAATTAAACCGTAGCTGTCACCACATCTGCTTGTTTGATGGCCTCCTATTGGCCAAGATTATAAACCCTTGGTTGAGACGGAGCATAATGGGATGCGGTTGACTCCACCGCCTTGCCCTTCTCTTCATAAGTTTCTCTCGGCTTACTTTCGGGCTTAGGACGTCCGCTCTAGCAGTCACGGGCAAAGTGCCCCGGCTTTCCACAAGTTAAACATGCACCCGGGGTACGAGCCGTGGTCGCCCCAAAAGCACCGAAAGAAAGAGCTGGACCCGAAGTCCTAGCCTTCTTAAAGAACTTACGGTACCCAGACTTTGAGTTAGCTGACACCTTGAACTCAGACTTCTTATCACCCAAGATTTTCTTCACTTGAACATTCTTCATGTCCTCCAAAGACTGAGCCGTGTTGACCAGGGTCAAGAAACCCCGCGTCATCGGCCCCGAAAGTAGTAGCCTCAAGTCATCTCTTAGACCTTCGTAGAAATGGTTGGTCTTACGCTCCTCATCAGAGATGGTACAGCTAGCGTACCGATCCGAACGAGTAAACTCGTGGAGATACTCTTCCACGCTACTCTCTCCTTGTACCAATCTCTGGAACTCATTCTCCAAAGCTATCCTCTAAGTCTAAGGGAGGTACCTAGCCAAAAATAGTCTCGAGAACTCCTCCATCGAGATGTTTGTAAGTTGCCTTCCTCTCAATAGATGCAGCTCCAAACCCTCCCACCACAGTCTAGCGTCTCCATCCAACAGGAACGTAGCTATAGTGGTCATCTGCCACTCCTCTTTCTCCGTCGCTGTTAAGACTCTCTTCACAGGGGAGAGCCAGTCGTCAGCTAGAGATGGGGATCCCAACCCCAAGAATACCGGAGGATTAAAGCTCATGACATGTTTGAGCTATCTCTCGGTTGCCCTCCTCGGCACCAACGGCTCCACTACTACCTACTCCACTCTTCTCGGCTCAACCTCTAGAAGAGGTACCCGCTCGATCGCAGGAGCTGGCTGCTGCATTTGCCTTGCAGGCTGCGCATTGATCATGGAAAACACTGCTTCGGCCACAAATCATATGGTTTCAGCCGATGGAGGTGTTGCAGGAGCATAATTTGGTGCACTACTAGCCTTAGAAACTCGACTTGCTGACGGCCCAGCACCGCTTCTGATCACCTATAGTTGTACAAAACATCATTAAGGGACCAAAAAAATTACAAACAGTAATTATAGGAACACGCAGGTTCCTTAAACGCGTATATTTTCATTCCTAAGTGGACATTCATGGGTTCTTTTGCTGTTATAACGATGACACACACATATGTGCTCACCACCCCTTAAAAAGAATTCACCCACGAATTCATTTTAATCCTGACCGAAACCAGTCTTCTGATACCAAATTGTAACACCCTCTATCTGTCACATAGCATATAGCAGTAGGTCCGGCTGGGTCCCGACGCCATATACCACAGACAAACCGGGTGGTTACTCAATTGAAACCATCCAACCAATCCAATGTCCTACACAGAGTCATTCTAGCGGAAGCAATTAAAAGTTGCATTAATAAGGAACCCAACAATAACACGAATATCCACTAATTAAGCCACGGAATGAACGTACATATACAAAAGTACTGGCCTTATGGCCTTACAATTGTTTTCCTCAAATTACATGTTTTCCAAACCATGGTACGCAGGCCGGTCATACATGAATAAAACAGGTAAACACTCCAACTAGGCCTTCGAGGGCCGGCTTAGCAATTTGGGCTTGGACCCGCTATTTACCGCTCAGCTCTGCAGCACCTGCAGGCACAATCCACCACAACGGTGGCAAACCAAAGCAATGGTCAGCAATACTGACCAAATTATAACGATCCCGCCCCCAAACTCAGGGCGGCGATGCTCCTTCCCTGCACTTTATTAGCATAATCAAACAGTAATGTAACAACACTATAACACAGGTGTAGGCACGCACGACCACACACCCCATGCACTCAGGGCACATTCTTGGTGAACCGGTCAATTTCACGTCAATTTAAGTCATAGACACCCCGGTCTCACCCCCGCCACTTTGACGGCCAAACTATGAACATTTTGTCTTCCTGGCATGGGTCACATCAATTTAAGCCATAGATTGTCGAAGACCCTCATCTATGCTAATGGACCCAACTGAACGACATAGAACGGGTATGGTTCCGTCTAACTCGTGATCACATCGCAACGACAATTTAAGACATATGCGTGGATCAAACATCTCCCGAGTTCCATTTCTGTCACACACTTCACATAACCCGATTAGGTTCAAGTTGGCTCCCAGGCCACCAAGTTGGCAGAACCACGAATCTGCCCAGTTTTCCGGGTGCACCTTGGAGTTAATCCCCAAGTCTCCCAGTTGCAATCTACCTCGTAGAATACCCGAAAAACAAAGATTCGCACGGAGTCTTCTCCGGCCATTTATGCAATGAAACATCACCGATCCAGACCAACTTGTCCAGGTAGGCTTCACACATCATGCCTATATCCGTTCTCGATTACGGACACTACATGTACACAACGGTGACTATTCATGTCTACCCGAAGGAACGCACCAACTCACCGCAAACTCACGAGAGCGGGCTTCCTATGCAAGGGAAAAGAAGAGCTTCACATACTCAAGTAGAGAATCATTACCCTAGCGTTCTTCCTTGGCGCCAAGGAAACGTATATGGATGAAAAGCACCGCCCTCTCCTTGCCTCCATATATCCGAAGTCGTTTCACGATTTGGAGCTCCGAAGCTCCGCCGGTGACCGGATCTAGACTTCTTCTTCCTCGTTGCTCTCCACTCTCTCTAGAACTTAGACAGAGAACCAGCGAATAGAAGATGAGGGTTTTGAAACCCTACAGTCACGTATATCCCAAAAGGAATAACCTCCAGCCATCGGATCCCAACATAAAGAAATGTACGGCTATAATCCTGGTCTGACCTGGAAAAACTGGGCCGAACACCGCACGGTTCACAAACCGGAGCAGGACACGTCCGCGATAAACTCAAACTGTGTCGGGACATTTAGTCGAGACCCTGTCAAGACCCCTGTGTCGACACTCTGTGTCGATACCCTGTGTCGACACAGCACAACCTATGTTGACACTCTGTGTGGACACTCTGTGTCGACACAACATAACCTGTGTCGACACTCTGTGTCGACACTCTGTGTCGACACTCTGTGTCGACACAGCACAGCCTGGCTGTGTCGACACAGCAGGCCCTATTTCGACATAGCAGGCCCTGTGTCAACACAACAAGCCCTATGTCGACACAGCAGGAACTGTATCGACACAGCAGACTGTGTCAAACACACCACAACTCGCCAAGGACACGGCATATGACACACCCGTTTCCCAGGCCGTGTGACCCATGCCAAATTCCAAACTTGGCTCAAAACGCCTCAGGTCGCTCTTTTGAGTTTCGGGGCGTTACACCAGCCATGGCCGAGCTAAGCTTTCAATGTCCATTAATGGCCATTGATGGCTTGGCCTCTCCCCTCCCAAACTGGTGTTTTAAACACCATCAATGTCATGAGAGGAGTCCTTCCCACCATTTACCTAAAGATTTCGAGCCACCTAACTGTACTGTTGCAAAACTCCGGCGACACCTCCACCACAAATAGCAACCCGGCGATCGACTTGACTTACAGACTAGGTGATAAGTCTACAGGCACTGGAAGTGGCTGTAGTAACCTGACCGGATTCTTTTGGCTAAGTTTGAGGACATAGCCATGGATTTTATACATGGGCTACCACGATCACATGTGGGGAATGATTCGATCTGGGTGATTGTTGATAGACTGATGAAGGTGGAAAGGTTCATTCCGGTTACGAAGGACGCTCCGGTCAGTGTGCTAGCACGGAGGTTCGTCGAGCAGTTTGTACGCTATCAGGTACCCAGGACAATCGTGACAGATCAGGACGGTCGGTTTATGTCCAAGGTGTGGAGGTCGGTTTAGACTTATCTGGGTTCTCAGTTGACGTTCAGCACGACATTCCACCCCCAGATAGATGGACAGACGAAGCACACCAATCGGACACTAGAAGATCTTCTGCGCCTATGGATTTTGGACCGCGACGAGCCTTGGGAGAGACTGCTGCCGCTGATCGAGTTCTCATACAATAACAGCCATCAGTCTAACATAGGCATGGCCCCTTATGAGGCATTATATGGATGAAGGTGCAGGACCCTACTATCTTGGGATCAGGATGAGGATCCGAGGGAACTCGGCTCAGAGTTTGTGGAGGACACTGATGCTCAGGTTAGAATGATCCGGGATAGGATGTTTGAAGCTCAGAGCAGGCAGGAAAAATATTACGATACGCAGCATCGTCAGGTGGAGTTCCAGGTGGAAGACCGGGTTTTCCTGAAGATACAGCCAATGCATGGTGTCTCGCGGGTTTGCGGGCGGAAGAAGCTCGGTCTGAGATATATGGGGCCTTACAGGATCCTGGAGCGGATCAGACCCTTGGCTTACAGACTAGAGCTATCGCCGGAGTTATCGGGGTTAAACGACGTCTTCTACGTCTCTTCACTTCGGAGGGCTCTACTATGCCCTAAGCATCTGATTTCCACCACAGACAGCCTGATTGCCTCAGATCGATCAGTCAGTATGGAGCCAATCAGGATCGATGATACGACAATGCGGGTCCTGCGAGGCAAGAAGTTTCCGCTAGTCAAGCTTCTTTGGAGAAATCATGGGCAGGAGGAGCAGACTTGGGAGCTACAGGACTTGATGCAGCAAAATTACCTGGAACGTTTCGAGTCAGGTATACCTTCAACTCCTAGGGATGTTGCATACTTTTACTTTTGTAGTTAACCCGTAGGCTTAACTTTAATTTCGAGGATGAAATTTTTATTTTTATATATTGGGATTAGTAACATCCCTCAAACAACTAGACCCCTAGGAGTGATTTTGTCATGACTGGGTCATGACAAAACCTTAAGAAGCTCAAAGGACCAAGTGAACAAGGCCCAAAGTGAAAATCACCTTGGTCTGTCTTTAGGACAGCCTCACCACCAGACTTAGGGTTTGACTTTATGGCTCCAAATTTACCCCATGACCCTACCACAACACCCTAAACCGCCTTGGGTGGTCCATAGGGTCCCTAAGGAAACAATGGGGATAGGCAAAGTGGCCAAGTTGGCTTAAGTCCACCCTAACCCTAAATGGGTCAAACTGTCCTACTTAGGGTCATTTGACCTTTCCTTAACCAACTGGACCCCACACATGCCCTCTTAACCCTAAGCTGAGGTCAATAGGTCACTAGGGATCCATTGAGGTCAACACAAAAGGCTAAGTTGACACAAGTCAACCCTAGCCCTAAAATGGTCATGGTGCCCTAACTATGGGGCAAGTGGCCTACAAGGTACCCATACAACCCTACCCAACCCTACTTAGACCGTAGGGGAGGCCAATGTGTCAACAAGGACCCATTGGGGTCCACCCAAACGGTCATTTTGAACAAGGTCAACTCCACCATTGAAATTGGTCAAACTAGCTTAAATGGTTAGCTCAAGCCCAATCCACTTGGGCTAAGCCCAATTAAGGTAGCTCATTGGTTTATGGAGGCTGAAAAATATCAGATTAGCCATCTAATTCCTGTAAATTGTGACTAGGAGAGAGAAGCTTCATATTGCCCTTTAATGGAGGAGAGAGAAATGGGAGGAGGACCATTCATGGTCAAGGAAGACCAAGAGCCCCTCCCTCCACCTCCAAGGGGGCTGGTTCAACTCCCCATTCAATCTGGGGAAGGTAAGGGGCCATTTTTGTGGTTGTTCATGGCCGAAACAGTGAATCCAGCCATGGCTGAGCCAAGCTTTCAATGGCCATTAATGGCCATTGATGGCTTGGCCTCTCCTCTCCCAAATTAGTGTTTTAAACACCATCAGTGGCATGAGAGGAGTCATTCCCACCATTTAACTAAAGATTTCGAGCCACTTTATTGTACTGTTGTAGAACTCCAGCTATATCTCCACCGCAAATGGCAACCCGGCGATCGACTCGACTCCAGACCACCAATAAGGTCCTCCCTTGCTCCTTCTTCGATGGGTAGATCATAGGATTCAATAGGGAAAAGAATCGGGCTCAACTGAGCCCGATCTAAGCTTTCAATTTCTCTGGTTTTCTAAAGAAATTAACCTGTCGGGATCGTCAGTATCCACCCCTCTGGTGGCTGTACCGCCGCCTGGCGATAGCCACCACCTCGACGGAGGTGGCGGTGGCGGTGGTCGGTCAGGGAGGACGCCGGGTGTCCGGTAAATTCGCATGGAACAAGCTCCAGGATGGGGGAATTCTATTCGTCGTATGGAGCTTGAGGATGACAAAATGTTGTTTATTTTGCGCCAAGATTCGTGCGCCCTCATTATATCCCTAGGAAATATTGATTTCATTTATGTAATTTTCTGTCACACATTTTAGACTTAATGTTTCTGTTTTTTAAAAATACCTAGGTGCTGTTTCAGAGAAAATGGGCAACATGAAAATTGTTGCTCTTGGGTCAACTTTATTTTAAAATTGGTTTGAACCAATTCGGGTAAGTGGGTTGATCACAACACACATTTTGGTGAGGTCTATCCCTAGGACTACTTAGAGATTTAAATGTGTTCCACCACTTCACCACAAGTCCAAATGACTTGAAATTTGGAAAGGTAATCATTCTAACGTATACCTAGGTCGTGCCCAAAAATGGAAATTTTTGGATATATTTTTCTGTAGTTTTTGAAATTATTTAATAATGCTAGGGTAATTTAATTAGGGGACCTTATGACCTCCAAACCCTCCCAAATTTTGTTGAGTGGTCCTTGGGGTCATCATAAGGCTCTGTATAAATTTTAATCCCATTTGGTGTTGATTTAGTTTGGAAATTAGAAAACACTAGCCTTGCCCTAAAAGGGGTATTTAGGTCAAAAGTACTCATTGTGGGTTGAGTGGTCAAATTACCTCAACAGAGGCTGAAACTTGGGCCACTGGTTTGATATGATGGTAAACACCGTCACATGGAATTTGTGGTGGATTGGGGTAGATTTGCCCTCGGACCCAGGTTCAAACCCTAAGGTTGAACTTTGGCGATTGTGAAGGGCATGAGGTGAAATGCCCTTATATGGACTTAGTGTTTAGTCCATGGGATCCTAGGGTGGTGAAAAGCCCTGGGGAGAGATATGGTGGGATTTGGACACATGCACACCACATAAATCACTGGATAAGTTTTGGGGACCATACACCTTAGGGAATGTCTAGTGGCTCATATGACTTTGGAATTGCATGACATGTTGGTAGAGGTCATTTTATTAATCATATTCTCCACTGAAATATACCACATATTGTTGGGATGTGTTTACTAGTGGGTTCCTTTGAAAAGTGCATTATCATGAGTTGTCTCAAAGTATTTTATTATGTGACTTCCTAACCTTGGGTTTGGATGATATTTGGTCAAGCTATGTTTCAGGACTATTGTGTAAGACCCCCCTCCCGGATCCCAAAACACGGCACGAAGGGGAGTCTTATGCCCGGAACAGCCGCCTTGCGGTAGCATTAGCACACGGGCTAACCTGTACCACAAGTCGCCTATTCCGCCAGCTACAACAATATCAATATATCATGCCAACCCAACCAAATAAATAAGCAAGAGAAGTCAAAATCCACACTAAGTTATAATGTCCAAATACATCAATAAATTTAAGCTAAAACATGCTTCTACAATATATCAGAGTACAGCTAAACATTGCCCAAACGGGCTACAACAGAGTAATAGAACTAACATCATAACCGACGGTATTGATGGCACCGTCCCTTCAGGCCCTGTCTCCCTGGCCTGGCTGTCCTGCTGCGTAGTCTGCGGCTGCTCTACCTGCGGTGTGACCTCCTAAAAAGGAAGACGTAGCAACCGTTAGTCGAAACGACTAAGTGGTTTCACATCCGCTCCCCCGGCGACTCCTCGGCACCGGGCGGAGAAAAGGAACAAGAGTATAGTATATAACAAGTATGCAAGTAAAGGAAGTACAAGCAGGTGGCGGTAGTGTAAGAGTAACAGCATCATAATCATCATTTATGTAAGAGCTACACTAACTAGCAAGTATAAGTAACAGCAGGAAAGTAACTTAACTTATAAGAATGCCCATACAAACTTATAAGTTAAGGATCGGGTTACATAAAAGTAACTCATCGTATAAGAGTGCCCATACAAACTTATACGATGAGGATCTTGTGGTGCAATGATATGAAATGCTATGAATGATATGCAATGACTCACCCATGCACACCCATGCAATTGCTATGTCGACACAGACTATATTTCCCACTTTTCGAGCAGGTAGCTAACCTCTCAGGCATCAGCCGCCGTGGCCAGGCGGTGACAGTAGAACGGGCACTTCTACTACTAGGCGGGTATCACACTACTTCACCTAGGCCTCCGTACGCCTCAACGCTAAGAACACAACAGCGGAGCCCCTGCGTACTATGGCCCAGCGGGGTCTTGGGTAGATGTGCACCAAGAACACAGCCCGAACTGGCCTTGCGTGACCCGGAAGGGGCCTCGGAAGAAGCACGAGGACACAGCCCAACTGTTCACATGGCCAGAGGGGCCTCGGGACGTGAACACCGAGGACACAGCCCAAACCGACCAAGTCTAACTTGCAACTCCCGTCGGTGTGACGACTGGCGAGCCCGTAGACCTGCCACACTATCCTTAACCCAGGATTACGACACCGCGTGTCGACTCACACCACATGCAAATACCACAACCTCATCATACCATGGAAGGGGCCTCGGAGTGAGCACGAGGACACAGCCCAACCATCCATCCACACCTTACCTCTACACGACCAGAACAGGTGGCGGTCAACACCGCACTTGCACATTTACTATAAGATGCCAATAGGAGACGACCCACTATTGTTGGACTCCTAAATTCAATCCGATATATAACATATGCATGGCCATGGGTTACCCATCTATATATCATCCCAAGTGATTTCAACATGATATAAACAAGATTTGCTCTTACGACAACCTACCGAAGTATTATCAAATCAATCCAATTAAACATAAGGAAATCAACAGGCCTCAAGCTATCTTGCAATAATAAATTGATTTCTAAAACAGTAAATATTATCATCCATAACACTTTGGTGGTTAACATAAAATTATTTCACCAAAACCACGAATTAATTGCGACATTGGATCCACCAATTTCAAATCCACAATGTATGTAGAGACCCAGAATTTCAGCGCAGGATTTGCACTGGACAGCAACTTCCACCGGAGTTTCCTGAAGTTATAGGAATCTGGTGGAGGCGTGTAACCACTCGTTGGAAAGGTATCGCCATGATCTACAACTTTCATATTCAGGTCACAACCCAGATCTGACAATAACTTACTCGAAATCGGCTTCAAAGTTCACTGCGCACAAAACACAATTTCTGTGTACAGGAATTGCCGGACAGCAAACTCGATTAGGTTTTCCCAGGGCTACAGACATCACCTAAAGTCGTGCAACCACTCGTTGGAAAGGTATTTCCGAGGGCTACAACTTTCGTGTTTAGATAAAAGCCCAGATCTGCAAATATCCTACAAGAAAATGGCCTAGAAGATCACTGCGCGCAGAATACAGATTCTGTGCGCATCTTAAAGAAAATGAACGGCATCGGTCCGTCTTCCTCCACAAGCAATCCTTCCTAAATTTTCCAGAAATGTCCTCCTCCCTTATTCAACCTCAAGGGCCAAAACTCCTCACGAAACCATTCACCCATCGTCGTATTGAAGAAAAGGGGAAGGGTTGAAGAGATCTAAAATCTAGGATTCAAATCCTAGCATGGCCAAACCTAGAAATCTTCTCCTCTCCATCAAGCTCTCTTGAACCGATGTCTCTCCTAAATATCTAAGATCTAGCACCAAGGGAGAGGGTAGGAAACTCACGTTGGCTCCAGCGGTACCACCATTTCTTGCCATGGATCGCGTAGTTCTCCTCGGCGGCATCTTCTCTTTCACGGCGATGGCGGATCTCCTCCGGTAGAACTTGCTCCAGCGGTTTTCCTCTCACCAGGAGTTCTCACAGGAGATAGGGGGTGAAATGAGAGTGAAAACGGCTAGAGTTTCCTCTGCCCCTTATAAACAAAATATGACACGGGTAGGGACACGGCCGTGTCCGTACCCGTGTCCCGCTTCCGCGAAACGGCCGTGGCGGTTTCCATGTCGGTTCAGTGTTTGACACGGGTAGGGACACGCCCGTGTCCCGACCCGTGTTCACATGACACGGCCGTGTGCCTGGCCGTGTCATTGGCCGTGTACTTCTCGGGTTGCATCTCGACACTTCTCGTCGAGCTCAACTTGACGCACAAGGGTAGGGACACGCCCGTGTCACTACCCGTGTCCCCCGCTCGACTATCTCGACGCATCTCGACGATCTCGACACGCTTCGTCGAGACCATCTCGACGCACACGGGTAGGGACACGGCCGTGTCACTACCCGTGTCACCTGGTGTCGACACAGTTCGACGATCTCGACACGGCTCGTCGAGCTCAACTCGACGCACACGGGTAGGGACACGCCCGTGTCGCTACCCGTGTCGCTACCCATGTCTTTTTACACTGATTTCTCCATGTTACCTCAAGTGCAGTCCAATTCCCGGCACTTCTCAGAACTCGAGTCAACCCTCCTGACTCAAAACACACACACTAGGGGCCTAGAGCGATTCGGGACGTTACAAATCCTATAAACAAAATAAAAGATTTCGTCCCCGAAATCAGGCTTAGGCTGTGTGGAAAAAAGCTTAACAGGAAATTTATCATATGTTTTTAAATAAGACTATCTTGGGCAAACAACTCCGGGTAGCGTTGCTGCATCAAATCCATTGGCTCCCAGGTGTACTCCTCCTTCCCATGATTCAACCATAGAACCTTCACTAAGGGGACACTTTTGCGGCGTAATTCTCTTGTCTCGCTGTCAACAATTCGTACCGGCTCTAGTCGCACAGACCTATCTGACGCCACCGCACCATCAGTAGTGGGAATAAATTGGTCGGGCCGCAATAGTGCTTTTCGAAGCGACGATACATGGAACACGTCGTGAAGATTTTCTAGTTCCGGTGGTAACTCCAATCGATAGGCCAACGGGCCAATCCTTTCCAATATAGTATAAGGCCCAACATACCTTGGGCTGAGCTTTTTCACTCCACGCACCCGCGAAACTCCATGCATCGGCCGAATCTTGAGGAACACTTTTTCGCCCACTTGGAACTCCACCATTCGGTGCTTTTTATTGTAATATTTCGCCTGTCGACTTTGAGCCTCCAACATGCGATCTCGTATCAATCTGACCGCCGCATCAGTATCATCTATGTATTCATTTCCCAATGCCTTCGGATCTTCGTCCTGCACCCAAGACAAGGGAGTCCTGCACCTTCTTCCGTAAAGGGCTTCATGGGGCGCCATGTCGATGCTTGCCTGATGGCTATTATTATAGGAGAATTCCACTAGTGGCAAGAGCCTTTCCCATGGCTCTCCTCTGTCCAGCACACATAACCTCAATAAATCCTCCAGTGTTCTGATGGTCCGCTCTGACTGCCCGTCCGTCTGAGGATGAAATGCGGTACTAAAGGTTAGGCGTGAGCCCAAATACGCCTGTACCGCCTTCCACTCATTGGATGTAAACCGACCATCCCGATCCGAGACAATTGTTTTGGGTACGCCATGATACCGTACAAATTGCTCCACAAAAAGGCGCACCAAAACATCCACGTGTGCTTCCTTCTTCATTGGAATGAACCGGGCCACCTTTGTCAGTCGATCCACAATAACCCACACCGAATCATTCCCGGAGCGTGAGCGAGGTAGCCCATGGACAAAGTCCATGGAGATATCCTCAAACTTCCATTCGGGAATTGGCAAAGACTGCAACAAACCACCGGGACTCCTGCATTCAGCCTTCACCCTTTGGCAAGCTTCGCAATGTGTAACATAGTACCGGACATCCTTTTTCATTCCCGGCCAACACATGGTCTTCCGCAATCCGGCGTACATCTTAGCAATACCCGGGTGCACTGAATATTGAGAGGAATGTGCCTCTCTCAAGATATCCTCCCGAATTTTGCCGCCCTTGGGAATATAGAGTCGGCCACGAAAATAAACGAGGCCGTCTTTTAGTGTGTACTCATCGGTGGTCCCATCTTCAATTGCCTTGATTGTCGGGGCCAAGGCCGCATCCATTCCTTGCTCCACCCGAATCCGGTCTCGGATATCACAAACTATGCTCATGTTGGCCAAATACTCCGCATACTCTGCCGAATGAGCCTTGAATACTAGAGTAATTTCCATCTCCTCGACCATCCGAGCCAACTCCATACTCATCAACTGAGACTCTGGGCTAGAGCCTGGCGCTTTTCTACTCAAGGCATCGGCTACCGAGTTCGCTTTCCCGGGGTGGTAGTTCATGGTGAACTCATAGTCGCATAGGAATTCCAACCACCGCCGTTGTCTCAGGTTCAACTCCTTCTGAGTGTGGACATACTTCAAGTTCTTGTGATCGGAAAAGATCTCGCAGTGTACGCCATATAGGTAATGCCTCCAGACCTTCAAGGCGAAGACCACTGCTCCCAACTCCAAATCATGAACCGGGTAATTGATTTCATGTTTCTTTAATTGCCTTGAAGCATATGCGATCACGTGCCCGTGCTGCATCAATACCGCTCCCATCCCTTGATATGATGCGTCCGTGTAAACTTGGAATCCTTCCTTCCCCGACGGAAGTGCAAGGATGGGGGCGGAGGTAAGCCGATCCTTCAGCTCTTGAAATGCCGCTTCACATTGAGGTGTCCACTCAAATGGCACCCCCTTCTTCATCAAGGAGGTAAGAGGAAGGGCAATCTTGGAAAATCCTTTCACGAACTTGCGGTAGTAGCCAGCAAGTCCAAGAAAGCTTCGTACATCGGCCGCCGACTTCAAGGGCGACCACTCCTTCACGACCCGTACCTTCGCGGGATCCACTGCCAATCCTACCCCACTGATCACATGCCCCAAGAAAGCTACCTCCTTAAGCCAGAATTCACACTTGCTAAACTTGGCATACAAGGCATGCTCCTTCAATTTCTTCAAACCCAAGGTCAGGTGCTCGACATGCTCCTCCTCCGTCTTTGAGTAGACCAAGATGTCGTCGATGAAAAGAATGACGAAGAAGTCCAAGTATGGTTCAAACACCTTGTTCATTAGACTCATGAAGGCCGAAGGTGCATTTGTGAGCCCAAACGGCATTACTGTGAACTCATACAAACCATATCTCGAACTGAATGCTGTTTTCTGAATATCCCCCTCATGTATCCTCAACTGATAGTATCCAGAGCGCAAGTCTAGTTTAGAGAACCAATGTGCTCCCACTAATTGATCGAACAACTCGTCGATCCGCGGTAGCGGATAAGTATTCCGCACCGTCAACCGATTGAGTTCCCGATAATCTATGCACAATCGCAGGGTTCCATCCTTCTTCTTTACGAACAGCACAGGGGCTCCCCATGGTGATGAACTGGGGCGAACGAACCCTGAATGTGCTAGTTCTTGCAATTGAACTCTAAACTCCGCGAGTTCTTTCGGGGCCATTCTGTACGGAGCCTTAGACACAGGCTTGGCACCTGGTACTAGATTGATCTGGAAGTCAACCTCTTTATGCGGAGGTAATCCTGGTAGCTTCTCAGGAAATACCTCGGGAAAATCTTGCACAACCCGTACATCCTTTAACTCCAACGCTTCCTCCTTCAACTCGAACCAGATCATGAAGACCTCGTCCCCCTTCATATGAGCTTTTACAACCTGGACGGAAGATAACATCATGCGAGGCGCGAAGCCAATACCTTGGAAGATGACGTCAGAGTCTCCATGTCTCAAATAGATCCGCTTCTCCGCGCAGTCGATCCTCGCGAAGTGCCAATCCAGCCATGCCATGCCCAAAATGATGTCAAACTCCGGCATTCTCAGAACCGTGGCCGGCGTATCAAAGGCCTTCCCATCAATAAATAACTCCAACTCGCACTTGGCGGTCGCGATCATCTCCGAGCCATCCGGAAGGCGTACATGTCGGGCTATGCCAGTGAAGTACTGTACACCCTCCACGTCTTTTATGAAATCCTCGGGCACAAAGGAGTGTGAGGCACCGGTATCGAATAGACTGTAGGCCGGTTTCTCACTAACCATTACGCCTTAGTATCAAGATTGTGAATGCTCAAGCCAGATTCCTAGAAAAACTTAGGCAGACTAAGGACGAATGCTTAATTTCTTCCCCGTAGTCCTCGTCTTTGAGCTGGGTCCCGCTTCAATCACTCCTTCTGCGAGTCTCTTAACGCTTGTCTGAACACCCAAAAGACCCGCTCCCAACCACTTTACCATATCCATTATCTCCACCAAGCACAAATCTCCTATAAACAAAAGTGGTTGCCCTAGGAAATCTGTCATGTCTATTTCTCCGTTAGATTCAAAATCCGCTATAAACAAAAGTGCTTGCCCTAGGGGATCTCGCAAGACTTTATACCATAGTTTTACATACTTGGGGTCGTCCAAACTTGGAAGATCGACGTATAAAGGTATGTACCTAAGGTCAGGATGGCTAATCGTAGGGTCAAAGTTGGACAAACTTAATGTGAATTACATATGGGCACACCACTGCTTCCGCTAAGTCAGTTTGTCCCCAAACTGACTAACCAAACGGGGGTGGCACCATTGTTGAATGACTTCTTAGTTGAGGATCGTGGCAAACTGATACCATTTGTAAGACCCCCCCCCTCCCGGATCCCAAAACATGGCACGAAGGGAAGTCTTATGCCCGGAACAGCCGCCTTGCGGTAGCATTAGCACACGGGCTAACCTGTACCACAAGTCGCCTATTCCGCCGGCTACAACAATATCAATATATCATGTCAACCCAACCAAATAAATAAGCAAGAGAAGTCAAAATCCACACTAAGTTATAATGTCCAAATACATCAATAAATAGAAGCTAAAACATGCTTCTACAATATATCAGAGTACAGCTAAACATTGCCCAAACGGGCTACAACAGAGTAATAGAACTAACATCGGTAACCGACGGTATCGATGGCACCGTCCCTTCAGGCCCTGTCTCCCTGGCCTGGCTGTCCTGCTGCGTAGTCTGCGGCTGCTCTACCTGCGGCGTGACCTCCTAAAAAGGAAGACGTAGCAACCGTTAGTCGAAACGACTAAGTGATTTCACATCCGCTCCCCCGACGACTCCTCGGCACCGGGCGGAGAAAAGGAACAAGAGTATAGTATATAATGTAAGACCCCCCTTTTTTTTTCTTTTTGAACACCGGGGTCTTAGGCCCAGAACCGCCGTTTTGCGGTGACTCCTTCACGCCCTGAAGAGTCATCACCACAAAGCGCCGATTCTGCCGGCCATCTCGATCACATAAAAGTAGCAAAATAATGAAGGAAATGGAAGCTATCTGTCCACAGAGAATCACATGACATAATAAATATAACTCCGCGAAGGGAGTGTCCACAAAAAATAACATCAGAGTAGCAAAACGGGCTTATGCCCGGTACATCAAATCCTCACTACAAGATCTCTCATGCAGAAACAAAAGTAGGAAACTGCTCAGGGTCGAGACTCACAGTCCCGGCTGTATGAACTCCGGAGCTAGACTGCCCCACCTCCAAGCGCACCGGTCTCTGGGGCTGCTCCTCCATGCTGGTCTCCGCGATCCCCTAAATGATGCGGTTCAAAAACCGTTAGTCTAAAAGACTAAGTCCTATCATCCCCCACCCCTTCCCCCACGGCTCCTAGGCACCGAGCGGAGAGGAAGAACGGGGAGGACTTGAAGGTGGAGATTATTAAAAGCAGATGGCAGCGGTCCTATTCTAGCAAGTTCTATGGTATATAAAGACGATAAGCTGTAATATGAAATGTAACCTTCACTTATGCGAAAAACACATAAGCCAAGGGGTCTTTTGCAAGGCTCCCATCGTATAAAAAGTCCCATACCGATTTATACGTTGGGGTGTCGGTGGTCAAACAGCAGTAACTAAATATATCAAAATTAACCTTAATTTATAAACTTGCCCACACAAGCTTATAGACTAAGGGGTCGTTTAGCAGGTCCTAAGGTATAAGCGTCCCATTCCACTTATACTTTAGGTGTCAAGGTTAAAGGTAACGATTATGCCATGACATGCAAGTGGGTATGATGGACATGCAAGTGCAACACACACACCCGACTCTGTACACACAGACCTTTAGTTCCCCCTTTCTGGAGTCGTAACCTCCCAGGATACCTCCGTAGTGGCAGACGGAAGCGGTGGGTTGGGCCTCGCCCACCTCTAAACCAGTAAGGCACTACCGGTCAGACCTATCGTACGCCTCAACGCTTGGTGCACGAAGCGGACTCCTGCGTACTCTTGCCTGCTGGCGCACCGGACTTCTGTTGGCGAAGTGCTAACCACACTTGCCGAGTCAACGTATTGGTGTCGGTGCATCGACCCTCCAATACCGAAGACCCACCACCTTAATTTCCTTTCCTGTTATGCACATGCAAATTAGCGTAGTCAAGAATCGAGCCGAAGCTCCCCGGACCAACACGTCCGACTCAAGCAATCGAGCCGAAGCTCCCCGGACCCAGAGTCCGCCTTTTAACCATCCGAGCCGAAGCTCCTATCCAACCTCTGGTGCCATCAGTGTTGTGAAATGTGCAACCCTAATTACTAAGTTACTCTTTTCAGCTTGTTAAACAGTTTACGTTAACCCAGGACTGCCCCCGGTATTCCCCGTGAAGGACTCTCAAGGGGCACTAGGAACTATGTTGGGATTACGCCCAACGTTCCCTTTCGCAAGGTACTTATTTTATTATTGTTTGATTCCCTTACCCCTTTATTTTCTCACATTTCGATATGCTAATCCTAGGGTAATTTGACTCCACTCTCCCTGGGGTAGGACGATCTTTCGTCGGACCCAAACGTCTATAACCCTAGACAGATCCACACCTTACTCACTCATCTTCTCAAGACGCAGCCCATTCCACTTGTCCTTGTAACAATCCATCAGGACCCATCATAATGGCCCTAATTCACATCTAAATGAAATCATGCAGTTTTGCTATATGCAGACCACTTAAGCTACATGACCCGTAAAAAGGGAAGTACATGAAATACTCATCCAGTACACTTATGATAATTATTAGAGGTCTATTATGATAGATATAGTCTAAATTCAGAAAATCATATTTTTCCCAATTAATCTACTATTTATTGAATTTTCCTCAAAAACTAGGCCATAGTCAATTTGAACATGAACCATAAGATTTTCTCTGGTAATGGCCTCCTAAAATTTGTATTTACTAAATAACAGAGAAATATTATTGGTTGCCAATTTTCATAATTTTCCAGATAGTTCTTGACCTCTCAAGGATTTATTAAAAATAATTCCTAAAATCAAATATAATGAAGGAAGTGCCACAAATATGTCTCCAAT
Source organism: Platanthera guangdongensis (assembly GCA_039583875.1). Taxonomy (NCBI): domain Eukaryota; kingdom Viridiplantae; phylum Streptophyta; class Magnoliopsida; order Asparagales; family Orchidaceae; genus Platanthera; species Platanthera guangdongensis. Next base: position 156,617,723 of record CM077152.1, read on the forward strand.
AATTATGTAAAAATTACTAGGGCTTCATAAGGATCTAGAAACATCATGATGAAGAAATTAAAATTTTTCAGACAATCTAAATGTCATTATTAAATTTACCAAAGTTCCATAGAATTAAATAATTAAAGAAGCAACTACTAAGTATCATTCTTCAAAAATTTCATAAAAATTTACAGAGATGGGTACCATGATTACAAGCCCCCTTGCTAAGTTTCATCAGGTTTAATCAAGTATATCTTTCTCCAAAAAAATTCCTAAGTGAAAATTGTAAAACATGACTGTGAATAAAGTACCAAAAATATTCATCCAAAATTTATTATAAAATTTCCAGAGATATATATACCCTAAGCAACTACCCATTCAAAGACTCAGGCCTTTTCAGAAAGTTTTGGTACTAGATCTTATGATTTCAAGCTAGTGACCTAAACTAGGGTTATGGATTTAAGGGGTTTTAAGTCTTCCAAATGCCCTAAAATTTTAACCACAGGACCATAGTAACCCTATGGACATCATTCCCAAGTTTCAAGTCCATCCAAGGTCTTTTGACCCCAATTTCTTCAAACCCTAGAAATTTACCCTAAAGGGCCTACCCTAAAATTCTAGGGCTACCCTAGTCCCATCCACTCCAAACTCCATAAGTGAGTGTAAAAAGTCAAGTTATATCAGTGGCCAAAATTTCAGCCTCTGATGAGGGAATTTGGCCACTCAACCATCAAATAGTGGCTTTTGACCAAAATACCCTTATAAGGTCATATATAGGGTGGGTAAATTACCTATCCTAAACATCTCCAAATGAGCTAAGGTTTTAACCCTATACCTATCATGACATCTAAGACCACCCACCAAAATTTGGGGGAGTTTTAAATCAATTAGGTCACATAATTAAATTAATCATGATTTATTAAATTTTCCTAAAAACTATAGACAAATATTCTCCAAAACTTCTAAATTTTGGACAGGTTCTAGGTATGGCTAAGACTTTCTCACTGCCCAAATTTCAACTTGTTTGGACAAGGAATGAAGTGTGGGCACCAAAAATAATCTCTGTTTAGGCCTAGGTATAGGTCCTCCCAAAAAGGGTACCCTGGTCTAACCAGTGGCCCAAAAGGGTCCAAGCAATTTTTGCTACAAACTAGACACCCCAAGCTACAATTTTCATGTTGGGCAGATTTCCATTCAGGGTCCCTAAGTATTTTTAAAAATTAAATACATTAAATACATCTAGTGTGACAGAAATGAAATGATTTTTATTTAAATCCTAAAGTATTTGATTTGATGTCGCGCGAATCTTGGCGCAGATCGACGGCGCTGGGTCATCGTCCCCGATGAGCCAACGGCCAGGATCGCTTCTTCCTGTGCCGACTTCAAGCGTCTGCCGCCGGCCACCCAGTCCCTTCCCCGGCCGACCACCGCCACCATCACCTCCGTTGAGGTGGTGGCTATCGCCAGACGGCGGCACAGCCACCGGAGGGGCGGATTCCGGCGATCCAACCAAATAAATTCTCGGCCGAAAGCCATGAATTTTGCGAGTTGGATCGGGCTCAATTGTGCCCGAACCTTGGCCCTAATGAAACCTAAGATCTACCCATGAGAAAAGAGAAGGAGGAGGACCTTCCTGGCGGCCTGGATGCGAGAGGAGCGGCGGGATGCCATTGACGGCGGCGGCGGCGCTCGGCTTCTGCAACTGCACAGTGGAATGGCTCGTCTCCTCCAGGTAAACGCTCCAAAATGATCCCCTCGGCTCCCTGAAGGTGTTTAAATGGCAAATGGGGGAGAGGAGAGGCTGGTTCTTCAATAGACATTAACACCATTAAAGGTGTGGCTCGGGTTGTGTGGAGGGGGGCTGAACCCACCCCTTGGTGGCCGGGAAACGGCTGGAATCAACTCCTCTCCCCTAGAGGAGTTGATTACAGCCATAACTGGTGGCTGTTGGCCTTCCTTGGCCGGCTTCTCTCTTCCCTTTCCTCTTCCCCATTTTCTCTCTCCTCCATTATCATGGAGAGGAGCTCTTTTCTCTCTCCTAGTCACCTCTGGTTGACTAGTCAACCTCACAAGCTAAAGGCAGCCCACTGGATTATGATGGTCATGGGAATGGGTTTAGCCTAAGGGAGAAGTGGCTTGAGCTTGGGTTAGCCCTTTTTGGGCTAAGTTGACTTGACCCTCAATGAGGGTTGACTTGGTCAGTTTGACCATCTAGGTTGACCCCATTGGGTCCTGGGTGATTCATTGGCCTCCCCTAAGGTCTATGTAGGGTTGGGTAGGGTTGACTTGGCACCTTAAAGGTCACTTGACCCTTGGTGAGGTCACTTTGACCATTTTAGGGCTAGAGTTGACTTGGGTCAACATGACCATTAGGGTTCACCCCTATGGATCCTTGGTGACCCATTGACTTCCCTTAGGGTCTAGGTAGGGTTATGTAGGGTTACCCTGCACTTTGGAGGTCACATACCCTTAGTAAGGGTACTTTGACCAGATTAGGGCTTGAGTTGACTTGGGTCAACCTGGCCTCTTGGGCTGACCCCAATGTGTCCTTAGTGACCCATTGACCTCACTTAGGGGTTAGGAGGGCATAGGTGGGGTCCTCTATACTAGGAGTGGGTCAATTGGCCCTAAGTAGGCTAGGTGGCCCTAAGTAGGCTAGGTTGACCCATTCAGGGCTAGGGTTGACCTTGGTCAACTGGGCCTCTTGGGTTGGCCCTAATGGGTCCTTTTGGCTCTAATGGGTCTACCAAAATGTTTGGGAGTGTTGTGGTAGGGTCTTGGGGCCATGGTGAAGCCCCATTGTCATTCTAAACCATTGTTCAAAATTCTACTATTTGCAGACCATGGTGATCCCTACCTTGGCCTCCTATCTCTTGGCCCATTTCTGGCTTCCTAGGGTTTTGTCATGACCTAGTCATGGCCAAAACCACTCTTAGGGGTCTAGTTGGAAATGGGATGTTACAAATCCCAATAAACAAAACAAAGATTTCGTCCCCGAAATCAAGGTTGGACCTACGGGTCTTATTATCGAAGGAAAGAGTCTTGTAACATCCCATTATGACGCCTTGTTTGTTAAATTTGATTTTATGGGAAAACTTAGATCTGAGACCCCTTTCGCCCAAACGGCGAACCAAAATCCCAATAAACAAGGTTAAGCCCCCAATAAACAAAAGATAAGCCCCTATCTACCTAGAGCAGCCCTTAGTATACTTAAAGCAGGAAAAATAAATTAACATCTTGAGGGGTCTGAGAGGTATACCTGACTGAATAGCTCGGGGTATCTTTGTCGCATCAGGTCCTGTGGCTCCCAGGTATGCTCCTCCTGGCCGTGGTTCCTCCACAGGACCTTGACTAGTGGGACCTTCTTGCGTCGCAAGACCCGCACTCCTCGGTCGTCGATCCTCACAGGCTCCAAATGAACCGACCGGTCTGAAGCTACCGGCCCTTCGGTAGTCAGAATCTGCTGCTCCGGGCGTAGCAGAGCCCTCCTCAAAGAAGAAATGTGGAAGACGTCGTGCAGCGCTTCCAGCTCTGGTGGTAACTCCAGCCGGTAGGCTAGGGGTCCGATCCGCTCCAGGATCCTGTAAGGGCCCATGTACCTAGGGCTGAGCTTCTTCCTCCGACCACGCACCCGTGAAACTCCATGCATGGGCCGGATCTTCAGAAATACCTGGTCCCCCACCTGGAACTCCACCTGCCGATGCCGGGCATCATAATACTTAGCCTGTCTACTCTGTGCCTCGAGCATCCTGTCCCTGATCAGCCTCACCTGTGCCTCGGTGTCTTCAACAAACTCTGGCCCCAACACTTTCGGATCCTCGTTCTGCACCCAATAAAGCGGGGTCCGGCATCTCCTCCCGTACAAGGCTTCGTAAGGCGCCATCCTGATGCTGGACTGGTGGCTGTTGTTATAGGAGAACTCGACAAGGGGCAAGAGTTTCTCCCACGGTTCCCCGCGGTCCAAGATGCATAGCCTCAAAAGGTCCTCCAGCGTCCGGTTGGTGCGTTCTGTCTGCCCGTCTGTCTGGGGGTGGAATGCAGTGCTGAAAGTCAATCGCGTGCCTAAGTAAGCTTGCACGGATCTCCACTCCCTGGAGGTGAACCTGCCATCCCGATCCGACACTATCGTCCTGGGCACGCCATGGTAACGAATGAACTGCTCCACAAACTTCCGCACCAGTACTCCTACTGAATCATCCTTCCTGATCGGTATAAATCGAGCCACCTTGGTCAACCGATCGACGATTACCCAGATCGAGTCATTCCCTGTCCGAGACCGGGGAAGCCCATGTATGAAGTCCATGGCTATGTCATCAAACTTCCACTCCGGCACCGGGAGTGGCTGCAATAATCCCGCGGGGTTCCTGCACTCCGCCTTCACTAGCTGACATGCCTCACAATGGGTCACGAAGTGTGAGACATCCTTCTTCATGCCCGGCCAATACATCGTCTTCTTCAAATCAGCCGTCATCTTTGTGATCCCCGGGTGTACAGAATAACGGCTGCAGTGCGCCTCCATCATAATATCCTCCCGGATCTGGCCTCCCTCCGGTATATACACCCGTCCTCTGAAGCACACCAGGTCGTCCCTCAGTGTGTAGTCTCCTGCAGTGCCTGCCTCCAGAGCTTGGAAGATGGGCTCTAACTTGGCATCCTGCCTCTGACCTTCTCTGACTCGGTCTCTGATGTCATCGGTAATGCCTATCGCGGCCAAGTACTCCTCATAGAGCTCAGGATCATCGGACGATACCAGGGTAATGTGCATGTCCTCTAGTCTCTGCAGCAGCTCCATAGACATCAACTGAGGCTCTGCTCCTGCTGTGGCAGCTCTCCTACTCAGAGCGTCTGCTACCACGTTTCCCTTCCCCGGGTGGTAATGCATCTCATACTGATAGTCAGAAAGGAACTCCACCCACCGCCTCTGCCTGATGTTTAGTTCCTTCTGCGTGTCCACGTACTTAAGGTTCTTATGATCGAAGTATATGTCACAGTGGACTCCGTATAGGTAATGCCGCCATATTTTTAGTGCGAATACAACTGCTCCGATCTCCAGGTCGTGCACTGGGTAGTTCTTCTCATGGGTCTTCAGCTGGCGGGAAGCATAAGCTATGACGTGTCCGTTCTGCATCAGTACTGCTCCCATCCCCTGATATGATGCGTCGGTGTAGACCTGGAATCCCTCCCTCCCCGAGGGGAGAGTAAGAATGGGAGCCGAGGTCAGCCGATCCTTCAGCTCCTGGAAAGCTGTCTGGCACTGCGGGGTCCACACGAACGGTACCTCCTTCTTTGTCAAGGATGTGAGCGGGAGGGCGATTCGAGAGAATCCCTCCACGAACTTCCGATAGTAACCGGCAAGTCCTAGAAAACTCCGTACGTCAGTGGCTGTTTTCAGCTGCGGCCACTCCGAAATAGCTCGAATCTTTGCCGGGTCCACTGCCAGCCCGGCTCCGCTGATAATGTGACCTAAGAAAGCCACCTCCTTCAGCCAGAACTGACACTTACTGAACTTCGCATAAAGACGATGCTCCCGCAGTCTCTCCAGGGTCAATGCTAGATGTCGCGTGTGCTCCTCCTCCGTCTTAGAATAGATAAGGATGTCGTCTATGAACACTATGACGAACACATCCAAATAAGCCTCGAAGACCCAGTTCATGAGGCTCATAAATGCTGACGGAGCATTCGTGAGCCCGAAGGGCATCACGATGAACTCATACAATCCATATCGGCTACTAAAGGCCGTTTTCGGAATGTCCTCCTCCTGGATCCGCAGCTGGTAGTAGCCTGATCTCAAGTCCAGCTTCGAAAAGTAATGGGCTCCCTCCAGCTGATCGAACAACTCGTCTATCCTGGGGAGCGGATAGGTATTTCGGACGGTCAGCCTGTTTAGTGCTCGATAGTCGATGCACAGGCGTAAAGTGCCGTCCTTCTTCTTTACGAATAGGACAGGAGCTCCCCATGATGAGGAACTCGGCCTAACAAATCCTGCTTCCACCAGCTCCTACAACTGTGTCCGAAACTCCGCCAACTCCTTCGGGGCCATCCGATAAGGGGCCTTGGATACCGGCTTAGCCCCTGGTACCAACTGAATCTGGAAGTCCTTTTCCCTATGCGGAGGTAGTCCTGGCAGCTTATCCGGAAAAATGTCGGCGTATTCACAAACCACCGGAATGTTAGCAATCAGATCCTTCTCCTCAGTCATCTCGAACAATACTTGATATACCTCGTCCCCTTGCATATGAGCCTTAATGGCCTGAATAGATGAAAGCAGGCGACGGGAGACCGGTGTAGTACCTTCGAATGTCGCATAAGTATCGCCGTGGCTGAGCACGACCCTCCTTGCCGGGCAATCAATCTGGGCATGGTTCCAGACAAGCCATGTCATGCCCAAGACGAGGTCGAAGTCCGGCATCCTCAGGATCGTCGCCGGGGCCTCGAGTGTCAACCCGTCTATGGTAACCTCCAGGAGGCACTTTTCTGTGGACTGGATCTCCATCCCATTGGGGAGGCGCACCCTCCTGGGTAGTCCCGTATAACATCGAATCTGATCCAGTACCTTGACGAAATCCTCCGACACAAAGTTGTGCGATGCCCCCGTGTCGAACAGGGTATGGGCAGGCTTGCCGCACACCATCACCATTCCTAAATCAGTTTGAAAGAAACTCCGGTGTAAGGTTTTCTAACCTAGGTCGTTTAGTAGTTCTATTAACACTTAATATGAGTCATGAATGAATCCAAAATTAAGATTACTCTCATACCTGCAATAACCCTGTCCGGGTTCCGGGGCTGTGCTAAGTCCAAAGCGTAAATCTGCTCCCCATTCTGCCTGCGGTCGCCTCCCTGGTAACCACGTCCTCGGCCGCGTCCTCGGCATCCGAAATGCTGGGCCGGTGGGCCACCCCGTGGTGCTGGAGGTGGTGCCCCCCTCATAGGGCAGTCTCTCCGGAGGTGTCCCACCTGGTGACAGTGGAAGCACTCCGGCGGGGGATACGCCATACCCCGGGGTCTCTGCATCTCCTGGATCCGGAGAGGTTGAGGGGCCAAGACCACCTGCTCTCTCGGCTCCTGCCTCAACTCCTGACGAGGCTGCTCCTCTGCCCTTCTTCCATCTGGTACGGTGCCTTGCCGCTGATCATTTCGGGCCCTCCGGCCCTGGTCCTCCGCTTGCCGTTTCCGGCCCCGAGTGGTGTTCCAGTCGGCCTCAATCCTCTTCGCCATCTCCAAAATCCGGGAGATGGGCCCGTCAGAGACAAAAAATAGGGCCTCCCTCAACTCCTCTTTTAGGCCCTTATAAAACCTCTTGACGTAACCTGCTTCATCCAGCTGATAGGAGCCCGCGTATCGGGCCAAATGATCGAACTCTCGGTGGTACTCCACCACTGTCCTGGTGCCCTGCCTCAGCTGCAAGAATCGCTCCTCCAACTCGTCCCTGGCCGACTGAGGAACAAAGTGCTCCAGCAGCGTGGCCCTGAACTCTTCCCAAGTGATTTCTGCAATCTCTCTATCAGCAAAAGTCGTGTCCAACAGCGTCTTCCACCACCGCTTGGCATGTGACTCCAAGCAAGATACCACTAGGGTCACCCTCTCCTCCCAAGGGCATCGTATCCCAGTCAACATCTCGTACATCACATCCAGCCACTCCTCTGTCCGTACTGCCGACTCTGTCCCTAAGTAAGATGGGGGAGAGAGTCCTCGGAAGGTGCTCATCCAGTTGGCCCCTGGGTTTGGCTGCTGGGCTGGGGCTTGCTGAGCCTGGAAGGCCTCAAGGATAGCTGTAAGGGTCTGCCCCATGTCTGACTGGAGGAAAGGTGTGGGGGCCATGGGAGGTGGTGCAATGTCTGGAGTCTGCTGAGCTCCACCTTGTGGGGTGGGCTGAGCTGAGGGCTGCAAAACGAACTACATCAGTAGGTAATCGACTCAATGCAAAATGATAGTGGACAATTTACATGTGATTCCCCCCATATGGGCACACCACTGCTTCCGCTGCTTAGTTTGTCCCCAAACTAAACCCGCGCGGGGGTGACCCAGGTTTGTGGACGGCTATTTTTCGATCGAGGTCTGCTCTGATACCACTTGTAAGACCCCCCCTTTTTTTTCTTTTTGAACACCGGGGTCTTAGGCCCAGAACCGCCGTTTTGCGGTGACTCCTTCACGCCCTGAAGAGTCATCACCACAAAGCGCCGATTCTGCCGGTCATCTCGATCACATAAAAGTAGCAAAATAATGAAGGAAATGGAAGCTATCTGTCCACAGAGAATCACATGACATAATAAATATAACTCCAAGAAGGGAGTGTCCACAGAAAATAACATCAGAGTAGCAAAACGGGCTTATGCCCGGTACATCAAATCCTCACTACAAGATCTCTCATGCAGAAACAAAAGTAGGAAACTGCTCAGGGTCGAGACTCACGGTCCCGGCTGTGTGAACTCCGGAGCTAGACTGCCCCACCTCCAAGCGCACTGGTCTCTGGGGCTGCTCCTCCATGCTGGTCTCCGCGATCCCCTAAATGATGCGGTTCGAAAACCGTTAGTCTAAAAGACTAAGTCCTATCATCCCCCACCCCTTCCCCCACGGCTCCTAGGCACCGAGCGGAGAGGAAGAACGGGGAGGACTTGAAGGTCGAGATTATCAAAAGCAGATGGCAGCGGTCCTATTCTAGCAAGTTCTATGGTATATAAAGACGATAAGCTGTAATATGAAATGTAACCTTCACTTATGTGAAAAACACATAAGCCAAGGGGTCTTTTGCAAGGCTCCCATCGTATAAAAAGTCTCATACCGATTTATACGCTGGGGTGTCGGTGGTCAAACAGCAGTAACTAAATATATCAAAATTAACCTTAATTTATAAACTTGCCCACACAAGCTTATAGACTAAGGGGTCGTTTAGCAGGTCCTAAGGTATAAGCATCCCATTCCACTTATACTTTAGGTGTCAAGGTTAAAGGTAACGATTATGCCATGACATGCAAGTGGGTATGATGGACATGCAAGTGCAACACACACACCCGACTCTGTGCACACAGACCTTTAGTTCCCCCTTTCTGGAGCCGTAACCTCCCAGGATACCTCCGTAGTTGCAGACGGAAGCGGTGGGTTGGGCCTCGCCCACCTCTAAACCAGTAAGGCACTACCGGTCAGACCTATCGTACGCCTCAACGCTTGGTGCACGAAGCGGACTCCTGCGTACTCTTGCCGGCTGGCGCACCGGACTTCTGTTGGCGAAGTGCTAACCACACTTACCGAGTCAACGTATTGGTGTCGGTGCATCGACCCTCCAATACCGAAGACCCACCACCTTAATTTCCTTTCCTGTTATGCACATGCAAATTAGCGTAGTCAAGAATCGAGCCGAAGCTCCCCGGACCAACACGTCCGACTCAAGCAATCGAGCCGAAGCTCCCCGGACCCAGAGTCCGCCTTTTAACCATCCGAGCCGAAGCTCCTATCCAACCTCTGGTGCCATCAGTGTTGTGAAATGTGCAACCCTAATTACTAAGTTACTCTTTTCAGCTTGTTAAACAGTTTACGTTAACCCAGGACTGCCCCCGGTATTCCCCGTGAAGGGCTCTCAAGGGGCACTAGGAACTATGTTGGGATTACGCCCAGCGTTCCCTTTCGCAAGGTACTTATTTTATTATTGGTTGATTCCCTTACCCCTTTATTTTCTCACATTTCGATATGCTAATCCTAGGGTAATTTGACTCCACTCTCCCTGGGGTAGGACGATCTTTCGTCGGACCCAAACGTCTATAACCCTAGACAGATTCACACCTTACTCACTCATCTTCTCAAGACGCAGCCCATTCCACTTGTCCTTGTAACAATCCATCAGGACCCATCATAATGGCCCTAATTCACATCTAAATGAAATCCTGCAGTTTTGCTATATGCAGACCACTTAAGCTACATGACCCGTAAAAAGGGAAGTACATGAAATACTCATCCAGTACACTTATGATAATTATTAGAGGTCTATTATGATAGATATAGTCTAAATTCAGAAAATCATATTTTTCCCAATTAATCTACTATTTATTGAATTTTCCTCAAAAACTAGGCCATAGTCAATTTGAACATGAACCATAAGATTTTCTCTGGTAATGGCCTCCTAAAATTTGTATTTACTAAATAACAGAGAAATATTATTGGTTGCCAATTTTCATAATTTTCCAGATAGTTCTTGACCTCTCAAGGATTTATTAAAAATAATTCCTAAAATCAAATATAATGAAGGAAGTGCCACAAATATGTCTCCAATAATTATGTAAAATTTACTAGGGCTTCATAAGGATCTAGAAACATCATGATGAAGAAATTAAAATTTTTCAGACAATCTAAATGTCATTATTAAATTTACCAAAGTTCCATAGAATTAAATAATTAAAGAAGCAACTACTAAGTATCATTCTTCAAAAATTTCATAAATATTTACAGAGATGGGTACCATGATTACAAGCCCCCTTGCTAAGTTTTATCAGGTTTAATCAAGTATATCTTTCTCCAAAAAAATTCCTAAGTGAAAATTATAAAACATGACTTTGTGAATAAAGTACCAAAACTATTCATCCAAAATTTATTATAAAATTTCCAGAGATATATATACCCTAAGCAACTACCCATTCAAAGACTCAGGCCTTTTCAGAAAGTTTTGGTACTAGATCTTATGATTTCAAGCTAGTGCCCTAAACTAGGGTTATGGATTTAAGGGGTTTTAAGTCTTCCAAATGCCCTAAAATTTTAACCACAGGACCATAGTAACCCTATGGACATCATTCCCAAGTTTCAAGTCCATCCAAGGTCTTTTGACCCCAATTTCTTCAAACCCTAGAAATTTACCCTAAAGGGCCTACCCTAAAATTCTAGGGCTACCCTAGTCCCATCCACTCCAAACTCCATAAGTGAGTGTAAAAAGTCAAGTTATATCAGTGGCCAAAATTTCAGCCTCTGATGAGGGAATTTGGCCACTCAACCATCAAATAGTGGCTTTTGACCAAAATACCCTTATAAGGTCATATATAGGGTGGGTAAATTACCTATCCTAAAAATCTCCAAATGAGCTAAGGTTTTAACCCTATACCTATCATGACATCTAAGACCACCCACCAAATTTTGGGGGAGTTTTAAATCAATTAGGTCACATAATTAAATTAATCATGATTTATTAAATTTTCCTAAAAACTATAGAAACATATTCTCCAAAAATTCTAAATTTTGGACAGGTTCTAGGTATGGCTAAGACTTTCTCACTGCCCAAATTTCAACTTGTTTGGACAAGGCATGAAGTGTGGGCACCAAAAATAATCTTTGTTTAGGCCTAGGTATAGGTCCTCCCAAAAAGGGTACCCTGGTCTAACCAGTGGCCCAAAAGGGTCCAAGCAATTTTTGCTACAAACTAGACACCCCAAGCTACAATTTTCATGTTGGGCAGATTTCCATTCAGGGTCCCTAAGTATTTTTAAAAATTAAATACATTAAATACATCTAGTGTGACAGAAATGAAATGATTTTTATTTAAATCCTAAAGTATTTGATTTGATGTCGCGCGAATCTTGGCGCAGATCGACGGCGCTGGGTCATCGTCCCCGATGAGCCAACGGCCAGGATCGCTTCTTCCTGTGCCGACTTCAAGCGTCTGTCGCCGGCCACCCAGTCCCTTCCCCGGCCGACCACCGCCACCATCACCTCCGTTGAGGTGGGGGCTATCGCCAGACGGCGGCACAGCCGCCGGAGGGGCGGATTCCAGCGATCCAACCAAATAAATTCTCGGCCGAAAGCCATGAATTTTGCGAGTTGGATCGGGCTCAATTGTGCCCGATCCTTGGCCCTAATGAAACCTAAGATCTACCCATGAGAAAAGAGAAGGAGGAGGACCTTCCTGGCGGCCTGGATGCGAGAGGAGCGGCGGGATGCCATTGACGACGGCGGCGGCGCTCGGTTTCTGCAACTGCACAGTGGAATGGCTCGTCTCCTCCAGGTAAACGCTCCAAAATGATCCCCTCGGCTCCCTGAAGGTGTTTAAATGGCAAATGGGGGAGAGGAGAGGCTGGTTCTTCAATAGCCATTAACACCATTAAAGGTGTGGCTCGGGTTGTGTGGAGGGGGGCTGAACCCACCCCTTGGTGGCCGGGAAACGGCTGGAATCAACTCCTCTCCCCTAGAGGAGTTGATTACAGCCATAACTGGTGGCTGTTGGCCTTCCTTGGCCGGCTTCTCTCTTCCCTTTCCTCTTCCCCATTTTCTCTCTCCTCCATTATCATGGAGAGGAGCTCTTTTCTCTCTCCTAGTCACCTCTGGTTGACTAGTCAACCTCACAAGCTAAAGGCAGCCCACTGGATTATGATGGTCATGGGAATGGGTTTAGCCTAAGGGAGAAGTGGCTTGAGCTTGGGTTAGCCCTTTTTGGGCTAAGTTGACTTGACCCTCAATGAGGGTTGACTTGGTCAGTTTGACCATCTAGGTTGACCCCATTGGGTCCTGGGTGATTCATTGGCCTCCCCTAAGGTCTATGTAGGGTTGGGTAGGGTTGACTTGGCACCTTAAAGGTCACTTGACCCTTGGTAAGGTCACTTTGACCATTTTAGGGCTAGAGTTGACTTGGGTCAACATGACCATTAGGGTTCACCCCTATGGATCCTTGGTGACCCATTGACTTCCCTTAGGGTCTAGGTAGGGTTATGTAGGGTTACCCTGCACTTTGGAGGTCACATACCCTTAGTAAGGGTACTTTGACTAGATTAGGGCATGAGTTGACTTGGGTCAACCTGGCCTCTAGGGCTGACCCCAATGTGTCCTTAGTGACCCATTGACCTCACTTAGGGGTTAGGAGGGCATAGGTGGGGTCCTCTAGACTAGGAGTGGGTCAATTGGCCCTAAGTAGGCTAGGTTGACCCATTCAGGGCTAGGGTTGACCTTGGTCAACTAGGCCTCTTGGGTTGGCCCTAATGGGTCCTTTTGGCTCTAATGGGTCTCCCAAAATGTTTGGGAGTGTTGTGGTAGGGTCTTGGGGCCATGGTGAAGCCCCATTGTCTTTCTAAACCATTGTTCAAAATTCTACTATTTGCAGACCATGGTGATCCCTACCTTGGCCTCCTATCTCTTGCCCCATTTCTGGCTTCCTAGGGTTTTGTCATGACCTAGTCATGGCCAAAACCACTCTTAGGGGTCTAGTTGGAAATGGGATGTTACATATAACAAGTATGCAAGTAAAGGAAGTACAAGCAGGTGGCGGTAGTGTAAGAGTAACAGCATCATAATCATCATTTATGTAAGAGCTACACTAACTAGCAAGTATAAGTAACAGCAGGAAAGTAACTTAACTTATAAGAATGCCCATACAAACTTATAAGTTAAGGATCGGGTTACATAAAAGTAACTCATTGTATAAGAGTGCCCATACAAACTTATACGATGAGGATCTTGTGGTGCAATGATATGAAATGCTATGAATGCTATGCAATGACTCACCCATGCACACCCATGCAATTGCTATGTCGACACAGACGATAGTTCCCACTTTTCGAGCAGGTAGCTAACCTCTCAGGCATCAGTCGCCGTGGCCAGGCGGTGACAGTAGAACGGGCACTTCTACTACTAGGCGGGTATCACACTACTTCACCTAGGCCTCCGTACGCCTCAACGCTAAGAACACAACAGCGGAGCCCCTGCGTACTATGGCCCAGCGGGGTCTTGGGTAGATGTGCACCAAGAACACAGCCCGAACTGGCCTTGCGTGACCCGGAAGGGGCCTCGGAAGAAGCACGAGGACACAGCCCAACCGTTCACATGGCCGGAGGGGCCTCGGGACGTGAACACCGAGGACACAGCCCAAACCGACCAAGTCTAACTGCCAACTCCCGTCGGTGTGACGACTGGCGAGCCCGTAGACCTGCCACACTATCCTTAACCCAGGATTACGACACCGCGTGTTGACTCACACCACATGCAAATACCACAACCTCATCATACCATGGAAGGGGCCTCGGAGTGAGCACGAGGACACAGCCCAACCATCCATCCACACCTTACCTCTACACGACCAGAACAGGTGGCGGTCAACACCGCACTTGCACATTTACTATAAGATGCCAATAGGAGACGACCCACTATTGTTGGACTCCTAAATTCAATCCGATATATAACATATGCATGGCCATGGGTTACCCATCTATATATCATCCCAGGTGATTTCAACATGATATAAACAAGATTTGCTCTTACGACAACCTACCGAAGTATTATCAAATCAATCCAATTAAACATAAGAAAATCAACAGGCCTCAAGCTATCTTGCAATAATAAATTGATTTCTAAAACAGTAAATATTATCATCCATAACACTTTGGTGGTTAACATAAAATTATTTCACCAAAACCACGAATTAATTGCGACATTGGATCCACCAATTTCAAATCCACAATGTATGTAGAGACCCAGAATTTCAGCGCAGGATTTGCACTGGACAGCAACTTCGACCGGAGTTTCTTGAAGTTACAGGAATCCGGTGGAGGCGTGTAACCCCTCGTTGGAAAGGTATCTCCATGATCTACAACTTTCATATTCAGGTCACAACCCAGATCTGACAATAACTTACTCGAAATCGGCTTCAAAGTTCACTGCGCACAAAACACAATTTCTGTGTACAGGAATTGCCGGACAGCAAACTCGATTAGGTTTTCCCGGGGCTACAGACATCACCTGAAGTCGTGCAACCACTCGTTGGAAAGGTATGTCCGAGGGCTACAACTTTCGTGTTTAGCCAAAAGCCCAGATCTGCACATATCTTACAAGAAAATGGCCTAGAAGATCGCTGCGCGCAGAATACAGATTCTGTGCGCATCTTAAAGAAAATGAACGGCATCGGTCCGTCTTCCTCCTCAAGCGATCCTTCCTAAATTTTACAGAAATGTCCTCCTCCCTTATTCAACCTCAAGGGCCAAAACTCCTCACGAAACCATTCACCCATCGTCGTATTGAAGAAAAGGGGAAGGGTTGAAGAGATCTAAAATCTAGGATTCAAATCCTAGCATGGCCAAACCTAGAAATCTTCTCCTCTCCATCAAGCTCTCTTGAACCGATGTCACTCCTAAATATCTAAGATCTAGCACCAAGGGAGAGGGTAGGAAACTCACGTTGGCTCCAGCGGTACCACCATTTCTTGCCATGGATCGCGTAGTTCTCCTCGGCGGCATCTTCTCTTTCACGGCGATGGCGGATCTCCTCCGGTAGAACTTGCTCCAGCGGTTTTCCTCTCACCAGGAGTTCTCACAGGAGATAGGGGTGAAATGAGAGTGAAAACGGCTAGGGTTTCCTCTGCCCCTTATAAACAAAATATGACACGGGTAGGGACACGGCCGTGTCCGTACCCGTGTCCCGCTTCCGCGAAACGGCCGTGGCGGTTTCCATGTCGGTTCAGTGTTTGACACGGGTAGGGACACGCCCGTGTCCCGACCCGTGTTCACATGACACGGCCGTGTGCCTGGCCGTGTCATTGGCCGTGTACTTCTCGGGTTGCATCTCGACACTTCTCGTCGAGCTCAACTCGACGCACACGGGTAGGGACACGCCCGTGTCACTACCCGTGTCCCCCGCTCGACTATCTCGACGCATCTCGACGATCTCGACACGCTTCGTCGAGACCATCTCGACGCACACGGGTAGGGACACGGCCGTGTCACTACCCGTGTCACCTGGTGTCGACACAGTTCGACGATCTCGACACGGCTCGTCGAGCTCAACTCGACGCACACGGGTAGGGACACGCCCGTGTCGCTACCCGTGTCTCTACCCATGTCTTTTTACACTGATTTCTCCATGTTACCTCAAGTGCAGTCCAATTCCCGGCACTTCTCAGAACTCGAGTCAACCCTCCTGACTCAAAACACACACACTAGGGGCCTAGAGCGATTCGGGACGTTACATATTGTAAGCCCTAAAAATTTTTAATATGAATTTCAGATCATTATATGGGGTCCTTCATTCACAACCCATCAAGTTGCATCTTCTACTTAGAAATTTCTTATGAACAAATTATTCAATGGAAACTTATGAAATATGGGAAGAAGAAATTTACTGACATTATAAACCTCTGTGAATTTTTATGGAATTTTTGGAAGTCTATCTGTAGCGGTTGGTTCACAAGGTGCTGTTTTTAAGTAAAAGTATTTGAATTTATTTTGATACTAAATACGCTTGATAAAATTTGATTTTTGGTCAGAGGTCATTTGTGGTTATCCTTGAGGTTCATTAAGTTTTTTTATAATTTTCTCATGAATAACTTTGGTACTTTCTTCTTTACCCATACTTAATGGCTTACTCTTGGATTATTTAATTAGAGGCAAAAACATTTATGAAAAATCATGAAACTTGGTATTTACTGTTATTGCTCTGTTATCTAGTGTTCATAGTTTTGGGGAGGCCATCATTTGAAAAAATATTGTACTTCATGTTCAAATTACCCATGGCCTAACTTTGGGGAAAATTAATTAAATAATAAATTAATTAGGAAAATTATGAGTCTTTGGAGATAGTCTAATCATGTCATGATAGACCCCCATTAATTATCTTAAGGCTTTTTGATAAAAATTTGGAGTACCCCCTATCATGTACATCATATATCCTAGGTTGATCTGTAATTAGTAAAACTGCAGAAATTGTGATGACATGGGATGTGGTCATATGTAGTGGGGAGAAGTGCATGCTGATTTGGGTGAGATGAAAGAGTGCTTCATTAGGAACTAGGAAGAGGAGAATGTTGGGTTGGCTAGTGTTAAGAGGTGCTTGGGATCGATGAAAGATCATCTTTCCTGTGAAGAGAGAGAAAGAGAGAGAGTCAAAACACAATAGGGTTAGATCCAGAGTAATATTAAAAAGGGATCGGGAACCGGGTATTAACCAATAACAGTAGCTGCCATGCGAAAGGGAGCATTGGGCTTCAGCACATTGTAGTTCCTAGTGCCCTCGAGAGCCCTTCACGGGGAATACATTGGGCAGTCCTGGGCTAACCTAAACCATAAGAAAAAAAATCAATGTTTAAGAGAAACTAGTATAACTAGGGTTCCACCTTCACACACCCCGGTGTCTCGGGAGGTTAGGTTAGGTCTCATGAGCGGTAGGCTCGGTGGTGGTTTTGGTGATGGATAGGTTAGCCCGACGAGCTAATGGCTCGGGTGGTTTTGTAACAGACGGGATAGTCCGGGGAGCCAGTGGCTCGGAAGGATTTGGATACATAAATAAGGTGGTGGGTTTTCGGTTTTGGACAGTCGTTCACACCTACGTCGATACGTTGACTCAGCGGGTGTGGTTGACACTTTGCCAAAGGAAGTCGGTTGGATATGGCCAGCACTAGTGCGTGGTGACTATATGTTGTGTCCTTCTAGAGGCATATGTAAGGGCTAGGCCTGGTAGTGTGGATACCCACCTACGATTAGGGGGCCCGACCCACTCTCTCCATTTGCCACTAGGGAGATTCCTGGGAGTGAAGCTAGCTTACCAAATGTGGGGAACTAAAGGTGTATGTGCATAGAGTCATGTGCATGAGTTGCACTTGCATGAATCATGTCATGACATATCACTACACTCATACTTGCATACAACCGACACCCCCAACATATAAATTGGTATGAGAATTTTTATACGATGGGAGCCTTGAAGAAGACCACTTAACTTATAAGTTTGTATGGGCATTCATATAAGTTAAAGTTACTTCTTAGTTTGTCTTTCTTACATATGCTGCTTATTTTACTTGTTTACCTTACTGCTTGTTATTATAGAACTACTAACTTCCACCTTCCTCCCTTAGCTGTGTATATATTATAAATAACTGGTAGATTAGTTCCACCGTCACCTGCTTGTTTAATTCTCCACCTTCATAGCTTCCATTTCCTCCTCCCCACTCGGTGCCTAGGAGCCATTGGGCAGGGGTAGGGGTTGATAGGACTTAGTCTTTTTGACTAACGGTTTTCAGACCACAACATTCCAGGGACCCTGGATGGGAGGCAGGGATATGCAGAGGGGATACAGCACCAGCAGAGTACGGTGCACATGGAGGTGGGCCAGTCTAGCACAGGACCACCGACTACTAGCTCCATGCGTGATTAGTTTACTTAGCTTCCGCCAGAGTTTGTAGTGAGGATTGATGTACCGGGCTTGAGCACGTTTATGTTCCTTTGTACTATTTTATTTCAGTACGTTTTATTTTATGTGGACTTGATGTGATTTCCTTTACATATATTACATGTGATTGTGGACTTAGTTTTATTTGAACTATGCTTAAACTTCTTTCTCTTTGGTGATCGTAATGGCCGACATGATCGGCGATTTGTAGTGGCAGCCTTCCCGAGTGTCGGTGTCACCGCAAAACAGCAATTCTGGGCATAAGACCCCGGTGGCTGATAACGGAAAAAATGGGGTCTTACACATTCTCTGTCTGGTTCTTCTTATTACTCAGGTCATGAGACCAGTCCAGATTCAGAAGCTTCTTCATCTAGTGATGAAGGTGACTCTGAATCTGAAGTAGATATCAATCAATTGATTGATAAGTATGGTAATCTTCTAGAGGCTTTGAGTGGAAGCAAGAAGTTTTTCAATAAACATGCTGAGGAGATAACCTCCCTTCAGTTAGCTTCTTCCCAGCATGCTGAGACAACATCCTTACTGGATCAGAAGGCTGGGGTAGTGTGCCAACTAAAGGCCATCTCAGTCATCCAACTTGAAACCATAAGCCAAAAGGACAAGATCATATTGGATATTTAAGAGGACCTCTTTAATGAGAAAAAGATAGTGGTTAGTTTTTCTAAGCCAAGTACAATGCTACCCTTGATAGATTATTTCTCCTTTCAAAAGGATAAGAAGAAGTTGGCAGTCATGGGAAGCACAAGAGTTGACCTTTCCAAATGGAAAGGCAAAGCTCCTGTTGTGCCACAGTCAACCTTTCATAAGGTAATCCTCCCTTATCACAGGTATGATCAAGGCTGCATGCATGGTCACTAGAAGAATGGGAATTCTTCTTGTAAGAGTACAAGAGTATCTTCCAAGGATAGAAGATTGGGTAGGGGAATCTGTGCCTGTAAGGCTCCCCATGAAGAAGTATAAATGGGTGAGTTTGTACCATTTGTATTTGGTGCCTCAACCCCAACTCTCCAGGACAAGGGAATGGCTTTCACTCAAGCCCATCCAGCAAAGACTCAGATCAATGGTCAATCTAACAGTAAACCTGACTTGGTTATTCCTCATGATATAAACATCATGTCATATGCAAAGAAGATAACTGTAAATAGCATTTAGAGCAAGCAAAGGAAGTCTGTTGGAAGACCAACCTTCAGTCAGATCCATGTTGAAAGGAAACAGAAGAAAGTTGTTGCTCCTCTTCTTTCTATTCAGTCAGTAGTTAACCATACTGCCATACCTGCTCAGAAGAGAAGGTACAATATCCATGAGTGTTGGTGTTGTGCTATAGTGAGGCATTTTCCCTTAGATTGCTGGCACAATCATACTTTGTCCAAAGCAAGTGTGAGCCTACCTATCAAAAATGTTGCTGGTAGGCAAGGTAGATTTCAGACAAATCAGAACTTAGGACCCAG
The DNA here is from genome assembly GCA_039583875.1 of Platanthera guangdongensis. Lineage (NCBI taxonomy): Eukaryota > Viridiplantae > Streptophyta > Magnoliopsida > Asparagales > Orchidaceae > Platanthera > Platanthera guangdongensis. The sequence goes on from CM077152.1 coordinate 156,637,285, forward strand.
TACTTATTGGGGTCTGATGGTAGGATAAACTCTATTTTGTAGGTTAGTCCAAGTGCCAATCCCCCTTGAGGTACTTCGACAGAGGATTTTCCAGACCTTTGACTGGAACAAGAAATCCATCTTATGGATCATACTCCAGTGAGGGATAGACCTAAGATCTATTGTTGGGAAGTTGGTGATGGAGATTGACCAGGAAGGATACTCCTCCCGCTGCCTAAGAGGAAAAGGATGGTGTGTGTAGTCCTGAAGAAGGATAAAATGCTTAAGTTTTGAATAAAGACCTTCTAGTGGAATATGTCTGAATAAACTGATCAGCGGGTGCTAGTCATTAAAGCTCTAGGGAATCTGATTGGTGTGACATTATACTACTGCCACCTCAACAGAATAGTGAGGAGAAGAACAAGAAGGATGTACTCATAACAATGCAAAGCATAGGAAGCAACTCTTCTAAGGGCAGTAAGGAAGAGGCACAAGATCCATAGCTGGAAAGAATATCTACTGGTATACACTAAGGACTTTGAAGTGACATACAAAAAAGAAAAACTCAAAGATTGTCCAAGTGGGAATCAGTGTAAAGTTTGGACAGGATCTATGCAACTATAGGATCTGGGCAAATGTTGAGGGGGAGACTGTCAAGCTAGCTTCTCCTATTTGTAATGCATGTCCAGTCTAGGTTGTTGGACAAGATTGAGTCTTACCCACAAGGTATCCAACACAAAATAGATCAGCACTACTTCTGATGTTCAGAATGTCTCTATAGACAATACCGAGGTTGAGAGGGACACTATCCAAATGATTGTAACTGTTGTAAGTGAGCAAGTTCATAAGAATAGCTAGTTTGCTCCAGCTATTGTTGATACAAGTCAGCATATTCATATGGGAATAGCATTGTAAATAAAGACTTGGGATCAGAATGAATGGATGGTTCAAGGAAAGATCACTCAAGGATCAAGTGATCTCAAAGTCCAGCATCTGTAGGAGCAGAATCAACCTCATATAAAGAGGTAGCTAGTAGTTGTACCAAGGGGATCAACTGCAATCAGATAGGGTGAGAAGCACATTAAAACAAGCTAGCTCTTCCCAGACTACTCTTCAGAAGTCAAAAAAAGGGGAGAGAAAGAAGAAGTTAAGTGGCATATCAAATGGCTTCAGATATTGATCAAGTATAGTTTCATCAAGTGTGGCAACAGAGCTTGATCAAGTGGTATCAAATTTAGGGGGAGAAAGAAATGATGCTCTAATCAACTATATCAGATTCAAGGGCAGAAAGAAATGCTCCCATGCAGCATTCGAGTGGCATCATCTGTAATTAACTAGGGGGAGAAGAAAGTCAAGGTAGACCAGCTCCTCCCTGACTATTCAGAAGCCAAGAAGGAATTGATCAAGTGGTATCAAGTGGCATAGGAGAGTTGTGTCAGTGGTATCAACTTAAGAGATATAATCTTTAGTTAGGTGATATGGTCACTATGGGAGATACAAAGAATTAGAGGAAGACTTCAATTGAAATCCTGCTCAAGAGGATAAGAATGTCATACCCTCCCTGACTGTAACTGTATGAACCATGACTTCTACTATAAAGTCATAAAGGAGTGTAAACAGTGATTAAGAAGAGATTGTGCAGGGTATAAGGATAATGCTTCTCATTTCCAAGGGAAAAGAGTGACAGTGGAACAGTGGTTTATGGTGTAGCAAGAAGCTATATACATTGCTGGAGCAAAATACTTATATGCAGGGAGGTGTTGTGCACAGTTGCTGTGAATCCAGCATAATCTCCAAGGAATATCAAGTGGTATCAAGACTAAGATGGACTCAAGTATCCAGTATAGAGAAGATAGCAAATTCTCAAATTGAGGGGAAGCAAATCTAGCAAATAGCTGGAACAAGTTCAACTTCCTGTTAAGAGGCAGCAAGTAGCTATAGTAGATCATAGATCATTACAGCTGATCTGCACGTTCTCAGGACTATTCATAGTCTGAGGGGGAGGACATCCCTAGTGGTTTGCCACTACTGTACAGTCACAACTACTGCTGAAAGTCATGTTGTTGCAGGATAGGAGGAAAAGCCACTAGCTCAAGTGGATATAATGAAGTGTTGTATCTATATATCAACACAAAAGGTATTCCTCTTAGCCCAGTAATTGATCACTAGGATAATTTCTCAAGTAGTATCAACACAGAGTTATGACTAGGATAGAGAGATAAATTCTCTGGTGCATAATCCCCTCTCCTCCCTCATAAGGAAATGGTTGAAGAAGCCAGAAAGGGGGAAATTTGAGCAATACATTCCTAAAGGGCTTATGTGTGCAATACTTAAAGCAATATAGAGCAATACTGAGTAGAGAAATTGCAATACTCAGCAGGTGTTGTGGAATATAAAGAGGAGATAATGTGCAACACATGCCCAAGGGGAGATGCATATTACTGAGTTGTGCATATTACTAGGAAATATTCAAGTAATATGTGGTATGCAATGACTACATATTGTACTATGTTGCACAATATGAGGAAGTACATCTACTGGTGCTCCATTTAGGCTTTAAGATGAGCTTTAAGTAACATAAGCTAAGTGCATATTACTTGAGCAATTGTTCAAGTGATATGAGGATGCAGTGACTTAACATGTTGAGTCAATGAAGTTAAATGGAATACATTATATTGATATGTTGATAATTCAATTGGCATAGATAGTAGATATAACCTACAAATACATGAAGTTAATATGCCTTTTATGTGAATGCTTCTTAGTATTGTTGGGTGTTCTGCGTTCTTCAAATAGGGGGAGATTGTTAGGTCCATTGCCCACAATGTTCCCTAGATTTGAAAAGGAAAGCACAATCAATTCTAAGAGCATAGTTGTGTTTGATGTGTGTTTGAGTTTATGTATGCTGGTCAGTCCTTATCACAATGATTGGACAGGTGGACTCAAGTAGGCTGGTGTTTAGGAAAGAATTTACCTAAGTCCACAAGCATGGAGTGATGCAAGCTCACTCAATGTCAGGTGCCTTAAGGAAGAAAGCTACACAGAAAAATTACTGTAAGTCCACATGCATTGAGTGAAGCAAGCTCACTCAACGCCAGACGTCAAGAAAAGGAGCTAAGTCCACAGGCATTAAATGAAGTCTATTCACTCAACGCCAGGTAAGTAAAATCATTGAATATAGCTTGGTTAGTCAAAGCATAACAATTGGCTGGACAGAAAGTTGCTAAGGCCACAGGCATTGAGTGTAGTCTACTTACTCAACACTATACAACAAAACGCTGTGAGATAGGCTGAGACAGTCAAAGCCTAAGGAGAAACTGGCTGAGAAGTGGCTAAGTCCACAGGCATTGAGTGAAGTCCACTCACTCAACACCATAATAACAAAATCATTGAGTAATGCTCAATTAGTCAAAGACATAAAAATTCTTTAATAATATTTGACTAAATCCACAGGAATTGAGTGAAGTTCACTCACTCAATGCCATGTGATAAAAAACGTTGACTGACCGTAATCCATTCAGAGCCAGTGTTTTCAGACACAAAATATTGGCTAAGTCCAAATGTGTTGAGTGAAGGTGACTCACTCAACGCCAAGTGAGAAAATCTGCCTATGTGATATGACGTTGAGTGATGAAGGCTCACTAAATGCCTAGTGACAAAAAATTATGTTAAATACTTTGGCGTTGAGCGATGAAGGCTCACTCAATGCCTAAGATGCAAAAAGTTTGGCGATGGCAATAAGAGTTTAGTGGACTCAACGATCTCAACGTTATGTGATGAAAAGCATTGAGTGATGAAGACTCACTGAACGCCTAGTAAACAGAAAGTCTGGCAAAGGCAAAAAGAGTTGAGTGATGAAGACAAACCCAACGCTCTCAATTCCATATGATAAAACACGTTGAGTGGACTCAATGCTCTCAACATCAGAGAAGCAGTTTGGTGTTGAGTGAAGCTCATTCACTCAATGCCTAATGGCAGAAAACTTTTCTATGTGTTTTGGATTTATGTGAAGGTTGCTCACTCAACGCCTAATGGCAGTTAAATTTTTCTAAGTGTTTTGGCATTGAGTGAAGGTTGCTCACTCAACGCCTAATGACAGAAATTCTAAGTGTTTTGGCGTTGTGTGAAGCTTACTTGCTCAATTCCTATACTAATGTTTGATTTTGGCTAAGTCCAAAGATGGCTGACGTCAGCATGAGTCAGGAAAAGTCAACAAAGTAAACACAATTCAAATTCATTGCGGGAACGATGGAGTAAGCCATTGATGGCGTCGGCGGCCAACTTTTGTCTTATTTTGCATATGATATGTGGTATATCAGCAATTAAGGATGGGCCCCATAGTACAAAGAGTGGTTGATCGACGAAATAGAAAAGGCGAGATCGACGAAGGAGAAATCAATCTTTGGGTTTGTCTTTCTGTAAAGCGGTCGAACATCTTCGTCCTCGCCATTGTTGTAGAGCTCAATGTTGAAGATCGAATAGATAAACCTGAAAGATTGAAGAGCTAACTATTGATGTCTTCATCATCAACATCAAGATTAGAGATCTCTCTAAATAAGAATATGTAGTATGTCTAGCCTAGTTGTAGCTAATCTGAAGCCGATCTAACATAGCTGGCGCCATCTTCATTTGCGCCAACAAGGTTGCAGTAAAGGTTGAAACCCTTGCTACAGGTACTTCACAGATCCAGCTAATCATTCAAGAAGAACTTTGTATTGTTGTTGTTAAGAAGAAAGCTTGAACAATAAGTGATCTTAAAGCAGACTCAGAGGACTATTTCTCTGGATTCAAAGTAAGGCTGAATCCTCTCAGTCCAGGAAAGGAAGAAGAGGCAGAGCTATCTATTTTTTGCAGTCAAGATGTTAGGTCAATGTATATCTGAGCTCAGGTTGTAGTATAGGGCCAATCCTTATTGCAGGTTACTTCACAGTTCCAGTAAGCCTAAACCTGAAGATCAATTTTTAGATCTGAGAAGAAGAGAGAGCTGAGCTTCTGATTCAGTTCAGCAAGGTGCAGAGCAGCAGATCTGCATAGTTTCTTCCAGCTCAAGACACTTGTTGTTGTTAAGAAGTTAGGGCTAAGGATATCTTAGCTCAAGACCAAAGTATATAGGCACAAAAAAATTTCTGTTGAGCCAACTCAACCAACATCCACTCTTCACCATGTAAGATCTTTTTAGATCTGAGTTGTAAGCCTGAATTTATAAAGGCTGAGTGTAGGGTCCAAGTGTGGATATGAGTGGTAGTGTTGTTTAGCCTCAGTCCTACTCACATAGTAGATTGGAAACTGCTTCTTCCCTTCTTCCCTGACCAAGACGGAGCTCAAGGCCTCAGGTCCCACCATGAGATGTAGGGACAAGTCCTCCACTTCCTAGGGCCCTTGGAGGAGCGGGGCATGGGTCAACTGCCTCTTTAAAGCTTGAAATGCCTCCTCGCACTCCTTGGACTACTCGAACTCTGACCCCCCCCCCCCCCAGCTCAACACCTTTAATAAGTGGGAGCACTTCTCACCTACCCGAGAGAGGAACCTGTTCAGCGCGGCCAACTTTCCTATCAGCCTCTGAACCTCCTTAGAGTTCCGAGGTGACCCACACTCCATGATCGCCCTCACCTTATCAATGTTTGGCTCTACACCTGCAGAAGAAAGTAGATGGCCTAGTAACTTACCCCTGCTTGCCCCAAAGAAGCACTTCAAGCGGTTCATCCTCATTTTGTATTTTCGCATGGTGCCGAATGTCTCCTCCAGATCCCGAAGATGAGAGTCTGCCTCCTAGATTTTGAATATAAGATCATCTACGTACACCTCCAGGTTCCTCCTCTTTTGCTCTCGGAAGACCTGGACCATCATCTTTTGATATGTTGCCCACGCATTCTTCAGCCCAAAGGGCATCATCTTGTAGCAGTAGCTCCCATCCCCATTAATTAAGGAGACATCTTTTATGTCGAGCGAGTGCAACCTGATTTAATGATAACCTGAAAAAGAATCTAAGAAACTCATCACATAAAAACCGACGGCTGAGTCAACAAGCGCATTGATCCGAGGTAAGGGTAACAATCCTTAGAACATAATTTATTTAACAAGTAAAAATGAACACACAATCTCCACAGGCCTTCTCCTTTTTTTTACCATTACGACATTGGAGACCCAGCTGGGATATTGAATTTTGGATATAAAACCGGCCATGAGGAGCTTGGCCACCTTCCCTCTGATGTGCTAAGCTAGCTTGTCCGTAGTGTACCTCTTCTTTTTCTAAATTGGACGGTCCTTTGGATATATGTTGAGGTTGTGCCAGACAACATCTGCATCGATCTGCGACATTTCTGCTGCGCTCCATGCAAAGACATCCACATTCTATTGGATCCACATCAGCATCCTCCCCTGGTCCTCCGGCTCAGCCGCCCAACTGATCTGCACATTCTCCACCTTGCCTTCCTGGGTGAGAACCTCCATCTCCACCACATCCTTAGCTATCTATAGCTGAGACTACTCTTCCCACTCTCCAACGACTCCCACAACTAGGACCGAGACCACCTCCTCCTCGGCTTCCTCCATGGACATCACCTTAACCGGCTCCTCCAGAACTCTTTTGGCCACCTCCAATTAGGTACGAACATCTTCCTCCACTTCCATCTCCTCCTCTCCTTCGACCACCCGTCTGGACATGTCCTCCATCCTCCTCTCTATCTCCTCGGCTCCTCACTACCAAGATATGGAGTTCAACGCAGTGATATAGCACTCCCTGGCAACCTTGGGGTCTCCTCGGACCCTGACCTGGATGCCCTCAACATTGAACTTCAAGAACTGATGGAAAGATGAGGGCACACAGTGGAAGGCAGTAGTGAGGAGCCGTCTGAAGATAGTATTGTAACTGTTGGGCACTTACATGATGACGAACCTGCAGTTTCTAGACTACCCCCCCCCCCCCCCAAGGTAATAAGGAGTCCTACTCCTCCTTCCACCACCTTCCTCTCTCATGAGAACCCAAAGAGCGGTCCATCCGAAGCCAGCACCCTCCGTACCTCCACCTTCATCGTATTGAATGTCTTCTTGAAGATGGCGTTGACCGAGCTCCCATTATCGATGAGGATCCGGGAGGAAGTAAAATTCTCGACCTCGGTCTGGATGACCAACACGTCGCAAAAAGGACCTTCATGATCTGGCATGTCCTTCTTGGAGAAGGTTATCTTCTCCTCCGGTGTGGGGCTAGTGATGTGAGGCAACACTCCGACGATACATGGTACAGAGGCTCGCCTTGCGGGCAGTCTCAACTCCCCCCAATTGATCAATCTGATCCCTCCTCGGGCTCTTACATCAGCCCGGTCATCGCACCTGTCCTCCTCTCCCCTGGGCAGGACCTTTCAGATCTGTACCTCTCGATGGCCTTATTACTGCTGCTTCACACTGGTTCCCCTCAACTGTTGGAACTCTGGGCACGTTGCCATCACATGGACCTCCTCCTGATGGAAGTCGCAATAGGGAAACTCCACTCTGACTCCCTGTCTTCTCCTCGGTCGTACCAACTTCCTCCCAATGGCTATTGCCATAGCCTGATGTTGATTAGGAAGAGGAGGCCTCTGGCCCTCCCTCCAGCCTGGAGAACTGAACTGACCCTAGCCCCCTTGGCAGTTGTCTACTCCATGGAAACCTCTCCGCTGGCCTTAGTCATGCCATTCCTGCTGCCTCCAACCGAGCTGATTGTTCGGCTCCTAGAGCCCCCACCTTGGCTGGTATTTGTATTGATTCTACTCCCTCTGCCTAGGTTCAACCCTCCTCACCTCCTAACTTCTATCTCCTCCTGGCATATTCTCCTCCGTTGTGGCCCACTTGGCCAGCTTTCGGGTAAAGTTCGGGTTCGACGCCTCCCCATCGACCTCCCTCGCTGCTCTGTCCATCAGCTCCTGGAAGGAGAGAGGCGGCACCCTCTTCAGCTCCATCCTGAAGAGGCCGTGCTGCAGCCACATGGTGATGGCCATCATCAGGGTATTCCCTGACATCTCTTGTACCTCTGGGACCTCCTCCTGGAAAAGGTCCACACATCTCCCTAGGGTCTCGTTCACCCCATGTTTGATGTGGAACATGGACTCGGACTCCTTATTCCTCTTCATGGAAATGGTGAACCTGTGCAAGAACCCCTAGTATAGGTCATCAAAAAAGAAGATTTAACTGTCTGGTAGTTGATGGAACCAATCACTTGCCTTGTCCTTAAGGGTGATGGCGAAGAGCCTGCACTTGAATGCATCCAACATCTATCGGATCGAGACCACATCCTCAAACCACTGAATGTGTTAAACTGGATCGTCCTTCCCGGTGTAATAGGACATCTTCGACTCACAAAACCCCTATGGAACTGGGGGAGATGAGACCAACTCGCTGAGGGGACTGCCTCCCCCTACTGGGCGAGCCAGGGGATCTCGCACACCCATCTCCCCGATCCGGTCTCCACTTGCCAAGTCGGGGAACAACTCTCGCCCTTATAGATCTCGATCCCTCCACTCCTCTGGTACCTCCTTCCAGGTCGCCTATCGAGGGAGTTCTCGCCCAGGGTTGGAGTCGCGACAACTGGGACCGCTGGCGTCGAGCACTCAGCGCAAGTGCCGAGTCCAAACTTGATGAGGGTAAACACCTCCTGACGAAAATCCTCGAGCATCCTGAGGTTGGCGAAAAGGGGAGGGGGTGGCGAGTCGGCCCAGCCCAAACCATGTCCTTCACCTCCAGTCATTGAGCTCACTAATGATTTTCGGTGCTGATCACTCTCCACACTCACCGCACAAAAATGTTGAAACTGAAAATCGGCTTCTATGGAGTTCGACCCTTGGGGAAGGGGTGATCATACACTTACTTCTCTCTCACAAGCTAAACAACCAAACACTTAGCATAAGGAACAGACCTAAGGATCCATCACGGAGGTCCCATGACACACCCAAAAGATATTAGAGCACTTCCCCTCCTGAGCCAAGTGTTGAGCTAAGGATACCTCAGAAAGCACAAGATGGTCATGGAATAAGTAAGCATGCATTCTGAGGTACCCCCTTGGGTCTATTAATAGTTATCGAAAAATAGTGTGTAAATAGCCAATCTCTGTTGTTCTGAAAACCTATGTGTAGTCCAGATTGTCCTATGAACATCGTAAATCTGCTGTTCTGAAAGGCTAGGGGCAGGCCAACGAGAATAGAATGGTAAAACACATCATGCAACACTAGGCGTGTGGCCCCTCAAAACTTCCACTCGCATGGGGGTGGTGAGTGCTCAATGATGCTAGCACTCACCGCCTCCCTATGGCCCTGGGCGAGTGTGGGCCAGAAATGCCCCACTCGTCAACTGCATATCGAGATCAATGGGTGAGTGCGAGCCTGCTGCTCCACAAGACCCTGCTCCGCTCCACCCCACCTGGGCAAGCTGACCGATCTGCCTATATCTCACTCAATGCCATGAAAAAGGCGTCGGGTGAACAAGTCTCACTCGACGCCGGTGCGGAATGCGTCGAGTGGACTCCACGTCAAGGGAAGGCAACAAGTGGACTCGGCGTCAGGGGCACGGCTCGCCTGGCTAGTCTGGCTTTTGTTGATCCTCACTCGCCGGATATGGTGTTGTACAACTGGATGAGGCCAAGTTCAACTTCTTCAAAATGGAAGTTGGTATGCTCAATAAGAAGTCATGACAATCCAGAAATCATTCAAATAACATGAATTCTTCATTTAAAGAAATCTAAGAAAAAAATCGTCGAGTATACTCGTGTAATTTTGACTAATTCTTCGAGACTTTTTGTGAAATCAGAACTTCTTCACGAGTCATTTTGTTGAATTACTCAAGTATTCACGAGTCATTTCGACGAATTTATCAAGCTTTTTCAAGTCATTTTGACGAATCTACTGAAGGTCAAATTTTATTAAGTCTTAATTATTAGATCTGAAGATTCTTTTTCAAACAGGTACGCGTCTCTCTCTCTCTCTCTCTCTCTTCAAAACTTTAATAATATGTAAATAAGACTAAGGCATTCGGATTTTACACACTATGTAAAGACTTCTCGAAACATTCAGTCGATCTGTCTTCCGTCCGAGAGCAAGATTTCGTCGTCGACTGGAATTCTTCAACGATTCATTTGAAGGAAGTCTTCATCGATTCCGTCAGAGCACAGGACTTGGTCGTTGATTTCTCTTCCATCTCTTACCGATTGTTCTAAACCATGGCGCCAAAAGGTAGCGAAAAACTACAGGTCAGTGGTGAACTTGTGCGTACGAGATTTGCGACAGCCTCAGATGAATTCAGGAAAGTGATTTTGATTTACGAGATAGCACATTTGACTTTCCATCTGGAACATCCTTACTGAGTTCTGAACAGAGACATCCAAAAGTTCTATCAAAATGAAAAGCTCAGGCATGAAGGCATGATGCTCAAGAGCAAAGTCAAAAATACCTCTATTAAAGTGAAAGCCGGTCCCTTGGATCAATACTTGAGGTTGTCGTCTGTTGAGGAAGAAGAGTTACTTGAAGAGAGAGATATCGATAAAGTGTTAATAATTAGTTACGTTCCTTTTTTCTAATTATGGCTTTCCTATTTCGGTTATGGTAGAGATTAATGTCCATTCTGGACGTTTCTACTTTCAGTTTTTTTTCTTTTTGCTTAAGGCTTCTGCCGTTTCTCTTCTTTTGCTTGAATTAGGCATTTATTTTCTTTCCTTGTTTAGTCATCTGCTATGCCTATTTGTACCGCAAGTTTTGTAATGAATAAATCAAGAAAAGTTGGAAGCTTTCCTCCGCAAAAAAAAATTACTTCTCTGCCATGTAATTTTGGAGTTTTTTCTAACATTTGGTATCAGAGCCAAGAAGGAGATCGTTCCATTGTGAGGAAGAAACGTTGTTTCTTCAATGGCGGAGACATCTTCAAAGTCGGATGGGTTCCATGGACACTTCAAATACCCGGTGCTCACGAGGAGCAACTACGGCGTCTGGGCTATCAGAATGAGGGGGATCCTCGATGTCCAGGACGTCTTGGAGGTGGTGGAACCAATCGATCCGACGGCGAAGGTGGATGAGAAAAAGAACAAAATAGCTCTTTCGGTCATCCAACAAGCTCTTCTGGATGACGTTCTCCAGATGGTTGCAGAGAAGAAAACTGCGAAGGAGGTATGGGACATGCTTAGGATCATATACCAAGGCGCGGACCGCGTCAAGGATGCAAAGATCCAAACTCTGCAAACGGAGTTTGAGATGCTTCGCATGAAGGATACGGATTCAATAGATGATTTCACAATGAAGCTTACCACAAACGTCAACATGCAAAGGGCGTTGGGAGGAAAGGTAGCGGAGGTTGCAGTTGTGAAGAAGTTCTTGCGATCCGTCCCATCGAAGTTTGCCCAGATTGCTTCGACGATAGAGCAATTTGGCGACTTCACGACGATGATCGTGGAGGAGGTTGTCGGCCGTCTCAAGACTCATGAAAGAGCGTGTTGGTGGGGCTACCAACAAAGACGAGGAAAAACTCCTCTTGATGATGAGAGAGTTTATGGCTCGTGACAAGAAGCCATATAATGGTGGAGGACACCAAACCGGAGGCCGTGGAGGCCGCGGTCGTGGACGAGGGCGCGGCGGACAACATCGCAACAACGATCGACGCGAAGGTCAAGATCGCAACGATGGTGTTAAAGATAAGTCAAAAATTGAGTGCTTCTATTGCCACAAGATGGGCCACTATGCCTCGAAGTGCCGCTCGAAGAAGAAGGACAACGAGGAGAAAGCGCACATGGTCGAATCTTTCGAGGATATCAAACCGGCTCTTTTATTGGCGGAGGGCGAAGAAGATCACCCGAAAATGGTATGTTCTAATTTTCTCCTTAATGAAGAGAATGTGCAACCAGACATTTTTCCCGGCGACGTGGAGAAATCGGATTGCTACCTTGATACGGGGGCTAGCAACCATATGACGGGTTGCAAGGATTTCTTTTCCTCGCTAGATGAGACAGTGAGAGGCAAGGTGAAGTTTGGCGATGGCTCTTCGGTGGAGATATGTGGTCGGGGAGCAGTCTTCCTCAAAGACCAAAAGGAGCAGCACAAAGTGTTTACCAACGTCTACTACATCCCAAAACTTCGCTCAAACATTACGAGTTTGGGACAATTGAAGGAGAACGGATGCAAGATCGTCATGGAGGATGGATTCTTGTGTCTATTCGATCAAGAGAGGCGTCTCTTGGCGAAGGTGGAGAGGTCCAAGAATCACCTCTACATCCTAAATATGAAGACGGATGCTCCGGTGGCCTTGCTAGCAGAGCAATACAAAGACGAGGCGTGGCTATGGCACGCTAGATGGGGACATCTCAACTTTCGGGCACTTTATGAAATGGGGCGTTTCAAGATGGTGGAGGGAATGCCCTCCATTGAGCACTCACAAGAACTTTGCGACGGGTGCTTAGTGGCAAAACAAAGGCGATTACCATTTCCGAGTGTTGCGGCGGGCCGTGCAACGAAGCCTCTCCAACTTGTACATGGAGATTTGTGCGGACCCATCACTCCGGCCACCCCGGGCGGTAAACAATACTTCTTCTTGCTAGTGGATGATCATAGCAGGTTCATGTGGGTGGAATTATTAAAATCCAAGGACGAAGCCTTGGATGCATTCAAGAGACTAAAGGCGCGAGCGGAGATGGAAACAGAGTACAAAGTGAAAGGATTTCGTAGCGATCGAGGTGGGGAGTTCACCTCCAAGGTGTTTGATGCTTATTGTGAGGGAGTCGGAATCAAACGATTTCTCACAGCCCCTTATTCTCCGCAACAAAACGGCGTGGTAGAGCGCCGCAATCAAACTGTCATGGGGATGGTTCGGAGCCTTCTAAAATACAAACACGTGCCGGCGAAGTTTTGGGGAGAAGCGTTGACAACCGCGGTGCATCTTCTTAACCGGGCGGCTACTCATAGCGTTGTTGGGAAGACGCCTTACGAGGCATTCTACGGAAGGAAACCAAAAGTGCACTACCTTCGCACTTTCGGTTGCCTTGCGTACGCGAAGACAACAAAGCCTAATCTTGCAAAGCTAGAAGATCGAGGCACCAAGATGGTACTCATCGGCTACGAGGCGGGTTCTAAGGCGTACAGGTTGTTCAATCCAGAGACGGGCAAGCTCGTGATCAGCCGTGATGTCGTCTTTCGTGACGAGGCAAAGTGGGACTGGGAAGAGAAAGACGGAGAAATGCCCTCTAGCTACGATCAGTTTTTGACGATAGAAGGGGCAGCAGTTCCTCTCACGGCACTCGTACCAGCAACCCCCACCGGCGACGGGTCGCCATCTCTCCACCGAGGCTCACCCGCGGTCAGCGCCTCGCCCGCTGCCAGCGGCGCAGCCAGCAGGTCGCCCGCTGCCAGCAGCGCAGCCAGCAGGTCGCCCGCTGCCAGCGACTCGCTCGCTGCCAGCAGCGCAGCCAGCAGGTCGCCCGCTGCCAGCGACTCATCCGCTGCCAGCAGTTCTCCCACAGCCTGCAGCTCCCCCACGACCTGCACTCCTCTCCACCGCAGCTCACCCGCGGCCAGTGCCTCCCCCACCGCCGAGGCAACGTCAAGCTCCGGCGGTCCGACTCGATTCCGGTCTCTTGAGGAGATCTATGGTGATACTGAAATCAGAGAGGCTGAGCTCTGTTTTTTCGCAGCAGGGGAACCAACAAATTATGAGGAAGCTAAAGTCGATCCTAGTTGGAGACGAGCTATGGAAGAGGAGCTAACTTCCATCCGGGACAATGACACTTGGGAGATCACCACCCTCCCGAATGGTCAAAAATCTATTGGACTCAAGTGGGTTTTCAAGACGAAGCGGGATCCGGAGGGAAACATCGTGAAGCATAAAGCTCGCCTTGTGGCGAAGGGGTATGTGCAACGACATGGGGTTGACTTCGACGAGGTTTTCGCACCCGTGGCGAGATTGGAGACGGTCCGTTTGCTCATTGCTTTGGCAGCGGAGGAAGGATGGGACATCCACCACATGGACGTCAAATCAGCATTCCTTAATGGGGATCTAGTCGAAGAGGTATACGTCTCTCAACCTCCCGGTTTTGTCATAGCTGGAGAAGAGCACAAGGTGCTAAAGCTCAAGAAGGCGTTGTATGGCCTTCGCCAAGCCCCGCGGGCTTGGAACTTCAAGCTGGACCAAAGCCTATCCTCATTGGGTTTTGAGAGGAGTCCGATTGAGCACGCTATTTACAAGCGAGTTGTGGGAGATTCAATCTTACTGGTTGGAGTCTATGTGGATGATCTCATCATCACTGGATCAAGCGGCGTGGAAATAAACAAGTTCAAAGTTCAGATGAAGGAGTTGTTCCACATGAGCGATCTCGGATTGCTCACCTATTACTTGGGGATAGAGGTATCTCAAACACCTCAGGTAATCACCCTCTCTCAGTCTTTGTACACATTAAAAATTCTTGAGAAATTTGGGATGGGAGACTGCAATAGCTCTCAAGTTCTGATGGATCCAAGGCTCAAATTGAGCAAGACGGGCGATTATCCTTTGGTGGATCCTATGGAGTATCGGGGCGCAATATGATGCTTGAGATATTTGGTGAATACACGTCCAGATATTGCATATGCCGTTGGGATAGCAAGCAGGTTCATGGATAAGCCCAATACCCAGCATTTTGCGGTGGTGATGCAGATTTTGCGGTATCTGAAAGGTACAAGCGGGTTTGGTCTTTCTTATGAGAGGAATCTTCGTGGAGAAACGAAGCTAGTTGGCTACTACGACAGTGATCATGGAGGGAGCATTGATGATAGGAAGAGCACTACGGGAGTTGCATACTTCCTAGGCCAGAACATTATCACTTGGATGTCGCAGAAGCAACGGGTTGTAGCCTTATCTTCTTACGAGGCCGAGTATATATCAGCTTCAATTGCGGCACAGCAAGGAGTATGGTTACTCAACCTACTCGATGATATTCGGAAGAGGATTAGGTGCAAAGCAACACTCTTTGTTGATAACAAGTCGGCAATTGCACTAACCAAGAACCCCGTATATCATGATCGGTCTAAGCACATTGATACTCGTTACCACTACATTCGGGATTGTGTGGAGCGTGGAATGATCGAGGTCGAGTATGTTCATACTAACGACCAACATGCTGGCATATTCACCAAGGCACTTGCAAGGAACAAGTTCGTTGAAATGCGGGAGCAACTTCGAGTGCGAGACGTGAAGAACAGAACTAATTAGGGGTTGAATGTTAATAATTAGTTACGTTTCTTTTTTCTAATTATGGCTTTCCTATTTCGGTTATGGTAGAGATTAATGTCCATTCTGGACGTTTCTACTTTCAGTTTTTTTTCTTTTTGCTTAAGGCTCCTGTCGTTTCTCTTCTTTTGCTTTAATTAGGCATTTATTTTCTTTCCTTGTTTAGTCATCTGCTATGCCTATTTGTACCCCAAGTTTTATATTGAATAAATCAAGAAAAGTTGGAAGCTTTCTTCCGCAAAAAAAAAAAATTACTTCTCTGTCATGTTATTTTGGAGTTTTTTCTAACATAAAGCACTTATTTTTTGGTTTGCCAAGAAGAACTACCTCGATTCGACGCAAGGGGATTAGTGAGGAAGAAAAACTGCTGACAAACATTATGAGAAAGGTTCTTCTATGCAAAGTCGGGTCCCATGACTACGTTTCTGGTGAGATGCTCAAGCTTCTCGCACCAGTGATATGAAGAAAAAGGATCAACTGGGGAGTTGTCATATTTGAGAAAATAAAGGAAAGTCTAAATGCTCCAAATTTCGGAAGGATTCTCACACTTTACCAGAACCAAATGGACAGAAATCAATTTTATATTTCTTTAGGTATACCTATTCATCACTTGATGAAAATCGACTCCTCCATTTTCAGCAGGTGGGAGAGGAGAATTCCCAGGGAAGGTGGGATGCGCGATGCTGCAGAAGAAGAATTCTTTGAAGAGGAGAGAATTCCATCACCTACCCCCAATGAAGAACCTGAGAGATCTGGTGCAGTTGCTATGCGGGAGACACATCCCTCTGTGATTATTGAAAATGTTC
The DNA here is from genome assembly GCA_039583875.1 of Platanthera guangdongensis. Classification (NCBI taxonomy): domain Eukaryota; kingdom Viridiplantae; phylum Streptophyta; class Magnoliopsida; order Asparagales; family Orchidaceae; genus Platanthera; species Platanthera guangdongensis. Next base: position 156,653,274 of record CM077152.1, read on the forward strand.
CTATTTCTACTGAGTTGGTTCAAGTACCTACAGAGATTATAGAGACTTTGGTTGCAGAGACTGTTGTTCTTGTTGCTGATGAAAATGATGTTGATGTTAGGATTGGTGCTGATGGATTTGCTGCTGGTGGCAATGATTATGATGATATCGATCTTGATGGTAATGCTGAGGAAGGTGATGATGTTTTTGACGAATTTGTTACTACTTCTGATATTGTAGTCAGTTTCCCTCAGGATCTTCTAACTTTGGCTGAGGGGGAGCTGAACAAGCCATCTATCTTCTCTAAGACAAACTTGATAAGTTTATCAATGACCTCGATAAAAGGATTGCTCAGATCCCAGGTGGCCCTCCAGTTGAGGGGGAGAAGATCCTTGAGATTTTTGATGAGGAAGGAGAAGTAGATGTGCTTCCTCTTGTCCTGGAGGTTGTAGACCATATTCTTCTACTCAAAGCTCATATTTCTCTAGTAAGACACCTCTCTGATAAATATGAGACCATTACAGAACATCCTTCGCCTCAAGAACTCATGGTGAGGAAATATAACTTACAGTTCCGATAATTCTCTGCTAAAATCTTTTGATGCAATGCTTGTAAAGAAAAGAGCTCAATTTGATTTGTCCTTGAAGAAGTGATTGATAAAGTAGAAGTGGCGGAGAAAGACATGAACAATGGACTTGCTGAAGTCAAGGTAAATATTGAGAAGCTGGAATCCAACTTGGATAACAGGCTAAATCTAGGCGGCAAAGCAGTTCCTCACACTATAAAAGGAGTGAGTAGCTACTGTTAAATTTTCTCAATGTGGTCAGCAAGATATCCCAAACGCTAAATTAATATCCTCGGAACTACCCAGTTCTCACGTTGAACTAGCGGAAAACCAAGGAACAAAGGTTAATCCCAACAAACAATGGAAGCACAAGCAGGTCTTTTATACATTCACTTCTTTACAACATGAAGCATACATAGCGAGACATGATTTCGCTAGTATAACAGCCGTAAACAGAAAGCACCAAAAAAACAAGCCGGGCGAACAGCACCGGAGTCCGCCGAGACCGCCGAGGTCACCGAGGTCGCCAAGTCTGCTGAGATCGCCCGAACTTTGCAATCCGCCGAATAGCTACGGAGTCCGCCGAAGCCGCGAGGCCGCGCGGACACACCGTTATTTGTCTCCTGCTGAACCTGAATTGAGGAACACCCCCTACCCGCCTGAAGCCGGCGGACAGGTTATTGAAGCTGACAAAGATGAAACAGAACTGACAAGCCGCAGAGTGACCTCCTGCTGAGTCCGCAGAGACCGCACACTTCCAAGTACTTGACCGAAGTCACAGCCAAACTCCTAGCTCCTTGAAGCTACCCGCGCGACCTGCACACAACAAACGTCAGCACTGAAACAATCCGCGCGGACTGACAAACTGAGACCGCAGCACTTCGCTCAACCCAACTTACTGTTCACTCAAGTTACTTAGGTTACTGTAGATGTGCCAGGGGGTCCTATTTATAGGCAAGGTGAGGAGTGTGGTCACCGCCCAAGAGATAGCGACACCGCCCCAGCCCGTGCGATAACAAAACTCCCTCTACAGAGTCCGCAAGGACTTAGCCGGATACCAAGGAAAACCGCCAGGAGCAAGGCAACAATGGTGAACCCGTTACAGTCCGCCCAAGCTATGCGGACAAGGGATCAGCCCGCAAGATTCCGACCACTGCAGGACAACAATCCCCCTTCAATGGCTGTCCTCACTAACCCGAGGCAGTCTGCAAGACTCACACCTCAATCCACCACAAGTCCACGACCAAAGGCAGATAGCAACAGTCCGCCAGGTCACAGCGGACTTGGCGGATGCGGCGGACACCATGAACTTGGCACAAAGTGTGACCAAGTACAAAACCATCAAGGGCCAATGCGAGCATGGCGGACACAAACTCCCGTCCGCCAAACACCCTAGCACAGACCGCCATCAGTCCGCGAGCTCCTCGCACTCCTGTCCAACGCAGCAGCCTCATCCCGGACTCCAAGACCACTCCGCCAATCGATCTCCATAGCAAAGCACCTGCTGTGCCACCAAAGCTCGACGAGGCCTCAGCCAAGCTCTAAGCTCAGTCTGCAACAGCCCAAACCACGGACACGCCAGTCCGCAAGCTTCCCGCGAACATGAGCCAACCCGCCTATCAACACAAGCTTGCACCCGCGACCACTGAGCAATGCACCAGTCCGCAAGCCTCCATCCGCTCAGGCCGCTCCTTGGCAAAGCCAATCAGCAACACCCTATCCGCAGAAACCAGGCCGCATAGTCCGCGGACTCCATGCAACAAGCCGCTCAGAAGACAGTCGGCTTTCCACTAGATGGTGGGCCAAAACCCGAACAGGCAAGCGTACCTGTCGAATTGTAGTACCAAGGTCGTATTTAAACACGGGGTTGTCAAGTACTTCTACTCGCGCTCTAACTATTATCCTACCGGAAAACTATTGGGAATTTGAGAATTTTTTAAGAAGTAAAATGAACGATAAATTGCGAGACGAAAACTTATATAATAAAGGCTAGCATTCGATCATTGATTCACCATGAAATGAAACGAGAAAATAAAAGGGCATAGTTTTAAATTTGCAAATCCAACTCGGCCGTGACGGATCCGAAAATAAGACAAAATCTCGCTAGAGCATTAGGTCTCCTAACTTATAGACTCTTCGATCGAAATCTCTTTACAAACCGAAAAAGCCTAAAGTTGCATTATCGAGGTGATCCGCACTATTGGATTTGACTCCAATCCGGAGGATTTACGTCGTCCTATCTCTAGGGTTGCGTTCAACTCCTTCCTTCTTTGAGTGATCTTTCACATTCATGAGCCTCTCGGCTACTCGAATATGAGATCATAAGCCTACTACCGTATACCGGAAATACGGAGTCGACACAATAATTATTCAAAGAAGGACCGAGTAGAATTACACAAAAATAAAACTATGAAATAAAAATAATTCTCATTTCAAATCATGGATCCTCATGATCAAATGCTAAAAGAAGATTAGCTACGCATAGTTAAGACAGAAAGCACGGAAAGATAAGAGAAATTCATTTCCATTGATAAATAAAAACGGAGAAGTACATAATAATAAGGAGACAAGATTAAGCTACCTAAGAAAAGATTACACTATCAAAAGCAAAGTTACACTAATAAGAACTTAACAACATGTAAGAAAGCACTCTCTTGAACTAGTACTTAACTTGCTCTCCCAAAATCCAACTCTCCAAAGCATGAGACCATGGTGCCTTTTTATAGATGAGGGAGAAGGTTCTAGAATCCAAAGAAGAAGAGGGGGCAAGGGGGGGTGGCCGGCCATGTAAGATAGAGAGGGTGCATGAACATTATTTAATTAGGGGGAAGAAAGAGGAGGTGGGTTCAATGTATTGGTGGCAAGGTGCATGGATAGAAATTAATAAGAAAGAGAGGATGAGTGGGGGATGCATGAGGAATAAATGGAAGAGAAAATAAAGGGGGAGAGAGAGAGGAGGGTTCGGCCATGTAGGATGAAAGTTCATGCATGTATTAAATGGAGGAGAGAGGGACATAATCATGGGTGGCCGGCCATGCATGGATATGTTCATGCATGGTAAAATATGAAAGAGGGGGCTACATGGGCTCGGGTAGAGGCTAGGTGGGCTGCTCTTGAGGGAGGGGCTGCATGGTGGCTCGGGTAGGGGCTAGGTGGGCTGCTCTTGAGGGAGGGGCTGCATGGGGCTGCTTTGGGCTGCATGTTTGTTGGAGATGGGTGGCCGGGCTGCACCAAGGAGAGGGCTGCATCATGTGGGCTGCACCAATGTGGGTTGCACCTAGAAGTTGGGAAGAAGCCGGCCATGCAAATTGTGGGCTGCATCATGTAGGCTTTGAACCTATAAATAAAACAATACAATCATGGATTAGTCACAATAATAACATAAGACTATATAGATTTTAAAAGTTAAAACAAAGTTAAAACATAACAAAGTTAAAAAAAGATTTCTAACACAATAATAATAAAAACATTACAACATTAAAATTAAAACATATCATAACATAACATAATAACATGACACACATAATAAGACTATATAGATTTTTATATCAAAACTCTAATAACACTAGGAATTAATATATTGTAAAGAAACATTAAAACATGAAATAACAATCATAAAATATAAATAAAATTAGGCTTTTTGAATACTAAATTACCCCTAAAAAGGATGACTAAAACTAGTCATCAAATTCCTCCATGCTTAGACATTTGCTTGCCCGCAAGCAAATAAAGATGAAAACTAGGGAAGGAAATAGAAAATAAACAAAGCTAATTTAGGTTTCATAATTAAGAAAAACAAAACATGAAAAATTAAACTATCATAATTCCTATGTTAACAACTAGTGGGGTGAGAAGTGCACAGTAGAAAACTTGAAAGTGGAGACCTAAAAATATCATTAGAACATAAGAAAAGTCTACACATTTCTAAATCTTAAAAACAAGACATCCAAAATAAATGAAAATAAGGACAACAAAAGTAGAGGTTCTAAATAAACGGCGCATTAACAAACTACTAGGTTGCTAGATAAACATTAACCCTAAGACACTCCAAGATAACCTCCAAAGAAATCCATCAATGATTGTGGCCATAGGCTTGTACGTTTACACTTTCTCCACTACGCGAAATTACGTTCTAAGATCATTAGGACTTCTACTAGGCATTAAAACTTGGCTTAGGTAAATGATTAGGAAGTGGAATCAAAGATAAACATGAAGGTTTTAGGCACTAAACCAAGGTGAGCTCAAAAATAAACATAGCATAAAAAAAGATGAGAAAAAATGAGTATGTCATTTCTCCAATATGAAACTACAACAACAAGGCCATGAAATTTTTTCTTTTATAAACTTGGCCAAACATAAACTTTTTGCATTCATTTTTTTTTTGATTTTGTAATGATATATTTTTTTCTTTCTCAATTGTTTTCTTTTGAATAGCAATTGATAAGAAAACTCCAAAAATAAGCTTGAGAATTTCCTATTCATTTCAAAAATAATACCCTTCCCAAAATAATTTTTAAGCTCAAATTTATAGTGCAAAAATAGGAAAGATATTTGGCTTTGGTGAACATAATGAAATGAAAGGTGGAGCTAAAACAAAGAAAATAAGGAAAAAGGCCCAAAATTGTTTTGCAAGGGTTTTGTTTTTGGTGGGCATGAAAAGCTCAAACTATTCAAACGGTGGCCTAAATCATTTCTAAAGAACGTAAAAATGGCGCAAATGCTTCGAGAGTAGCTTGGTACAAGTTCTAGACACCAAGAAAGACTACCTCGCAAATGAAAAAGAGCTAATGATACCTAGCAACCATTCGTAAGCAACTAACCGAATAAAAAGACATAACTACAAATTGCTACTTATAACGTAAAAATCAGATGCCTATATTTAAGAAAAAGAAACTAGTAGAACTAAACTATGCTAAAATGATAAGTTTAGAAAACATTTTCAAAGGATTCTACATAGAACTACAAAAACCACACGGGCCTACACTTCACTAGAAGAAACATAAAAATAAAGATAGAAATAATTTTAGGTTTTGTTTTTCAAATAGATTTTAGCACAATTTTTTTAATTTTTGTTTTTTCTAGTTTTTTTTGGGCTTTATATTTTATAATTTTTTGGATTTTGATGACATAACATACTATACTATACTAGCATAATATTAATTTTTTTTAGAAGAAAAACAGAAAGAAAAGACCAAAAGGAACTAGACCCCCCCCCCATGCTTAAAGTCTTCATTGCCCTCAATGAAGGAAATATAAAGAAAAAGAGAAGGGGACTGAGAAGAAGAGAAAAAGAAAAATGCAGAAAAAGTAAATAAATAAGAACAGGACTTCCCCGGGTTCGTGAGATGAAGGCGGATGTCGCTCTCCCATGCTTGCTTTTTAGAGTACTTGATCGTCAGCAGGTATGACTTGATTCATCTGATATTAGAAGCGGCGGAGCGGCGACCACGAACATGGACTTGATTGGCCTCCGGTAGGAAGAGCAAAATAAAAGCAAAAAATAGATAGAGTCCATGGGCAGATGCCCGATAATGTTTTTTATTACAAAAGGCCAAATAAAAGAGTTTCATAAAAAAAATAGTAGTCCAAAAATAAAAATGTCCATCAGAAAATAATAAACTAAGAATCAAAAAGAAGATTCTCCTTTGCAGGAGTCACAGAATCATTAGAGAAATAGAGTTTAAGTCTATGGCCATTAACTTTAAAGTCCCCCCTATCGGGGTGCGAAAGTAACACAGTTCCATCATAAAAAACATCCGTGACCGCAAACGGTCCAGACCAACGAGATTTAGATTTTCCAAAGAAAATACGTAAACGTGAATTTAAAAGAAGAACCTGATCTCCCGGTTTAAAATTTTTATTCTGGCGGAAGTTCTTAACATGATAATTTTTTTCTGCAGGGTCAGGTGGTTTTTCAAAATAATTTGGCAAATTTTTATCATTTTCAAAAATAAGATTTTGTTGTCCAAAATCAGAGTCATTTTCGAATGGTGCTTGTACGGACATAACAGTGTTTTCAAAAAAAGTTGATGAGGGTCCAAAAAAGGAAGAAGAAAAATCATTTGGAGGGAAATAGGAGTCTTCTTTTAAATCATCAATGAAAAAACAAGAGTCATCATTTTGTAAAGAGTTTTTCATCGATTTATTAATATCAAATATTACTTCCTCATCTCCTACATGCAGAAAAAGTTTTCCCTCACTCACATTTATAATTGCGCGAGCGGTGGCTAGGAAAGGTCGACCAAGGATAAGAGGGACCTCGATGTCCTCTTCAATATCGAGAATGACAAAATCCACCGGGAAGATGAATTTGTCGACCTTCACTAACACATCCTCAACAATACCTAACGGATATTTGATCCACCTATCGGCTAACTGGATACTCATTCTTGTAGGGCTAAGAGTGCCCAATCCTAGCTTTTTGAATAAAGAAAAAGGCATCAAGTTGATGCTCGCTCCTAGATCCGCTAACGCGTGTTTAACAAAAAGATCACCAAAGACGCAAGGAATGGAAAAACTACCCGGATCGTTTATCGTTTTAGGAAGAGTAGAGTTTTTAACGACCGCCGAGCATTCTTCATTTAACGTTACATGCGATAAATGTTCTAATTTCTTTTTGTTCGTTAATAAATCTTTAAGATATTTGGCGTACTTAGGCATTTGGCTAATCGCTTCATGAAACGGCAAATTAATATGAATTTGTTTAAATATTTCAAGAAAGCGTTGATATTGATTATCTAATTTTTCTTGCCCAAGTCTAGCCGGATAAGGAGGTGGCGGAAATTCCTTTAGAACAATTGGAGCATCATTTTGAAAACCATTTGTCTTTCTTTCAGAGTAAGAAATAATAGAGCTATCCTTTTCTTTTTCAAGTGTAGATTTTTCTTTTTCAAGATCTAAGTTGTTAGTTTCCATGGGGGTAAAAACAGGAGGGAAAATCACCCTTGGCTCTTCCCTTGTGGTGGGCTCGTTAACAACTTTACCGCTCCGAAGGGAAATCACATTTGCGTGTTCCCTTGGGTTAGGCTCAGTGTTCGAGGGAAGAGTTCCAGGTGGTCTCTCATAAAAAGCCTTGGCGAGTTGGCCGACCTGATTTTCTAAATTTTTAATTGATCCCGTTATGTTTCTAATAGTGGCATTGTTCGAGCTTATATATTTAGCGAGGATCTCTTCCAAAGGGGAAGGTTTTTGAAAATTTTGTTGTGGTGGTGGTGGTGGTGTAAAATCGTGCGGTGGGCGTACTACGTTAGCATTATTACTCCATGAAAAATTAGGATGGTTACGCCATCCAGGATGATAAGAATTCGTAGCAGCATTAAAACCAGGAGGAGAAGAAAAATTCGAAAAAGTAGAAAAATTATTGGCAGAATTATTTTGAGCAGGCCTGGGTATGTTCCCCAGATAATCCACCTGCTCGGCAGCAGCAGCATTTTCATATACCTTAGCGGCGGAGGGAGCAGTCATCTCCGAGATCTTCTTGTTCAGCATTTCCACTTGCATCGCCAGTTGCGTCACCGAATCCACTTCATAGATACCTGCAGGTTTAGATGGGCGAGACCTGGACGAATTCCACTGATAAGTGTTCATCGCCATGTCATCGATAAGCTCAAGAGCGGTTTCCGGAGTTTTGCCGTCTAAAGAACCAGCGGAAGCGGCATCTATCATTTGCTTTGTCTCTTGGTTTAGCCCATTATAAAATGTCTGAACCTGTAACCATACAGGCAGAGCATGATGTGGGCATCTTCTCAAAAGTTCTTTGAACCTCTCCCAAGTGTCATAGAGGGTCTCAGAATCAATTTGAGAATATGAAGTTATATCATTTCGAAGCTTAGCAGTTTTGGCGGGGGGGAAATAACGAGAGAGAAATTTTTCAGTTAAAATATTCCAAGTAGTGATTGATCCTCTTGGAAGAGAGCTCAACCACTGTTTGGCTTTAGTTCTTAAGGAGAAGGGGAAGAGTCTTAGCCTTATAACATCATCTGAGACACCATTAATTTTAAAGGTGTCACAGATTTCAAGAAAATTAGCAATATGTAAGTTCGGATCTTCATCTTGTAATCCGTCGAACTGTACATATTGCTGCACCATTTGTATGATGCTAGGCTTAAGCTCGAAGTTATTGTTCGCAATTGCAGGTCGAACAATACTTGTTTCAGTCCCCTCTAGGTTGGGTCGAGCATAATCGGACATAGTCCTTTGCTGAGCCATTCCTGGGTTGGGATCTCCCATTGCAGAATAATTACAATCCCCGAAGGAATCCTCAACCGCTATTTGAGAAGTGGAAGCCCCGAATCGTAGTTGTCTCCGAAGGGAGCGTTCGATTTCTGGGTCCAAATCAACAAGTAGCGACGGATTCGCTCGGGTCATGCACTAGTAAAGAAAACGAGGGAAGATGAGAATGAAAGCTTGGAAAAGAAAGAAAAAGAGGGAAAAGAAAGGAAAAATTTTTTGTTTTGTTTTTTTGAAAAAAAGATTTTTTTTTTTTTAGACGGCTTGGCTCTCGAACTTCCCGAGGACTACCCGGTGAAGGGTTCGCCCGGTACTAGGTAAAATGGTGGCGCTTAAAGCCCCTTACCCTTTTCGAGAGATTTTAGGTGGGGTAGAAATAAGATGAAGTGGGTTGATTATAAATATTTAAATATATAAATTATAATTTTTTTTTTGATTTTTTGGAGAAGTAATAGCGCAAGCGTTTTCAAAATATTGACGAAGAAAAGTCCCCGGCAACGGCGCCAAAAACTTGGTGGGCCAAAACCCGAACAGGCAAGCGTACCTGTCGAATTGTAGTACCAAGGTCATATTTAAACACGGGGTTGTCAAGTACTTTTACTCGCGCTCTAACTATTATCCTACCGGAAAACTATTGGGAATTTGAGAATTTTTTAAGAAGTAAAATGAACGATAAATTGCGAGACGAAAACTTATATAAAAAAGGCTAGCATTCGATCATTGATTCATCATGAAATGAAACGAGAAAATAAAAGGGCATAGTTTTAAATTTGCAAATCCAACTCGGCCGTGACGGATCCGAAAATAAGACAAAATCTCGCTAGAGCATTAAGTCTCCTAACTTATAGACTCTTCGATCGAAATCTCTTTACAAACCGAAAAAGCCTAAAGTTGCATTATCGAGGTGATCCGCACTATTGGATTTGACTCCAATCCGGAGGATTTACGTCGTCCTATATCTAGGGTTGTGTTCAACTCCTTCCTTCTTTGAGTGATCTTTCACATTCATGAGCCTCTCGGCTACTCGAATATGAGATCATAAGCCTATTACCGTATACCGGAAATACGGAGTCGACACAATAATTATTCAAAGAAGGACCGAGTAGAATTACACAAAAATAAAACTATGAAATAAAAATAATTCTCATTTCAAATCATGGATCCTCATGATCAAATGCTAAAAGAAGATTAGCTACGCATAGTTAAGACAGAAAGCACGGAAAGATAAGAGAAATTCATTTCCATTGATAAATAAAAACGGAGAAGTACAAAATAATAAGGAGACAAGATTAAGCTACCTAAGAAAAGATTACACTATCAAAAGCAAAGTTACACTAATAAGAACTTAACAACATGTAAGAAAGCACTCTCTTGAACTAGTACTTCACTTGCTCTCCCAAAATCCAACTCTCCAAAGCATGAGACCATGGTGCCTTTTTATAGATGAGGGAGAAGGTTCTAGAATCCAAAGAAGAAGAGGGGGCAAGGGGGGTGGCCGGCCATGTAAGATAGGGAGGGTGCATGAACATTATTTAATTAGGGGGAAGAAAGAGGAGGTGGGTTCAATGTATTGGTGGCAAGGTGCATGGATAGAAATTAATAAGAAAGAGAGGATGAGTGGGGGATGCATGAGGAATAAATGGAAGAGAAAATAAAGGGGGGAGAGAGAGGAGGGTTCGGCCATGTAGGATGAAAGTTCATGCATGTATTAAATGGAGGAGAGAGGGACATAATCATGGGTGGCCGGCCATGCATGGATATGTTCATGCATGGTAAAATATGAAAGAGGGGGCTACATGGGCTCGGGTAGAGGCTAGGTGGGCTGCTCTTGAGGGAGGGGCTGCATGGTGGCTCGGGTAGGGGCTAGGTGGGCTGCTCTTGAGGGAGGGGCTGCATGGGGCTGCTTTGGGCTGCATGTTTGTTGGAGATGGGTGGCCGGGCTGCACCAAGGAGAGGGTTGCATCATGTGGGCTGCACCAATGTGGGTTGCACCTAGAAGTTGGGAAGAGGCCGGCCATGCAAATTGTGGGCTGCATCATGTAGGCTTTGAACCTATAAATAAAACAATACAATCATGGATTAGTCACAATAATAACATAAGACTATATAGATTTTAAAAGTTAAAACAAAGTTAAAACATAACAAAGTTAAAAAAGATTTCTAACACAATAATAATAAAAACATTACAACATTAAAATTAAAACATATCATAACATAACATAATAACATGACACACATAATAAGACTATATAGATTTTTATATCAAAACTCTAATAACACTAGGAATTAATATATTGTAAAGAAACATTAAAACATGAAATAACAATCATAAAATATAAATAAAATTAGGCTTTTTGAATACTAAATTACCCCTAAAAAGGATGACTAAAACTAGTCATCACTAGACATTCCACCAGGCCGCACATCACAGTCCGCCCAGTCCGCCTAGTCCGCCAAAGCTGTCCGCCCCAGGCCGCCCGGCCTGTCCCGTCAACCACTTCCACTTCACAAATTTCAACACTCCCCCTTGAAGTGAGAAGTGGTGACCAAGCCCAGCAAGCTGCGCAAGCGTTCAAAGGGCCCCTTCGACAGTGGCTTCGTGAAGATGTCAGTAAGATTATCTTCACTCCGAACATGCCCGACCAGCAGATACCCCTCCAACACCTTCTCCCTGATGAAGTGGTGATCAATTTCTATATGCTTGGTCCTGGCGTGACACACTGGATTGTTAATCAGTTTGAGAGCACTCTCATTATCACCCCAGAGTAAAGTAGGCCCTTGCACTTCTTCATGAACATCCTCTATAAGCCTCCTCAACCAAACGGCTTCCCGAGCAGCCAAGGCCGAAGCCTTATACTCCGCCTCCGTGGTTGAAACCGACACCGAGTCCTGCTTCTTGCTACACCACGAGAAGCTAGCTGAACCGCAAGTGAACACATAACCTGAAGTAGACCTTCGATCATCCGAATCACCGCCATAGTCAGCATCCGTGTACCCGAGCAACGCAAACTCCGCGTCCCTTCCATAGAGGAGTCCCATGTAAGAAGAAGCCTTGACATACTTCAGAATTCCCTTCGCCGCCACTAGATGAGATTGCCTTGGTTCAGCCATATACTGACTTAGTCGGCCAACAGCATAAGCAATATCCGGCCTTGTAATCGTCAGGTAAATCAAGCTCCCAACAAGAGCCCTGAACACCAAGGGATCATGAAGAACCCTTCCCTCATCCCGTCGAAGCTTCAGCCCAGATTTCAGTGGAGTAGAGCATTTCTTCCCTTCGCCCATGCCGAACCGCTTCACAATGCGATCAGCATACCCTTTCTGGCTACTGAGAACCCCGCACTCCTTCCTCTCCACTTCCAGACCGAGAAAGTGATGCAACTCTCCCGTGTCTTTCATCTTGAAGCGTATAGCAAGCTCTGCCCTGAGCCTTGCTACTTCCCCCTCTGAGTTCCCTGTGATGATCATGTCATCCACATACAGCAGGACCAAGACTCGTAGCTTTCCCTTCTTCTTGACAAACAAGCTTGAATCTGAGTTAGAATCAAGGTATCCACAGAATTGCAAGTACTCTGCAATCTTCCCATACCACGCTCTAGGAGCTTGCTTCAACCCATAGAGAGCCTTCCTGAGTTTGCAGACATAGTCCGGATGCTTTTCAGAGACAAAACCAAACAGCTGATACATGAAGATGTCCTTGTCAATCTCTCCGTAAAGAGAGGCATTCTTCACATCGAGTTGCCACAACCTCCATCCATTGCTAGCAGCCAAGGCGATCACCACTCTTACTGAAGTCATCTTCGCAACTGGACTGAATGTCTCCTCATAGTCTTCTCCATACTGCTGCGATAATCCTCTAGCGACCAGGCGAGCCTTGAACCGATCAATTCTCCCATCAGCCTTCTTCTTTAACTTATACACCCACTTGCAAGTAACCGGAGTAATGCCATCAACCTTGGGCACAAGGTCCTAGGTTTCATTCTTCTTCAGAGCATCAATATCTTCATTCATGGCATCTTCCCACTCCTTCACTCCAGTGGCCTCGTTGAAGTTTGCAGGCTCTCGCTCATCCAGAGGACCTGCAAAGAAGCAGGAGACAAAGCTCACTATATTCCCATCATAGTACCGAGCTGGTGGCTTAACCACCCTCTTCGATCTCCGAAGACACGGCTCCTTGCTCACGGCTTCCGTTGCTTCTTCGGGCTCCACTCCTACCTGGGGCAAGCATTGAGCAGTGCTCCCCCTGCTTCCTGAGCTAGAAGGCTCAGCCTCGGAGTTCGAAGCAACAGGATCTGCTGGTGAAACAGCAAGCTCCTCTTCCAAGCCTTCAGCAGCCACCACCGGTGCTTCATCAACCTTGCTACTTTCGGTTAGCTCCACCGAGCCACCTCCATATAACGTCAGCTCGTCAAAGACAACGTCTCTTGATACCACGAACTTCTTCGTCACAGGGTCCATGCATTTCCATCCCTTCTTCCGCTCATCATAGTCACAAAGACAAGCTTCCTTGCCTTTGCATCCAGCTTTGTCCGTAAAGCATCCGGGACATGCACATAGCAAGTTGAACCGAACACCCTAAGATGTCCAACACTCGGCTTCTCCTTCAGCAACAGCTCAATAGGAGTCTTCATGTTGATAGGGCTGAGTGGCATCCGGTTGATAACATAAGCAGCACAAGACATTCCCTCCGCCCAAAAGCACCTTGGGATATCTTTCGCATGAAGCCAGCATCTGCAGGTCTCCGTCAGATGACGGATCTTCCGCTCCGCTACCCCATTTTGTTGTGGAGTGTGAGCACAAGTAAGCTCCCGTTGGATCCCGTGCTTTCTACAGAAGTTAGAAAACTCGGAGGAGACAAACTCACCCCTGTTATCAGTTCTAAACTTCTTAATCCGCAAGCCAAGCCGGCCTTCTACCAACTCATTAAACTCCACAAACAAACGGAAGGCTTCCGACTTCTCCTTTAAGAAGTACACCCAAGTATACCTTGAGTAGTCATCAACCAAGACAAGCATGTATCTGCTTCCGCCAAGGCTGGCAGTAACCGTCGGTCCCATCAGGTCGCCATGAATACACTCCAATGGTTTCTTGCTCCTTGTTTGTGATTTATCAATCGGAAGTGAAAGATATGGTACCTAAACACCTAGAGGGGGGGGGGTGAATAGGTGACCTAATCCTTTTCTAATTTTGTTGGCAGCCAAACAGTTATATCACAGATTTCTAAGTAGTCTATTACAGCAATCAGCAATAATCAAACATACACAGCACATTCACAGCACAGCACACAGTGATTTATAGTGGTTCCCCAATCTTTGGGTACATCCACTTTCCCCCTTCGCCCATCTAGCAGTGTACTAGATTCGGCCAAACTTCTCCACTGTCTCAGAACCCAAATAGGTTCCTACACCTCAGGCCCAAAGCCTTACACCTCAGCTTTCTCCAAAGCCTACACTCAGCCACAAAGGCCTACACTCAGCCACCCAGGCCTACACTCAGCCAATCAAGGCCTACACTCAGAGTTCTTTAACTCCTACACTCAGGCTATCAAGCCCTACCCTCAGCCTTTATAAATTTAGGCTTACAATGCACTCAGATCCAAAGATCCGACAAGTTAAAATAGTATTACAACAAATAACTCAACAACTCAGAAAATAAGAGAGGAGTTGAGAGTTTCTTGCTGAGTTCTTGGAAGAACTCAGATAGATCCAAACTGACTTAGCTTCCTTCAAAGCTTCTTGAGTAGAACTGAATAAGTCTGAATCCTCTGCAGTTGTTCCTTGACCTCTGCTTCTTAAGATCCAGATGCTTCTGAATCCTTCTTCTCAGCCTAGTTCCAAAGACTGAATTCTTGATTGGAGCTCTCTCTCTCCAACTACTTAGATCTGCTGTTGGACAGCACGATCTTCTTGATTTGTATCACTTGGATAACTTGACCAGCAACCACTTGAACAAATTTCTTAGATTAATCTGAACTCAATCAGAACTTAATCTTCTTCTGTTAACTCTTCACAACAACATTATCAACCTTTTCTGTAAACTGTAGGTGCCTATTTATAGGCCTTCTTCATGGTAACCGGCTGGTCCGGTTCATAACTGACTTCTGAGTGCTGTAGACCGACTGGAACGACAGCTGTCATGTCATTCAGTCAATTCTTGAAATTCTCTAACTGTCAGATAGTGTCGAGACTTTCTGTTCTTAAGTGTCGACACTTATAGACCAAGTGTCGACACATGCTGTGTAAGTGTCGACACAAGTCTACAAGGTGTCGACACAACTCCTTGTATGTCTCGACACAGATTCTTATTCAGGTGTCGACACTTGGAATTGAGTGTCGACACAAGTACTTGATCTTCTGTAACTTGTTAAATTCTTCTAAGTGTCGACACATCTCCTTTGTGTCGACACATCTTCATGTGTTGAAACTGTCAAGTGTCGACACTGCTTCTTGGTGTCGACACAAGTCTTCAATATAGATTCTTCAGCTGAGTGTCGACACATTCCCTTAGTGTCGACACTTGTACTTAGAATATTTTTGTAGATATTTCTGTTCTTTGCTAAGTGTCGACACAGCTCCTTGTGTCGACACTTTCTTTGAGTCTTCAACTGAGTGTCGACACATTGTGCTGGGTGTCGACACTTTCTTCAAGTGTTGACTCTTCTGGTTGTGTGTCGACATATTGTGTTGAGTGTCGACACATACTTCAAGTGTTGACTCTTTTGGTTGTGTGTCGACACATTGTGCTGAGTGTCGACACATACTTCAAATGTTGAGACTTCTGCATAGTGTCGACACATTGTGTTGAGTGTCGACACTTGTACTTAGACTCTGCAGACTTTTGCTGAGTGTCGACACAGCTCCAAGTGTCAACACTTTCTGCTGTAGACTCAGCTCTTCTAGGTGTCGACACTTCTGCTAAGTGTCGACACTGCTTCTCTGCATTCTTCTTCACTGAGTGTCGACACAGCTCCTTGTGTCGACACTTTCTGTCTGGTGTCGACTCTGCATCCCAGGTGTCGACACAATGACTCCAAGTGTCGACACTGCTGGTCTGGGTGTCGACACAAGCTTTCTCAAGTGTCGACACTTTCCCTCTGGGTGTCGACACAAGCTTTCTCAAGTGTCGACACTTTCCCTCTGGGTGTCGACACATGGACTTAGAAAGTTTTAGCTTCAGTCCAGTGAATACCTAACCTGCACAAGTAACTCAAACATACATCAAATACATTATGATGTATATCATTGAGTTGGGTGAGGCTTCTTCAAATCAGGTACATTTGACCAATGTACCCAACAATCTCCCCCTATTTGGAGAAGTCATAACCCTTAGTCAATGATATACAGCACTCATAATTAAAAATTATAAAATGATGTAAAGCAGGTATATTTCAACTGGGTAAACTTAAACATGTAATAATGCACACATGTATACACATTCATCATTGCAGAACAAACAAGAAATAGACACATTCTTCTGAACAATCATGAAGTATATTTATCATATATTGTTCTAACATTTTTCTAATACAGCTTCAATGATTTACAAAAAATGTTTATATGTAAAAGATTACAACATTCTTCAAGTCTATTCTTAGTTTAGTTCTGGTCAGGTTTTTTAATAACAATTCCTTTGCCAGGTTGGACTTGAGCTTTGACAGCAGCAGCAGCAGGCTCAGTATCAGCAGGCTTCTTGCCTTTGAGATCTTTCTTCTTGAGTGCTTCAGCCTTGATTTTCTGCCTCTCAAAATAATGATAGGGCTTAGGAAAGTACTTGCTAGGCTCCACTGCAGTAGGAGGTAGCTTTCCTAACTTAGCCTTTCTTCTGTACTGGACAATGGCTTCCTGCCTGATTTCATGCTTCCTCCCTTCTGCTTCAGAGAACCACTTGTTTCTATCAATAGTGTTGTCTTTAGCAGCTTTCCAGGCAGTTAGAATGATATTTCTAGAGGTAGGGCTCCATTGTTCAAAATCTGGCTTTTGTTCAGCTTGTTCCCTAAACCTCTTCTTTGACAACCTTGCCTCTTCTTCTTTGTCCAAAGCCTCTTGCATAGCTGCTGTGATAGGTTGAATAACCTTTTCTAAATGGACATTGTCCTTGCCCCCAGATGGGCTATACATTGTGCTCACCTCTGCTTGAATCATTTCAAAATTTGGAGGTGGATAAATGATTTGAGCTACCTCTTATGGCTCACCTCCAAAATATGCAGGGTTCAGTCCAAATTCAGCAACTTCATTGTCATCACACAGGGGAGGATATCCAAGTGTAGCCCTGATGGAATTGGATATCCACTTAGCATGTTCAGAACTGGCCTTGACTAACACTCTCTCCCCCTTTATGACTTCTTGAGCAACATGATCTCTTATATCATCCTTCTGGAATCGGATTTGACCATCCAAGTACCTGATTCCATCTTTAAAGTAAGGTCTAAGCTTCGTAAGTTGTTCAGAGATTGCTTTCTGGGAATCTTGTATAGCAGTTTTGACAGCAGTAATCTCAGCTTGAAAGATTTTATCAAAATCAGCCTTTGCAGCATCAGCAGATGTAGATGGTTCAGCAGACTTATTCTTTAATTCAGTGACTATAGCATTGTGGGATGCAGTCAAATTATCATTCATCCTTAATTGATTTTCCAGCACATAGCCTTGCTTCAATGCTATATCATCTACTTGTACTTTTATTTTCTCTTGGTGTGTAGCCAGAAACACCACAGCATTTCCACCCTTGTGGAAGCATTCATTCATCTCTTTCTTGTTGAGATTCATCTCAAACCTTATAGATTTTATATCTTGAGCAAGATCAAACTGTAATGATCTGTGTCCTGCATCAACATAAGTCTCTATGGCTATCCTTTGTTCATCCATTTTGATCTGCAGTGCAATCAGTAAAGCACTATAGTCAGCAGTTGGAGCTTGCTGAACTATAGGCTGTGGGGCAATGGATTGTAAGGCTTTCTTGTAGCTCTGACTCCTTCTTTTGAAGACAAACAATTTCTTCTTCTTAGCTCTAGCACTCTCCTCATCTTCAGAGGCAGAGGTGCTGGCAATCTCAACCCTATCCTTAGGGCTTTGTGGTTTTTCAGCTTGCACATCTAGTGCCTTCTCAGTGTCTAGCCTTAAAGGCTCAACCTGAACTGACATGTGCTCCCCCTCAGCAGCAGCACTCTTATCTTCAGCAGCAACCTTGTCCATGTCAAAATCCTCTTTATCTAAGTTCAGAAACAAATCTTCCATAGTATATTCATGAGGGGATGGAGCTGGAGATAGTCTTTGTTCTTCAACCACTGACTCAGGTACCACTTCTTGTTCATCAGATTTGTCTTCTAAAACAACATCTGGAACTTGTGTGTCTACCTGAGTTTGCTGATGGACATCAGACAAATTAGCATCTTCTATAATATAGTCTAAAGTTTTTAAGTCAGTGAGTACCTCTTGAATAATGATGGTGGCTTGCTCACTGTCCAGAGTAGATGGTTCTTCTACTACTGGAAGCTCCCCCTGGCTGTGATCCCTTTGGATGGGGCTAGCATGAGGCAGCTCCCCCTGGATCTCAGCAACATCTTGAGCAGCAGGGGTCTTGACTACTGTCTCCTCTTCTTGCTCATCAGGTGTGAACACCACCTGTTCTTCACTTTCAGAACTGCTTGAGGACTCTTGTGACACAACAGCAGTTTTCCTTTTCTTCCTGGGAGGAGAATCTTTCTTAGTAACTTGCTTCTCAGGGGTAGGTATATCCTTTGACAGCACCCTTTCCCACCTAGAAAAGATCCTCATATCCATCTTTCTCATGTGGTTGATTTTGCTACCTGCAGCAGTGCTCATTACCTCTGGTATTGTACCAGCCAGGTAGAGACTAAGTATTCTGCCCAGATTGGGCTTCTTCAGACTTTCCTTGATCTTTTCATAGATGACCATTGACCAATCTGTTTTTAGGGTGAAGATGATTCTTGTCATGATATTGAACATTGAGGCTGACACCCTGTCATGCCCTCCAGGTTTACTGAGAATGACCTTGCCCACTATCTCTGACAGAAAGTTTCCTTGACTGTTCATGCCTTTTCTGTTAAAGACAGAACCTATCTTCATCTTAGAATCAAGACCACACCAGACCAAAGCTTCCCTGGTCTTGGATGTAGAAACTTCTTCTTCTTCTTGAGTCTTATGTAGCTGAAGTACCTTTCTCAGACTTTTGGGTGATACTTTGACTTTGGATCCATGCACTCTGGATTTGATTCTATATCCAGAGTCATCCACAGTTGCTCCAGTAAGGAATTCAAGCACTTCCTTCTTCCATATCTTGGTTGGTTCTGAAACCAAGTATTCTAGTCCTGAATCGCTGACTAGGGTAACCACTGACTTGATATCTTGATCGCCATCGTCGAATGCGCCGCGCACAAGTTTGTAGCCTTCGTTGACGTTTTCCTCGAGCTTGGGAGCCATTAGGGTTTGAGAATTTGTCTGCAGAAAAGAGAAATGTCGACACAGTAGTTTTGGTCTCGAAACTCTGAAAGCGTGTCGACAAACAAACACAAAACACTATTTATACCTTTCTGATTTGAAGACGAACAGGCGGGATGGACAACTAAAAATGTGTCGACACTGTCAATAAGTGTCGACACTGACTTATAATGTCTCGACACACATGTGTCGACACAAGTTTAGTCAACAGATATTATGTGTCGACACATGTTTATGTGTCGACACCACTCTACTCGACGAATAGTCGAGACTTTACTTAGAAAATTCTGAGTAAAACTTAAGTGTCGACACCACATTGGATGTGTCGACACCTACTCGACATGTGTCGACACTATCATTCTGAAGTGTCGACACCAACATCTTAGATGTGTCGACACCTTTTTCCTGAAGTGTCGACACTTTTATTCTGTGTCGACATAGACTTGTCTATGTGTCGACACCTTTTTACTTAGCCAATTTTCTATTCTGTAAACTTAGTCTAAGTTTATCATACCTAGTTCAATTTTGAATCTATTGAACTTAGCTTCTTCTAAGGGCTTAGTAAACATGTCAGCTATCTGATTATCAGTTTTAACATATTCAAGTGCAATATCATTTCTTTCTATATGCTCCCTAAGAAAGTGATATTTAATCTCAATATGTTTTGTTCTACTATGAGATACAGGATTGTTAGCTATTGAAATAGCACTTGTAGAATCACAGTAAAGTGGAGTTCTACTTACCTGAAATCCATAGTCCACTAGCTGATGTTGAATCCATAGAAGTTGAGCACAACAACTTCCTGCAGCTACATATTCTGACTCAGCTGTGGAGATAGCCACACTAGTCTGCTTTTTGCTGCTCCATGAAATTATTCTTCCACCTAGGAATTGACAGGTTCCAGTTGTGCTCTTTCTATCCTCTTTGCATCCTGCAAAGTCTGCATCTGTATAACCTGTTAGATCAAAATCTCCATTCCTAGGGTACCAGAGGCCTAGATAGGGAGTGCCCTTTAGATATCTCAATATTCTTTTGACAGCAGTCAAGTGACACTCTTTAGGGCAGGCTTGATACCTGGCACAAACACATGTAGCATACATAATGTTAGGCCTACTTGCAGTCAAGTATAGTAGGGAGCCAACTATCCCTCTATACAAGGTTTCATCTACAGGTTTCCCTACATCATCCTTGCTAAGAGACATACTTGACCCCATAGGAGTCTTCATGGTGCTGGATGAATCCATACCATATTTCCTTATGAGTTCTAGGGTGAACTTGGACTGACATATGGATAAACCACTTTCAGTCTGTTTAACTTGGAGACCCAAGAAAAACTTCAGCTCTCCCATACTACTCATCTCAAATTGACTTTGCATAAGCTTTGCAAACTTTTTGCAAAGGCTACTTTCAGTAGACCCAAATATAATGTCATCTACATATATTTGGACAAGTATGACTTTGCCTCTAGATTCCCTAAGGAATAGAGTCTTATCTATTTTCCCCCTTGAGAACTTGTTCTCAATGAGGAAACTAGATAGGGTTTCATACCAAGCTCTAGGAGCTTGTTTTAACCCATATAAAGCTTTCCTAAGTCTATAGACATGATGAGGTTGGGTTGGATCAACAAAACCTGATGGCTGCTCCACATAGACTTCTTCTTTCAAATTACCATTTAGGAATGCTGACTTGACATCCATTTGGTATACCTTGAATCCTTGATAGGTTGCATAGGCCAAGAACATTCTTATGGCTTCCAGTCTGGCTACTAGAGCAAAGGTTTGATCAAAATCAATACCTTCTTCTTGCCTATATCCTTTAACAACCAGTCTTGCTTTATTCTTAATGATGACCCCTTGTTCATCTAACTTATTCCTGTAGATCCACTTAGTTCCTATAACATTGTGGTCTTTAGGTTTAGGAACCAGTTCCCAAACCTTGCACCTTTTGAACTGATTAAGTTCTTCTTACATAGCTTCAGTCCACTGTGGATCTTGTATAGCTTCTTCAAATTTCTTAGGTTCTATTTGAGACAGAAAACTAGAATATACTACAGCATTCTGATTTCTGCTCCTTGTCTGAACTCCTTGTCTTGGATCTCCAATAATCAGCTCTACTGGATGATCTCTTAGATGCCTGTTGGCTGGTGGCATCCTAACTTCAGGTTGAACTTCTTCAGTATCTGCATCATGCTGTACTTCTTGTATTTCTTCAGCTATTGGCACATGTAGTTCTCTCCCTGGACAACTGCTAATGCCTTCTACTTGCTGTCTTGCAGCAGGCATCTCTTCTATAGTAAGCTTGTCCAATTTCTTTGTCAAACCTGTGGGGCTGCATACATTGCTAGACAACTCATTGTTAATAAGTTTTGTCTCATCAAAAACTACATGCACTGATTCCTCAACAACTTGTGTAGTCAAGTTGTATACTCTATAAGCCTTACTATTATTGCTGTACCCAACAAAAATTCTCTCTTGGGACTTGGCAGCAAACTTAGTTATGTAAGACTTTCCATTGTTAAGTATGAAGCATTTACAAGCAAAGATCCTAAAATAGGATAGGTTTGGTTTCCTGCCTTTCACTACTTCATAGGGGGTCTTGTTTAGTCTTTTAGTGATGGTAGCCCTATTTATCACATGGCATGCAGTGTTAACTGCTTCAGCCCAGAAATACTCAGGCAGTGATGTATCACTAAGTAGGGTTCTACCAGCCTCTATCAAGGTTCTATTCTTCCTCTCAGCAATGCCATTTTGCTGAGGTGTTCTAGGTGAAGAGAATTCTTGAAATATCCCAAAGTCTTCACATAGTTTTGTCATGCTTTCAGATTGAAACTCAGTACCATGGTCACTTCTAATTTTGACCACAGTACTATTTAGTTCATTCTGAATTTGCTTGACAAAGCTGTAGAAGACACTAGGTGTTTCAGATTTCTGCCTTAAGAAGAACACCCAGGAAAACCTTGAGTAGTCATCAACAACTACAAAGGTATAGACCTTCCTACCTAAGCTGTGAACTGGCATTGGACCAAAGAGATCCATATGCAAGAGGTATAAACATCTCACAGCATCTTTGTTATCTATGCTTCTAAAGGTGGATTTAGTCTGCTTGCCCTTTTGACAAGCTGAGCAAATACCATCTTTAACACACCTAACTTGAGGACCATTCCTCACTAACTCTTTACTAAAGAGTTGGCTAATAGTCTTGTAGTTAAGATGAGCTAGCCTCTTGTGCCACTTGACACAATGAGAGACTGTCTCATCAGCTACAAGACAAACAGGAGAACCATTGTTCTCAATCATAATGTCTAGATAGTAGACATTCCTCTTTCTATATCCTGTCAAAATGATCTCTTGATCACTTGACCTCTTGATATGACAACCATTTTTAACAAATGAGATGTCATACCCTACATCACTTAACTGACTTATACTTATAAGGTTGTGTTTTAACCCTTTAACATAAGCCACTTGAGTAATGGTAACAAGGTTTGAAGAAATGTTACCAAACCCTTTGATGATTCCTTTCTCAGAACCACCAAAGGTCACTTTAGGACCATTTTTGATTGGAATATAGTCCTTCAGTAGTCCCCTTGTTCCAGTCATATGTCTGGAACATCCACTATCCAAGTACCATGTTGGGGTATGGCCACTTGGATTCACCTGCAAAACAAATTAATGAACCTTAGAACCCAAAGTAAACTTGGGTCCTTGGTGATTGTTAGTTTGCAACATGACACAGCTACCTACTGGCTTTCCACCAGGTAGCTTGCTACTCCCTTTGGCACTTGCATTGTGCCAACAATCCAAGGCAAAGTGGCCAACCTTGCCACAACACCAACATTCAAACTTATTGTACCTTTGCTTAGGTACAGACTTTGTTGTCTTAACTGCAGCTGACTTATTGAATGTTGGGGCCTTGCCCTTGGGCTTGGACTGATCCTGAACAGTCCTGGCAGGTTTAACAAAACCCAGTCCAGCCTTACCTTTGTGATGAGTAAAATCATCAATCAAAGGTAGAACTGATTTATGCTTTGAAAACTTTGCAACCAGTTCTCTCTCTTTCTGAAGATTTGTCTCCAGTTTCTTAATTTGATCATTCTTACATGTGATAGTACCCATCTGAATCACTGTAATGTGTTTCAGCCTAGCTACCTCATTCAGTTTTTGATCAAATTGCTTCTCAAATTCTGTTGCAGCAGCCTTGAGATCAGCAATCTCCTTTGCCTGACTTTTGGCAAGGGACTTGCTTTTCTTATAAGCCTGTAACAGCACCTTATATTCATCTATGAGCTGATGAATATCATCCTCAGACTCAGAATCACTTCCATCATTTGATGTAGATGATTCTGATTCTGAACTAGAACAAGAAACTGAACTTAGAGTTGGACTTTGTACCTAACTAGGTTCTGGCTGCTCCAGGATTTTGGTACTCTCAGTCAATGCCATCAGTCCTTGGCACTGGCAGTCTTCTTGTTCATAGATTGACTCCAAGATCTGCATAAATTCTTCTTCTTCTTCTTCAGCAAATAGCCCTATGTAGGCTTCAACATCAGTATCAGTGTCTGAAGAAGAAATATCTGAAAGAGTCTTCTCATTCTTGGCAACAAAAGACTTCTCTTTCTTCCCTTTGAAGTGAGTCTTTTTCCTGTCACTGGATTCTTTTCTTTTCTCAGGACAATCAGCAATGACATGACCCTGTCTATTGCAGCAGTAGCACACAATCTTTGATCCAGTTGCCTTGCTTGTCTTTGTCTTCTTCCTGTCCTTCTTAGAAGGCTTTTTCTCCTGATACAAGATTTCTTTTCCCTTGTAAGTAGATGGTCTGGACCTCCACTGTTTCTTTTTCAGGAATTTCTGAAAGTGTCTAGTGAAGGCAGCAAAGTCTTCATCACTTTCACTGCTTGTAGACTTTGTACTGACAGACCCTTCTGACTCAGATTCAACTACCTCTAGAGGTGGAGTTGATGACTTAGTTCTGCATTTTCTGGGAACTTCTGTCTTGAAGGCAACAGTCCTTTCCTTGTGCTCAGTCCTTGTTGATTTCTCCTCCTCTTTCCTCACTGTCAGCTGCATCTCATATGACAACAACTTGCCAAATAGTGTAGGAGGAGGAATTTCTCCCAACTTTGCCATTTCTCTTATGGCACAGATCTTGGTGTCCCAATCTTTGGTTAGGGACCTTAGGAATTTGTCATTTAGTTCATAGTT
The DNA here is from genome assembly GCA_039583875.1 of Platanthera guangdongensis. Lineage (NCBI taxonomy): Eukaryota > Viridiplantae > Streptophyta > Magnoliopsida > Asparagales > Orchidaceae > Platanthera > Platanthera guangdongensis. Next base: position 156,677,705 of record CM077152.1, read on the forward strand.
GCTGAACTCTCTTCCATAAGACATGAGTTCATTAACTATTCTATAGAACTTCTTGTAGCATTCAGTGATGTTATCTCCCTTTTCTTGCCTAAAGCTCTCATACTCCTGATTAAGCAAGGACTTCCTATCTTGCCTAACTTCTTCAGAACCTTCCATATAGACAATGAGGGTATCCCACATTTCTTTTGCTATTTTACAGTGAATTAAGTTCTGAAAAGTTGCATCATCAATGACACTCACTATTATGTTTTGTGCCCTCTTGTCCATAGTGGCTAGGACAATTTCATCCTTGGTCATCTCAGAGAAATCCTTTGGAGTCCTCTGATTTGCATCCAATACTGAAATCTTCATGGGCACATAGGGCCCTTCCTTAACTGTGATGTAGATTCTTGGGTCTGAGGCCTCCATAAATAGCCTTACCCTTTCTTTCCAGATCCCAAAAATTTCCTTTCTGCAAATAGGTAATTTCATGGAACCCAATTCTTTATGATTTTCAAAGGAACCCATGGTTCTTGATTTTCTTGAAGCTGTTTTCTGACTTAGACTGTTTCTGCCAAGCAGGATCTCCTTAGACTGTTAGTCCTTGTTTTGAGGAACCTCCCTCTGATACCACTTGAAAGATATGGTACCTAAACACCTAGAGGGGGGGGGGGTGAATAGGTGACCTAATCCTTTTCTAATTTTGTTGGCAGCCAAACAGTTATATCACAGATTTCTAAGTAGTCTATTACAGCAATCAGCAATAATCAAACATACACATCACATTCACAACACAGCACACAGTGATTTATAGTGGTTCCCCAATCTTTGGGTACATCCACTTTCCCCCTTCGCCTATCTAGCAGTGTACTAGATTCGGCCAAACTTCTCCACTGTCTCAGAACCCAAATAGGTTCCTACACCTCAGGCCCAAAGCCTTACACCTCAGCTTTCTCCAAAGCCTACACTCAGCCACAAAGGCCTACACTCAGCCACTCAGGCCTACACTCAGCCAATCAAGGCCTACACTCAGAGTTCTTCAACTCCTACACTCAGGCTATCAAGCCCTACCCTCAGCCTTTATAAATTTAGGCTTACAATGCACTCAGATCCAAAGATCCTACAAGTTAAAATAGTATTACAACAAATAACTCAACAACTCAGAAAATAAGAGAGGAGTTGAGAGTTTCTTGCTGAGTTCTTGGAAGAACTCAGATAGATCCAAACTGACTTAGCTTCCTTCAAAGCTTCTTGAGTAGAGCTGAATAAGTCTGAATCCTCTGCAGTTGTTCCTTGACCTCTGCTTCTTAAGATCCAGATGCTTCTGAATCCTTCTTCTCAGCCTAGTTCCAAAGACTGAATTCTTGATTGGAGCTCTCTCTCTCCAACTACTTAGATCTGCTGTTGGACAGCACGATCTTCTTGATTTGTATCACTTGGATAACTTGACCAGCAACCACTTGAACAAATTTCTTATATTAATCTGAACTCAATCAGAACTTAATCTTCTTCTGTTAACTCTTCACAACAACATTATCAACCTTTTCTGTAAACTGTAGGTGCCTATTTATAGGCCTTCTTCATGGTAACCGGCTGGTCCGGTTCATAACTGACTTCTGAGTGCTGTAGACCGGCTGGAACGGCAGCTATCATGTCATTCATTCAATTCTTGAAATTCTCTAACTGTTAGATAGTGTCGAGACTTTCTGTTCTTAAGTGTCGACACTTATAGACCAAGTGTCGACACATGCTGTGTAAGTGTCGACACAAGTCTACAAGGTGTCGACACAACTCCTTGTATGTCTCGACACAGATTCTTATTCAGGTGTCGACACTTGGAATTGAGTGTCGACACAAGTACTTGATCTTCTGTAACTTGTTAAATTCTTCTAAGTGTCGACACATCTCCTTTGTGTCGACACATCTTCATGTGTTGAAACTGTCAAGTGTCGACACTGCTTCTTGGTGTCGACACAAGTCTTCAATATAGATTCTTCAGCTGAGTGTCGACACATTCCCTTAGTGTCGACACTTGTAATTAGAATATTTTTGTAGATATTTCTGTTCTTTGCTAAGTGTCGACACAGCTCCTTGTGTCGACACTTTCTTTGAGTCTTCAACTGAGTGTCGACACATTGTGCTGGGTGTCGACACTTTCTTCAAGTGTTGACTCTTCTGGTTGTGTGTCGACACATTGTGTTGAGTGTCGACACATACTTCAAGTGTTGACTCTTTTGGTTGTGTGTCGACACATTGTGCTGAGTGTCGACACATACTTCAAATGTTGAGACTTCTGCATAGTGTCGACATATTGTGTTGAGTGTCGACACTTGTACTTAGACTCTGCAGACTTTTGCTGAGTGTCGACACAGCTCCAAGTGTCGACACTTTCTGGTGTAGACTCAGCTCTTCTAGGTGTCGACACTTCTGCTAAGTGTCGACATTGCTTCTCTGCATTCTTCTTCACTGAGTGTCGACACAGCTCCTTGTGTCGACACTTTCTGTCTGGTGTCGACTCTGCATCCCAGGTGTCGACACAATGACTCCAAGTGTCGACACTGCTTGTCTGGGTGTCGACACAAGCTTTCTCAAGTGTCGACACTTTCCCTCTGGGTGTCGACACATGGACTTAGAAAGTTTTAGCTTCAGTCCAGTGAATACCTAACCTGCACAAGTAACTCAAACATACATCAAATACATTATGATGTATATCATTGAGTTGGGTGAGGCTTCTTCAAATCAGGTACATTTGACCAATGTACCCAACAGGAAGGCGATGTGACTTACCGTATTGACAGCCCGCGCAAACATGCCCATCACCAAAGGAGGACAACATAGGCAACCCCCTCACCAAACTTCTACTCGCCATCGCCTTGAGCTTGTCCATGCCAACATGCCCCAGCCTCTCATGCCAGATAGCAGCACTATCATTGGCTCTAATTTTATCAACATAAGCACTGGTGGAAAGAACAAACAAGTTCTTCACCCTCCTCCCAACATGAGCAACATCAGCCTTCACTGCTGATACGTTGCGAAGGAACCTCACGTCTGTTGGCCCAAACAGAACGTGATACCCAGCGTCCAACGCATTGTTCACCGAGAAGAGGTTCTTCTTCATGCCCGGCACGTGATACACACTCCTTAATGTGAGTGGCCCCTGATCACTACCCAAAGACACGACCCCCTCTTTCTCTACTGCATAAACAGTATTATCAGCAGTGATAATAGCTTCATTACCTGAGTAAACCTGCATGGAGGTGAACTTCGATTTGTCTCCGGTGAGGTGATGACCACACCCGGAGTCCACGATCCACTCGCCGTTGAAGTCCTCAGCAGACAAGGCCCGGACACAAGTGCCCGTCATAAAAGCTCCGCCCCATCCTGCTTCTTCACTTCTCGAGCAAGCTTCCTCCTTTCCCGCAGCATGCCCAGGCTGCAGTTTGACCTTGCAATCCCGCTTGAAGTGCCCTCGCTGATGACAGCGGTAGCACTTCAAGTTCTTCTTCCAGTCCTTGGGAGCATTTCTCCTCTCCGGCGGATATGAAGTTGAAGTCTCCTTCTCACCAACGACCTGCACCTTCTTCTTATTCTTCCCTTCCCATCCTTTCTTCTTGCCTAAGAAGAGAGCTTCGCTGCCTTCCTGATTCAAGTTCACTCCAGCCATCTGCCTTGCCAAGCTCTCCTGCGATGCAAGCAGATTCTCCAGCTCTAGCAAAGATGGCTGAGTAGCCCACCCTTGAATAGATGTGACAAAGGCCACATACTCCTTCCGCAAGCCGCGGATAATGTGCCTTTTCATCTTCGCCTCAGAGATAGGCTCATCAGGATCCAGTGCCGACAGCTCAGCACACAAGCTCTTCATCTTTAAGAAGTACTTGGAGATGGAAAGGTCTCCCTGAGTTTCCCTGGCCAACTCATTCTCCAGGAACTGAAGCCGCGCCACATTCTTCCTATTGAACAACTCATCAATGGTTGTCCAAATATCAGCAGCCGACTCACACCCAACTATGTGATCAAACAGTTCCGGAGACACGACTCTCTTCAGAATGAACTCTGCCTTAGCATTTGTTCTTCTCCAGAGCCTAACCTGTTCAGCAGTACCGAAAGCAGAAGTGACTTCCTGCCTGTCGTCACCACCGACGACTTCCCACAGCTCCTCGCTAAGAAGATAACTCTTCATGCACGACTTCCACTTCTTGAAGTTAGTCGGCGTTAAGAGTTCAATGCCCAGACCTCTTGCAAAACTCCATTCCATTGCAACACCTGTTGGCAACCTTTCAGAAGCTCCGAGCAACAACACAGGTTGATCACCACTCAAGCACTGAGTAACAACACTGGCTGACTTCCGCTCACGCAACTGAACCTCGCTCTGATACCATGTTAAATTTTCTCAACGTGGTCAGCAAGATAGCCCAAATGCTAAATTAATATCTTCGGAACTACCCAGTTCTCACGTTGAACCAGAGGAAAACCAAGGAACAAAGGTTAATCCCAACAAACAATAGAAGCACAAACAGGTCTTTTCAACATTCACTTCTTTACAACACGAAGCATACATAGCGAGACATGATTTCGCTAGTAAAATAGCTGTAAACAGAAAGCACCAAAAAACAAGCCGGGCGGACAGCACCGGAGTCCTCCGAGACCGCCGAGGTCGCCGAGGTCGCCGAGTCCGCTGAGATTGCCCGAACTTTGCAATCCGCCGAATAGCCACGGAGTCCGCCGAAGCCGCGAGGCCGCGTGGACACACCGTTATTCGTCTTCTGCTGATCCTGAAATGAGGAACACCCCCTACCCTCCTGAAGCCGACGGACAGGTTATTGAAGCTGGCAAAGATGAAATAGAACTGACAAGCCGCAGAGCGACCTCCTGCTGAGTCCACAGAGACCGCACACTTCCAAGTACTTGACCGAAGTCACAGCCAAACTCCTGGCTCCTTGAAGCTACCCGCGCGACCTGCACACAGCAAACATCAACACTGAAACAATCCGCACGGACTGACAAACTGAGACCGCAGCACTTCGCTCAACCCAACTTACTGTTTACTCAAGTTACTTAGGTTACTGTAGATGTGCCAGGGGGGTCCTATTTATAGGCAAGGTGAGGAGTGTGGTCACTGCCCAAGAGATAGCGACACTGCCCCAGCCCGCGCGATAGCAAAACTCCGTCCGCCGAGTCCGCAAGGACTTAGCCGGATACCAAGGAAAACCGCCAGGAGCAAGGAAACAATGACGAACCCGCTCCAGTCCGCCCAAGCTATGCGGACAAGGCATCAGCTTGCAAGCTTCCGACCACTGCAGGACAGCAATCCCCCTTCAATGGTTGTCCGCACCAACCCGAGGCAGTCCGCAAGACTGACACATCAATCCTCCACAAGTCCATGACCAAAGGCAGATAGCAACAGTCCGCCCGGTCACAGCGGACTTGGCAGATGCGGCGGACACCATGAACTTGGCACAGAGTGTGACCAAGTCCAAAACCATCAAGGGCCAATGCGAGCATGGCGGACACAAACTCCCGTCCGCCAAACACCCTGGCACAGACCGCCATCAGTCCGGGAGCTCCTCGCACTCCTGTCCAACGCAGCAGCCTCCTCCCGGACTCCAAAACCAGTCCGCCAACCGATCTCCACAGCAAGGCACCTGTTGTGTCACTAGAGCTCGACAAGGCCTCAGCCAAGCTATAAGCTCAGTCCGCAACATCCCAAGCCATGGCCACACCAGTCCGCAAGCTTCCCGCGAACATGAGCCAACCCGCCTATCAGCACAAGCTTGCACCCGCGGCCACTGAGCAATGCACCAGTCCGCAAGCCTCCATCCGCTCAGGCCGCTCCTTAGCAAAGCCAATCAGCAACACCCTATCCGCAGAAACCAGGCCGCATAGTCCGCGGACTCCATGCAACAAGCCGCTCAGAAGACAGCCAGCTTTCCACTAGACCTTCCACCAGGCCGCACATCACAGTCCGCCCAGTCCGCCTAGCCCGCCAAAGCTGTCCGCCCCAGGCCGCCCGGCCTGTCCCGTCAAACACTTCCACTTCACAAATTTCAACAGCTACCTTGATGAAACAAGTAATGTTAATGAGACAAGAAAGACTAAAATTGATGCACAAAATTGTGGCATGCATCACTTTGATGATCAAATTGTCGACTGCAGTAATAAAATTACTAAAGTCCTCACTGAAGAAGTCAGAAAGGGGGAGGATGAACATAAAGGTAAGATGAATGCACTAGAAGCTGCTATGCTTAAGAGTTTCATGGTGTCAACACATACTGTTTTGAGAATTTCAAATGGTTGCACGGAGAGTTATTTGGAGCAAATGTACGTATTGAAGCCGGAATGTCTGAGGCCAAAATTCCATTATTATGATATGATGATGTTCAACCTGCTCAGGACTCTACTCAATATTGGATAGACATTCAAGATTGGACAAAGAATGCTGAAATTGTGGCTGTTGCTGAACTAGATATAAAATTTGTTGAAGAACCATCCTTTCCAGCTCCCAAGAGAAAAATAAATGGAGAAGGAACCTTTTCCCACATGTCTGACCATAACAAGGACTTGCTGAAGTATGGAGCCCAAAATCCAAAGGCAATATTTTAGACACTCTCACTCTAGTGGAAGTGATAAGTGAAGACAGATCGATATATTACAGCAGAGAAGAGTGGGAAAAACATGAAGTGGCAAATGTGAAGAGGAGGTTACATTCCAGGAAGCATAGAAGAGATGATCCAGATGCCCCTCCTCATCCTCCACCAAAGTACTATATGAACCCAAAAGCATATTTTGTCGGGCAATTTGAAAATAACAAGGGGAAGAATGTTTAATATTTATATTCTCTGTCTATGGACATGTGTGAATTCTGAACTGCCACTTAGAATTATTTATATAACATTATTATTTTGATGATTTTTAGTTTTCTGATTAATTCATTTAATGTCAATTAATGTTTCTGTTTAAGATTATTATTTGTGCAATTTACCTTAGTATATATGGTTCTGACTTCTAAAATTGGGGGGAGATTGTTGAGTATTGTTTGTTGGATCTTACGACGCCCTTAGAGGGAGGGGGTGAATAAGGGTTAATTAAGTTTTGTTAACTAGACAAAGTTTACGTGTTGAACAAAAATAATGAAATTTAGAAATGGAGACCTTTTTTTCATAAGCAGACTCAAACATTCTGAAATATATAAAAGAAAAAATAATAACAATTTATTTCAAAAGTGCTAAAAATGAATACAAGGTGTCTCTATAGAGCTAGAGACCAAGGCTTTTGAACAATTTACTTTTGTTTTCGCCGGTCCTTCTATCAAGAACCGACAGGCTAAAGCGTATCTCTCCCTAGATCTTACTACTAGCCTCCCCTAGATCTACCTCGATCTAGACGCTGCACACAAGGCAACGATTTCTGCCTAAGCCACATAAGGACTTGGATGCCATGCACAAGGCGGCAATTTTCCCCTAATCCACACAAGGACATAGACGTCATGCACAAGGCCGTGATTTCCCCTAAGCCACGCAAGGACTTAGACGCCACGCATAAGGCGGAGATTTCCCCGCTTGATTACATTAGGTTTACAATAGGATTAAGAACAAACACATTAAAAACTTCTGAATTAAAACTCCCTTCAAACAAAGTGCTGAAAAAGACGACGAATCCTAAACAGTGTTGCTTTGAATGCTACGTATGTGCCGTCGATCTTTTGCGCATCGGCCTTCTTGAGAGTATGGAGAAAATCTGGAATCTGGAGCTCTCTGGTTAATCTAAATAGGAAAGTGCACTCCAGGTAATGAAATTCGTAATCTCCTCAGAAAATTGAATGGATTTTATACTTTGGCGATATCGCCTGACGACACTGAGTATCGCCACCTGCTATATCTGTAACTACGGCCATGCGTCCCACGAACTCCTAATTTTCACATTACAGATTCGTCGATCGTCGAACGTGGACTGTTGCCTAGAGACACTGAGTATCGCCACCTGGGGATAACGATAACTACCGCCACATGTTCCACGAACTCCTAATTTTTGCATAGAAGATTCGTCGAACGTCGATCGTCCAGCGCAGATTCATCGAACGTAGCTGTCGCCTGTGGTCGATACCCAATATCGCATGGCGATATCTTCTATGAGCATTGCTGATTCGTCGAACGGAGATTGTCGATTGTCGAGTGCATATTCATCGAACGTCGTTGTCGCCTGTCGGAAATACCCAATATCACCTGGAGATATATTCTATGTGTATCTGTTCTGATGCGAAACATCACCGAAAATCCATTAGAGCTAGACTTGTGATACATGCACATCATAAACACCCAAATATAAAAAAACAAATGAGATTTGTTATTAGCAAACAAAAGAAGCATGGAACGCATGCTACAACAATCTCCCCATTTTGATAATGACAAATCTACTGAGAAAGAAATCATGAATAAACTAAGAAGTGTTTGAAACAATGAGTAATATGAGTAACAAGACTAAGCATTTTTATGTGCACAAATGTCTCTTGGATGAAACACTCCCCCTACAGGTGTACTATCCCTAAATCAAAGCATATTTTGTGAATTTATAGTTTGTGAACCATGAGTATGAATCATTTTCTTAGTAAATTATCCCCCTTTGGTATTGTCAAAAGAGATAGCAGAGTGGTGCAGAATCTAAAGAGAAAAAAACATAAAGGAGAAATTAACGATACAACATGTGAATCAATGTATCGTGAAGAAGTAAGTGAGTAAACACGAATAGGGGCAACGTTCATCCATTTATATCATAGATACATGCACTAGTGATCACTATATTGGAAACAATTTGGTCCATTATCATAAGAAGAAATTTTAGAGAAGATAATGTTGTGTACATGTGACAGGGTGATGAAAAACACATATACAGAGGCCTTACAACTACATGAACATGTGGAATGTGAAAAAAACATCATAACATAGAGGTATACATGACTAGCTGTGCTTGTACCAAGGAATTCAGAGCACATATGAATAGAATATCCAGATATATTGTTACACAAGATACTTTACAAATCTTTCCAAGGTGCTCAACCTCACAATGCTTATTAAGACTTATCAGGAGGGCAAGTAGTGCTTGGTGGAGGTTCCTCGTCAGCCCCTTTTTTTGAATTTTGAATTACATCAACAAAGGTGTTTAATTTTTTAAACATTTTTGAACATGTTTTGTTTGGCATGAAAAAGGAGTCTGAATTCACTTGTGAGGATACAGGATAATCAAATATGAGAGGTGCAATGAATAAACTAGGATAAAGTGTTAGCGGAAGCATGCAATTCTAGTTGTTATGATAGAACATTTACGATTCACATATGCAGTAAGGTCAATCCATATGATGGTTTTCACAAGTGTGAGTGAAAAAACATTATCAGAACTAAAATATTTCTTATACTTAGAGGCATGCGAAAACAATTTCATAAGTATATAAACACTAGGACTTATGTATGTAGAAAAGGATATGTGATGGTTGAACAATTGACCCAGCTATTAGGAAACCCAACATCAAAGAATATACATTGAATCATTTCTAAATCGGAGAAAAGAATTGAAACAGGCTTAAAAGTGAATTTTCACTGTCGCCCGGCGATACTGGGTATCGCCAATCGGCGATAGTGTGAAAATACAAAAGACCATCGTATCTGGTCAATTGCACCTTTCCCAGCATTATCTCCTGAAGACTCAACAAGAAAGACGAAGAAGAAACCGGAGAAAACCCTAGATCAAGATAATTTTCATGAAATTTTTCATTCATCTTGTAGATTTTATAGATCCAAATGATTGTAGGATAGTTCGTGGTGCTTTTCATGGCAAAATTTTCAGGTTTTCAAGTATGTTTTACCATTGTTAGGGGTTTGTTCAAAACTATGTTTTGCTGGAGAAAGTAGACTAAAAACTCATGTATTTGAAATAGTGATTGCATAGATTGATAAAATTAAACACCCTAATCTCAGATCAAGTTGTTTTGAAGAAAGAATTTAGTTGAGTTATGATGTAAGGGAAGAAGAGAATGAATACTGTTTTGAGTAAAAACAAATTTCTCAAATAGACTTAGGGAATGTGTTAAATAGACGTAGAAATTTCAGATATGGTATTAAAAATAGGGGGAAAGTGTAGATCCGGAGATGAAAATTGGATTAGAGCAATTTCCCCTATCGCCCGGCGACAATGGGTGTCACCGATTGGCGATATTGAAATTTTTTGAAATTTTTTGTTCTAAAATTTCGCATGTTAACTGCAGCAATGGCTTCTAGTTCAAGAGCCCGCAGAAGTACTGGTAGTGACACACAATCATCCTATCAAATGTTCTCGGGGATAGAAAATGCGAATATGGGGATTGGACGGGTCATCAAATTCGATCCCGCCTGTCACGCACACATCCATGATTTGTTAGCAATGGCAGGAATAATGTCTGTCAATATTCCGGATACATTCTCATCGGCGTTGATAAGGTAATTTTATAATTATTTACAAGGTCCTCTATTCACCGAGATAAATGGTGGTATGCGATCACGCATACAAGGGCAAACGGTTGAGATAACTCACTACGATCTTAGGGAAGAGTTTGGGTTAATAGAACACGATAATATCTTAGATGTTGTATCGAATTATCGGAAGGATAGAGACTTGACACTCTCTTGAATATGGTTTTGCATGGGAATTCCATCAAAACTCTTATTCAATCTATGGCCACTCTCACGGAGGATGCACGACTAGTGCAAGACATATTGAGACACACTATTTTACTTAAGTCCGGTGATACACAGAAGATAACGGCTCAATTGAGCTATGTCTCATACATGATCTTGGAGTAGGATCCATTTGATATGACGGACTTAATCCTTTCAAAAATTCGGTACACATTTAGACTAAAGAGTTCATCCTGGAAGAAATTAAATACACTACCACTTGGAGCGGTCATCCAATGCATATAATATAAGATGTACACATGGATAGACCAAGACTTTTATTTCAACGATTGTGTGCCCACAATCTACTTTACGAACGGTACCCCTACCATTGGCCGATCAGTATGAGGAGGGTCTACAAGGATCAGTGAACAAGTATCCACTATTCGAAACCCACCAATTCCAAGAGGTGGATCGCTGCGAGAAGGGTTGGAGGACTTGCGAGAGTCGTTCGAAGAACATAAGAGGGAGGTGAAGAAGAACTTTGTGGGAGTTCAGAAATTCTTTAAATTTCTGACAAAAATTCTTAAATTGAAGCCCACTACAGCAGAAGAGGCTGAATGGGAGAATCCGGTCATGGAGCCTCGTCAAACATCTCTTCATCAACCTCACCGGACGAGAATTAGTGAACACAGTTCAACTGATGATCAAGGGGACCAAGCGCAGGTGACAATAGGAATTTCTGAAGTTTTTAAGATGATTTGGGAAGTTGATGTTGAAAGTCCACCTAGTGTCAACTATGTTCACCTATGGGGGGGGGAATAGGTGACGTGCTGGCGCTTTTGCGGAATTTAAATTGTACCTGCACACGAAAATAAAACAACACAGCACAACAGAGTACGCAAGCAATTTATAGTGGTTCCCCGATTTGGGTACATCCACTTTCCCCCTTCGACCTATCTCCCAACAAGGGACGACTCGGTCTCTTCTCCAACAGGATTGAAATCCAATCCTTGCACTATCGGAAGGAACCCTTCCACACGTGGGAGTCAACACTCCCACAAAACGGGTTGCACCCAACCCTTACAACACGGCACCACCGTTCCTTTACAACAACAATAAAATAGAATGTATAAAAGATACAAACTACGTTTGGAGACAAGGTGTCCCTCTTCATTGATGACGTGTTCTTGAAGTCCATGAAAAGTCCACAACCCTAGACTCTCTTGGAGAGGATCTCCCCGGAACCGGCGGCGGCGAGAAGGTCGGCGGCTAGGTTCACGGGATCGGCAGCGATGACGACGTGCGGCTGCTGTACTTTGGAGATCCAAACTTCGTAGCGAAGCTAGCTAGGTCTACCAACGGTCACTCTAGGATCGGTCGTCTCGATCGATTCGGACGGGGAAGTTTTTCCCGATCAACAAATCGAGAGACAAGGGATGTCTTGATAGACGCGTGAGACTCAAGCTTTGCTAAGCTTCTGTCGCCGGAGATCGGGAAGAAACGCGATCAACAGCGGCGACCAACTAGCGCGAGTAGCGGCGGCGGAGCGGAACTCGCGATTTTAGGGTTAGATCGTGCTCGGCTCCTTTTTTCTGTGTATCTATCTATTCCGTTCAAAATACCCGTATATATATACTATACACAGCTTGAATAAGACCGTTGTGGGACCCACAAGAAGAATCCCTAAATCCCAGTCCAGGACATTGACAGCGGTAGAATCCGGTTCAGGAAGTTCCAGAAAATCGCCCAAGTCAAAATCGGTGAGAATCAAAAGTGAATCTCGCCGAATCGTCGAGAATCAAAGGTGATTCTCGACGATTCGGCGAGAATCAAAGATGATTCTCGTCGAATTTGCCTTGGTTGCACGCACTGCTTTAGGCCAGGTCGAAACAGTGAGAATCAACCAGTGATTCTCGACGATTCGACGAGAATCACTAGTGATTCTCGCCGAATCAGCGAGAATCACTTGGTGATTCTCGTCGATTCTTACTTAGAAGCAGAGGTGCTCGCTAAGAAGTAGCTGGATCGAGTTCGGCGAGAATCAGCCACTGATTCTCGACGAATCGGCGAGAATCACTTGGTGATTCTCGTCGATTTACACTTAGACGAATTTTCGTCTTTCCACCCATGAGGTGCTCCTTGACCCATCCTTGCTCCTTGTCTGCTCCTGCATAGTTACAGCCCTGTGCTTGAAAGTAAGTGCACTCCAATAGAGAGAGTATACGTAGGCCAACACACTGATCTGCTAAACGAGGGATTACGTCGTGCAGACCCGTGTATATTGACCTGCTGCACCCTGACATTGGTGTGCACTTAGCGTGGAAGAACTGCAAGCACAACTTGAAAGAGTTTATCAAATACATTGTCTATTAACCTTAGCTTGTCTAGGAGCTTCTTCAAATCAGGTACATTGTGGATACAATACCCAACAATCTCCCCCTATTTGAAGAAGCCTAAACCCTACAAGCTAAGGTGAATAGAGCATATGAGAATGAAAACCATAAACTTGAAATTGAGTTGAGGGAGTTATCCATTACCAATACCAATTTCTTGGGAGCAAGCTTGGAAGCTTGGAGCCACCTTAGCCTTAGCCGCGAGGGTAATCTCCCCCTTTTCGGCTTCTGCAAATCGGGGTCGGTAGCATTTGACCCATTGCTCCCCCTCAGTTCTTGCGTCTGTGCTCACACTTGAGTGCCTTGCTCCCCCTCAGATCGTGTACGAGCCTAGAGCTTCTGTAGTCTTCATTCCTCATAATTGAGCATCCCCAATTCAGTCTTGAAAAGATTGAACTTGGTCTCGTCTAAGGGCTTTGTGAATATATCAGCAATCTGCTTGTCCGTGGGGACATAGCAGAGAGAGATGTCCTTGTTCTCCACGTGCTCCCGAATGAAGTGGTAGCGCACTTCAATATGCTTTGTTCTGCTGTGCGATACCGGATTGTTGGCAATGGCAATTGCACTGGAGGAGTCACAGTACATTGGAATTTCCTTGAACTGAAGGTCGTAGTCGGCTAACTGGTTTCTGATCCATAGGAGTTGTGCGCAACAGCTGCCTGCCGAGATGTACTCAGACTCTGCTGTGGAGGTAGCTACACAATTCTGCTTCTTGCTGTTCCATGAGATAAGCCTTCTTCTGAGGGATTGACACGTCCCGGAAGTGCTTTTCCTGTCATCCCTATTCCCTGCAAAATCAGCATCTGAAAAGCCTATTAGCTCGACATCATTGTTTCTCGGGTACCACAAGCCAAGATTAGGAGTACCTTTAAGGTATCTTAGAATTCGCTTTGCAGTGACATAGTGAGATTCCTTAGTGTTCACCTGATATCGGGCACAGACACATGTGGAGAACATAATATCCGGTCTACTGGCAGTAAGGTAGAGCAGGGATCCAATGATGCTTCTGTATTTGGTTTCATCGAAAGGTTTACCTTTCTCATCCTTATCCAGAGACATAGTGGATCCCATTGGAGTCCTCATAGAGGTTGCACTCTCCATACCGAATTTCTTAAGGAGTTCATTTGTGAACTTCGTCTGAGAGATGAAGATTCCATCCTCAGACTATTTCACTTGAAGTCCTAAGAAATACTTGAGCTCTCCCATACTGCTCATTTCAAACTTTCCTTGCATAAGTTTAGAAAACTTTTTGCAAAGGTTGTTGTCCGTTGAGCCGAATATTATGTCATCGATATAGATTTGCACCAGCAAAATCTTGCCTTTGACTTCCCTGAGAAACAATGTTTTATCTATTTTACCTCTAGAGAACTTGTTCTCAAGAAGAAAACTAGATAAGGTCTCATACCAAGCTCGTGGAGCTTGTTTCAACCCATATAAGGCTTTATTAAGAAAATAAACATGATTGGGATAAGTAGGATCGACAAAACCTGGGGGTTGAGCAACGTATACTTCCTCTTTCAGGTCGCCGTTCAAGAATGTTGATTTCACATCCATTTGATAGACTGTGAATCCTTTGTGTGAAGCATACGCCAGGAACAATCTGATTGCCTCGAGCCTTGCTACTGGTGCGAAGGTCTGGTCGAAGTCAATCCCCTCCTCCTGTCTGTAACCTTGAGCCACCAGCCTGGCCTTGTTCTTTACGATGACACCATGTTCATCCAGTGTGTTTCTGAAGATCCACTTGGTGCCAATAACATTCTGCTTGTGTGGTCTGGGAACCAGCGTTCAGACGTTGCATCGTTTGAATTGATGTAGTTCATCTTGCATGGCCAAAATCCATGCCGCATCTTTGTTCGCCTCGTCGAACTTTATTGGCTCAACCTGTGACAGGAAGCTAAGATGCAATACTTCATTAATAGTACCTCTTCGAGTTCTGACACCGACACGAGGATCTCCGATGATCTGATCTCTAGGATGATCCCTCACGTGCAGGAGTTCTAGAAGTCTGGCATCTGGAGCTTCGACTACTTCTTGGGCTTCTCCTTCTTCTAAGAGATTTGTTCCATTTTGATCTTTAACATTTTCAGATGACATGGAGGTGGAAACTTTGACGTACTTAGGAGTGTCATCTTTAGCGGTCTCATTCAGATTCAGCTATTCCAGTCGTGCACCTGCATCTTCAAGAATACCACTGGAAGAATTGCTGTTGAGCAAACTTCCTTCATCAAATACAACATTTATTGATTCTTCTACCACTAGGGTTTTCTTATTGAAGATCATATATGCCTGACTGTGGGAACTATAGCCCATGAATATGCCTTCGAAGCATTTTTCACCAAATTTAGTACGCGGGTACTTCCCATTATTTAGTACATAGCATCTGCAACCAAAGATCCTCAAGTAGGACATGGTTGGTTTCCTGCCTTTCAGTAGCTCGTGAGGCGTCTTATGATGATGCTTGTTGATCAATGCTCGGTTTTGTACATGACAAGCTGTATTGACAGCCTCTGCCCAGAAGTATTCTGGGAGAGAAGCGTCTTTCAACATTGTCGTGCAGGCTTCAATGAGAGTTCTATTTCTCCTCTCCACAACTCCGTTTTGCTGAGGAGTGCGCGGGGAGGAAAACTCATGAAAGATACCTTGTTCTTCACAAAACTCTGTCATAGCACCAGATTCGAATTCTGTTCCATGGTCACTTCTGATTTTGACCACTGAACAGTTAAATTCGTTCTGGACCTGCTTGATAAAACTAGTGAAGATGTCAAATGTATCTGACTTTCGTTTCAAAAAGAACACCCATGTAAACCGTGAGTGATCATCAACTATCACTAGCGTATAGGACTTGCCTCCCAAGCTATAAACTTGCACTGGACCAAACAAGTCCATATGTAAAAGGTAAAGACATCGGGAAGAGTCTTTGTCTGCAATGCTCTTAAAGGTAGCCCGAGTCTGTTTTCCCATCTGGCATGCAGGACAGGGGCTATCTTTGATGCACTTGATACTGGGAGCATCCCTGACTAAATTCTTAGAAAACAGCATACTAATTGTCTTGAAATTAATATGTGCCAATCTCTTGTGCCATTGTTCACAAAGAGATGCACTGCCTGTTGCCACAAGACATATGGGGGTAGATGAATCTAAACTGAGAAAATCTAAGCAGAAGATATTTCTGCTCCTAATGCCTGATAATACCGTCTCAGAAGAGGTACGTGAAATTATCAGACATTTATCCTTGTAGAACTTAACGTCATAACCTTTATCACATAACTGACTTACACTGATCAGGTTATGGTTTAACCCTTCAACATAAGCCACGTCGGTGATAGAGATTATACTGTTGGAAATCATACCATAACCTCTGGTGACTCCTCGATCTGACCCTCCAAAGAAGACTTTGGGTCCATTCTCGACTGGAGTGTAATCACGCAGCAGGCTTTTTGTCCCAGTCATATGCCGGGAGCATCCACTGTTCAAATACCAGATCGGCGTTTTGGTGGACTTTGGACATTCCTGCAAAACAAAATTAATTTGCCTTAGGAACCCAATCGAACTTGGGTACTAGATTCCTGGTTAGCACACTCCCCCTCGGTTGGTTAACCCTACGAGTGGTCGGCCTCGCGGTGCTAACATAGGGAGTCTCGTAATACCTTGGATTAAACCAACAATCCACGACAAAGTGACCGACTTTGCCACAGCACCAACAGTCGAATCTGTTGTACCTCTTCCTAGGCTCCTGCCTTACCTTGGGAACAGTGGGTACAGCCGGGGCCTTGGATCTGGAGGTGGAGGCCTCATGGTGACAACAGTCACATGACTTTGTCACCTTCTGTATAACAGGCTTGGCTTTTGGTGCCTGCTTTCCATTATGGCCGCTACAGAACGGACCATAATTTCCCATGTGGATTTCCTCATAAGGTGCCTTGAAGGCACTCTCACCGAAGTTCCGGGGAAAGGTCCAACCGTCATATCGGCTCTTTGGCTTTGCAACCGAGGGTCAAAAATGATGGCCAAATGTTGACTCAAAGTCATGTTGGTTGCAAGGAGAGCCAGGCTTTCTGAACGCAACAGGACTAAGCGGAGCCTTTCCCTTTTCATCAGCAGAGGCCTTCTTGGCAGCCTTATTCTTCCTCTAGTTCCTGTTTCTCCTGGATGAGGAACCAGATACCCCTACATGCCCCAAGCCAGCTCCTTTGGCCTGAGCAGAGAAGGTATCAACGACTGGAAGAACTGTTTTTGGCATAGAGAAGCTCTTGACGATCTTCCTTTCTGCCGTAAGTTATTCTTCCAACTTGTCAACTTCCTCTTGCTTAAGATTAAGGAGCTTCAAAGACTCTGAATGCTTTGAAGACAGGTCAAGGTGCTCCTGTTGGAGAGAAATCAAGCTAGTGACCTCTTCTCTTAGGGATACACACTCACCCTTAAGGAATTTCACTTCCTTCTTCTCAGCCTTCAGTCTCTTACGACACTCCTCGAAAGTGTTGAGCAGAAGCTCATATTTCTCGAGGAGCTCCGCTTCACGGGCCGAAGGGCTATCCTCAGGTTCATCATCCTGAGACTCAGGGTCAGAGTCGGAGTCGGAGAGAGGAGTGTGAGCTTTTACCTTCCCAGAAAAAGGGGGGCATTCTCCTTCTGAGTCAGAGCAACCCACCAGCCCGAAGTAGGCTTCCTCATCATCACTGGAGTCTGAGGAATCAGACTCACTCAGTGTCTTTGGCCTTTTGGCGATGTAGCTCCGCTCCTTCTTCTTATCTCTAGAGGATTTGTGCTCCTCTTCTTTCCCTTTTTCTCTCTTGCCTTGATAGCAGTCGGCCACGACGTGTCCTGGCTTATTGCATCCAAAGCAAATAATGTCAGAGGAGCGATGTTTGTTCGGTCTAGATGCATACCTGTCAGAAGAATAATTTTTCTTCTGATGCCTGGAGGAGGAGCCGTCGCTCTTTCTTTGATTCCTCATCTTGAGGAACTTCTTGAACTCTCGAGTGATGAGGGAGAAATCCTCCTCCGACAGCTCTGAGCTGGAGGAGCATGGCCCGGAGTCCTCCTCATCCTTTTTCCTGGAACGGTATGAAACCGCACCCTTGCCTTTTCTGGAGTGACTGGCTTTTAGATCCACAGTCTTTTCTTTGGCTGCCGCCTTCTCTGCTTCTTCTTCTGCTTTTCTGGTGTTCAGCTGAAGCTCATAAGACATCAGCTTCCCAAACAGAATTTGTGGATCAGTTTCAGCTAGTCTGCCAAACTCTCTGATGGCGCAGATCTTTGTGTCCCATTCCTTAGTAAGGGACCTAAGGAATTTATCATTGAGTTCACCATTAGTGAACACTCTTCCGTAGCCTTTGAGGGCGTTGACAATCTTAAGGAAGTTCTCGTAGGTGACTTTGATCTCTTCCTTAGGCCCTTGTCTGAAGGCCTTATATTTCTGGTTCAGGAGGGATCTCCGATCATCCCTCACTTCATTCGTGCCCTCCATTAGGATGATCAGGCACTGCCAGATCTCCTGAGCTTTCCTGCAGTTGCTGAAGTTTTGCATCATAGAGTCATCAACTGCACTGACCAGAATGTTTCGTGCCTTCATGTCAAGTCCCACTAGCACCATCTCGTCCTTTTCCATTTCAGAAAGTGTCTTCGGCACTTTCTTGGTGGGATCAATGGTGGAGGCCTTAGTGGGGACATAAGGTCCCTCCTGCACGATCATGAAGAGTCGAGGATCCACTACTTCCATGTAGAACCTGATCCTTTCCTTCCAAATAGGAAAGTTGAGCCTGGTGCACACTGGGATCTTGCCGGAGAACTTGAGCCCGTCCATAGTAGATGTTTGCCTCCTTGTTGACACTAGTGGCAGGATTCAACTCAAGGTGTTAACCTTTTTGATGAGTAACCTGGCTCTGATACCACTTGAAAGTCCACCTAGTGTCAACTATGTTCACCTATGGGGGGGGGGAATAGGTGACGTGCTGCGCTTTTGCGGAATTTAAATTGTACCTGCACACGAAAATAAAACAACACAGCACAACAGAGTACGCAAGCAATTTATAGTGGTTCCCCGATTTGGGTACATCCACTTTCCCCCTTCGACCTATCTCCCAACAAGGGATGACTCGGTCTCTTCTCCAACAGGATTGAAATCCAATCCTTGCACTATCGGAAGGAACCCTTCCACACGTGGGAGTCAACACTCCCACAAAACGGGTTGCACCCAACCCTTACAACACGGAACCACCGTTCCTTTACAACAACAATAAAATAGAATGTACAAAAGATACAAACTACGTTTGGAGACAAGGTGTCCCTCTTCGTTGACGACGTGTTCTTGAAGTCCACGAAAAGTCCACAACCCTAGACTCTCTTGGAGAGGATCTCACCGGGACCGGCGGCGGCGAGAAGGTCGGCGGCTAGGTTCACGGGATCGGCAGCGATGACGACGTGCGGCTGCTGTACTTTGGAGATCCAAACTTCGTAGCGAAGCTAGCTAGGTCTACCAACGGTCACTTGAGGATCGGTCGTCTCGATCGATTCGGACGGGGAAGTTTTTCCCGATCAATAAATCGAGAGACAAGGGATCTCTTGATAGACGCGTGAGACTCAAGCTTTGCTAAGCTTCTGTCACCGGAGATCGGGAAGAAACGCGATCAACAGCGGCGACCAACTAGCGCGAGTGGCGACGGCGGAGGCGGAGCGGAACTCACGATTTTAGGGTTAGATCGTGCTCGGCTCCTTTTTTCTGTGTATCTCTCTATTCTGTTCAAAATACCCGTATATATATACTGTAGACAGCTTGAATAAGACCGTTGTGGGACTCACAAGAAGAATCCCTAAATCTTGGTCCAGGACATTGACAGCGGCAGAATCCGGTTCAGGAAGTTCCAGAAAATCGCCCAAGTCAAAATCGGTGAGAATCAAAAGTGAATCTCGTCGAATCGTCGAGAATCAAAGGTGATTCTCGACGATTCGGCGAGAATCAAAGATGATTCTCGTCGAATTTGCCTTGGTTTCACGCACTGCTTTAGGCCAGGTCGAAACGGTGAGAATCAACCAGTGATTCTCGACGATTCGACGAGAATCACTGGTGATTCTCGCCGAATCGGCGAGAATCACTTGGTGATTCTCGTCGATTCTTACTTAGAAGCAGAGGTGCTCGCTAAGAAGTAGCTGGATCGAGTTCGGCGAGAATCAGCCACTGATTCTCGACGAATCGGCGAGAATCACTAGTGATTCTCGTCGATTTACACTTAGACGAATTTTCGTCTTTCCACCCATGAGGTGCTCCTTGACCCATCCTTGCTCCTTGTCTACTCCTGCATAGTTACAGTCCTGTGCTTGAAAGTAAGTGCACTCCAATAGAGAGAGTACACGTAGGCCAACACACTGATCTGCTCAACGAGGGATTACGTCGTGCAGACCCGTGTATATTGACCTGCTGTACCCTGACATTGGTGTGCACTTAGCGTGGAAAAACTGCAAGCACAACTTGAAAGAGTTTATCAAATACATTGTCTATTGACCTTAGCTTGTCCAGGAGCTTCTTCAAATTAGGTACATTGTGGATACAATACCCAACAGATGTTATCGCCATCGACAGTCACTATCGCCGGCGACAGTGAATTTTAAAAAATTTTCGTAATATTGTCTAAGAACTCTGTGTTGTAGTAATATGGGACTTATTATGTGATGTAGTGTAGCTGTAATACTATTATTGACTCATAACATTTATGGTTTATTTATTGTTTAATCATCATTTTCTTGTTAATTAATGTTTTTTTGTTACTAATTATGTCGATTCATTAGCTTGAAATGTCGAGGATTCCTAATTCTAATCTTAATAATGAAAAATGGGAATCTGTAAGTGGCTTTATGGATATATCTGCAAGCTGTGAATCAGTGCATATAAAGATGACTTTAATCATATTTTGCTTAATGTGGTCTATAATGAAGTGATGACGTACATCAATGTGTTTGGACCTAGAATGATGAACCAGATTATATGTTAAGTCAATTGCACTTTTATTATCACATTTTAATTCAATTGTTTCATGAATAATTACAAGGTCTTCTAAAGTTTGCTTCATCCAAAGAGCATGTGCACAACAACTACCTAGTGCAATGTACTCGGCCTCGGTGGTGGATAAGGCAACAGAATTTTGTTTCCTACTCGACCACGAAATTAGTGAAGGGCCTAGAAATTGACAAGTGTCACTCATGCTCTTACGGTCTAATGAATAGCCAGCATAATCAGAATTAGAAAAGCCATGTAAAATAAAGGCATCGTTGTGAGGATACCACAAACATAACTTAGTTGTACCAGAAAGATATCTAAAAATACGTTTAACCAATTTTAAATGATATTATTTGGGATTAGCTTGAAATCTAGCACATAAACATACAACGAACATAATGTTAGGTCTAGAAGCTGTTAAATATAACAGTGATCCTATCATTCCTCGATATAGTGTTTGATCTATAGAAATTCCACTTTTATCCTTACCTAACTTCAATGAGACACTCATGGGGGTATTTGCTTGTTTTAGATTTTCAAATCCAAATCTTTTTAAAACATCATGAATATATTTAGATTGACAAATAAAAATTCCATCATGCTTTTGGGTAATTTGAAAATCAAGAAAATAAGTGAGTTCGCTTACCATGCACATTTCAAATTCAGTTTTCATAATTTCTAAAACATTCTCACACAAACTTTCATTGGTGGATCCAAAAATAATATCATCAACATATATTTGTAAAACTATAAGGTCATCATGAAAATGTTTAATAAATAGAGTACAATCAGCACTACCCATTTTGTAATCATTCTTTAATAAATAAACAGATAATCTATCAAACCATGCTCGGGGTGCTTGTTTCAAACCATAAAGGGCTTTTTCTAATTTAAAAACATGATCAGTAAATTTAACATCAACAAAGCCTGGTGGTTGTTCTACATAAACCACTTCCTTAATATACCCATTAAGAAAAGCAGTTTTAACATCTATTTGAAATAATTTAAACCTTTTAAAGCTAGCAAATGCAAGGAAATTCTAACTTCTTCTAAACGAGCTACGAGTGCAAAGGTTTCATCAAAATCTATTCATTCAATTTATGAATTACCTTGAGCTACAAGTCTAACTTTGTTTCTTGTGACCCTAGATTCACTATCTTTTTTATTGTTAAAGATCCATTTAACACCTACAACAGGATGATTTGGTGGTCTTTCTACTAATTTCCAAACCTTATTACATTTGAATTGATTAAGCTCGTCTGTCATAGCTAAAAACTAAGAATTATCATTTAAAGCAGTTTCAACATTTTTAGGTTCTATATCGAAAATAAAGCACATATTTGTGAATAAAACATGTAATGATGAATGAGCACTGAGAACTCTTGACGGTTCTATAATAACCAAATCTTGTGGATGATCTTTGGTGAATCTTAGCTCGCTTGGAGGCACATATTCTTGCACTTCTTCTTCTTGTTTGTTTTCTTTTTCTTCTTCTTTGTCTCCAAGGATTTCATCATCATTCGACTTTTTTAGGGGGAAGGACTCTTCACTTGACCTGTACTATTAGTTTCTATACAAGGAAAATGCTCATCAAATTTAACATGATTAGATTTTTCAACAATTTTTGTCCTTTTATTGTAAACTCTATATGCTTTACTAGTGAAGAATAGCCAATAAAAAAGCCTTCATCACACTTCTCATCATATTTGCCTAAATTATCCTTAGTATTCAAAATAACTCATTTACAACCAAAAACTTTAAAATAAGACACATTCAGTTTCTTTTGAAAATATAATTCATAAGGTGTTAATTTCAAAAAGGGTCGAAGCATAACACGATTAATAATATAATAAATAGTACTATTGGCTTATGCCCAAAACGATCTAGGTAATTTGTATTTTGATAGCACAGTTCGAGCTAGTTCTTGCAAAGTTCTATTTTTCCTCTCTACCACACCATTTTGTAGCGGTGTGCGAGGAGTAAAAAATTCAAGTTTAATACCTAACTAATTTCAAAAAGATACAAAATTTTCATTATCAAATTCACCTCCATGATCCGAGCGAATGCATTTTATTTTTGAATCTAGTTCATTTTGAACACGTATACATAATTTGGAAAATTCTAAAAATGAATCAGATTAAGACGATAAGAAAATTATCCAACATAAACGAGAATAATCATCAATCAAAATAAAAATGTATTTTCTACCACCTAGACTTAGTGTATTAATATGACCAACCAACTCCATATGAATCAACTGTAACGGTCTAGTAGTGGAAACAACATTTTTGCTCTTAAATGGAGATTTTGAAAATTTTCCCTTTTGACATGGTGAACATAAAGATGATAGATTTCCATGCAAAATATGTAAACCTTTAACTAGTTTGTTATGAGACAATTTTATGATTAGCTTGGAACTAGAATGTCCAAGACGTCTATGCCGTAAATCTAATTCATCATTTTTAGACATATAACTTTTTAGTGAAGAATGTGACAAATCATTAAATTTAAACAAGTAAACATTTTGAAATCTAGGAGCAGTAAGAATAGTATCGTTTGTTTTGGAATCAATAATTTTGCATAAGTTTGAAGATGAGTCAAATAAGATATTTAAACTAATATCACATAATTGACTTATATAAATTTAATTATGCTTCAAACCTTTAACATACAAAACATTTGAGATAGTAAATGACTTGTTACCTACTACTCCAATATCGATGATCTTTCCTTTGTCGTTATCTCCAAACATAACAACTCCTCCTTTTTTTCATCTCTAGGCTAAGGAACTTTGATTTGTTGCTTGTCATGTGCTTGGAATACCCTGAGACCAAGTACCAAACGTCTTCTTTGTCCTTAGCCTGCCAACACACCTAGAAAGAGGATGAGAGTAAAGATCTAGTTACACAAGTGATTCCCCCCATAGTATAGGTCGAAGCCTTAGGTACCCAGATTTGTCTAACTGAACAATATCCCGTCTTCTTATAAGTGTGTGTTGTGTAACCAAACTTATTGCATTTGGAACACATGATGAAAGAAGTTGGCGAGTTTTTCAAAATAAGTTTTGAACTTTTACTGGGAGCAGCCATGACAGTAGATTTTTTATTTTTAATTTTAAAAAATGAATTTCTTGATTTTTCCTTATCGCCGGTGACAGTGGATGTCGCCGGGCAATATTGTTCTGGAGAGTAACCAAGTGCGAATTTTGACGAATCATAGCACTGGCTCGCCAAAATCATATTCAGTGATTTTTGGCCCATTCCAAACTTATTAGTGGCCCTTTCTAGATCACGAACTCATCCTCTGAATGCAGTGTTTTCGGCAACAATGGTGCCACAACGACTTGCGAAGGACTTTTTGCTCCCTTCCACTTGAGATTGAGAAAGCTTTAGAGATCATTCTAAGGCCTCTTTCTCTCTTGTAAGAGAATCAACCCGAGACCGAGACTTAGAGAGATCTTTCTCAAGTTCTATTATTCTTATCAATGACGAACAATCCTCTTGACAAGTCACTTTCTCCTTTCCAAGTATTTTTATTTCAATTTTCAATTTTTTTATTTTCATATTTTAGAAATTTAATTTCATTCAAAAATTTTTCAAATTACTTGGACATTTGCAAAATTTATTATGCAAATCTTCATAAGAAGGAGGATTTGCCTCAGTGTCGCTCTAGAAACTGCTTTCATCATTCGATGATGAGACATCCTTTCCCATTAGACATATGTTGGCCTCCTCTTCAGTTACTGAGCTTAACTGCTCAACTCCTCAGATGTTACATCATCCCAGGTTTCAGCCTTCAGAACTTTCTTCTTATCCTTCTTCTTATGCCGCTTCTCCTTCTGCTCTTTCAGATATTTTGGGCACTTGCTCTTCATGTGGCAAACTCTACTATAGTGATAGCACTCAGGTGGTGATCTCTCTTCATCATCCTATCCTTCAGCTTGGGCTTTGCCTTTCCTATATCCAGACTCTTGCTTCTTGTAGAATTTCCTGAAAGAATTTCTTCTTTCTGAATTTCTCATGAACTTCCTGAATTTCTTTACAAAAAGACTCTCTTCATCTCCATCAAAACTCTTATCGAACTCACTTTCCACTTCCTTCTTCGACTTCAACGCCAAAGCTTTCTTTCTTGGCTCCAGGCTAAACTCCTATTGTTGAATCCTCAACTCTACTTCATGGGTTTCCAGATTGCCTATCAGATTCTCAATTTTAAGAGACTTTAGATCGTGTGACTCCGAGATAGCAGTCACCTTTGGATTAAACTTCGGGGGAAGTGATCTAAGTATCTTTCTCACCAAATCTCCGTTTGAGAAAATCTTTCCAAGGATCCTCGAGTCATTCACTATCTTACTGAACCTTGTGTACATGGAGTCTACATACTCAACTTCTATCTTGAACTTCTCAAACTTTGACTCTAAATGGAAAAGCTTCGAGTCTTTCACCTACGATGTACATTCATGAGTATCTTCAAGGAGATTCCAAATATTATACACAGTTTCACAAGCATAGACACGATTAAATTCAGTCCTATCTAATACGTAAAATAAGGCATTCATTACATTAGCATTATACTTACAATGAAGCTTATCAACTTCATCCCATCTATCCTTGGGTTTTTCCATTGTGACACTTCCTACTATATTTATAGGGGCAGTGCACAATGTTTCTACCATGTCCCAAATGTCGATATCTAGAGCTATTAGAAAGAATTGCATTCGAGCTTTCAAATAGTTATAGTCAGTGCCTGTGAATAAGAGATGTCTACTTATACCTTGCCCCTCAAAAAATCAGTGAGTTTTTTGTGCCATTACTCCCGGCGGTGAAACCGATTTCGGAGTAACCTCCCTCTGATACAAAGTGTTGGATCTTACGGTGCCCTTAGAGGGTGGGGGGGGTGAATAAGGGTTAATTAATTTTCGTTAACTAGACAAAGTTTACGTGTTGAATATGTAATAGAAACTAATTTGTCATAAGCAGACTCAAACATTATAAAATATATAAAAGCAAAAATAATAACAATTTATTTTAAAAGTGCTAAAACTGAATACAAGGTGTCTCTATAGAGCTAGAGACCAAGGCTTATGAAAAATACAATTTACTTTTATTTTCATCGGTCCTTCTATCAAGAACCGGCAGGCTAAAGCGAATCTCTCCCTAGATCTTGCTACCAGCCTCCCCTAGATATACCTCGATCTAGACGCTGCACACAAGGCAACGATTTCTCTCTAAGCCACATAAGGACTTGGACAACACACACAAGCCGGCTATTTTCGACTAAGCCACACAAGGACTTAGACTCCATGCACAAGGCGGCAATTTCCCCTAAGCCACACAAGGAATTAGATGCCACGCACATGGTAGCTATTTCCCCTCTCGGCTACAATAGGTTTACAATAGGAATAAGAACAAAACAATTTAAAAACTTCTGAATTAAAACTACCTTCAAACAAAGTGCCGAAGATCACGATGAATCCTAGGCAGGGTTGCTTTGAATGTTGCAAACGTGCCGTCGATCTTTTGCTCTTCGGACTTCTTGAGACTATGGATTAAATCTAGAATCTGGAGCTCTCTGGTTCGTCTTAACAGGAAGGTGCACTCCAGGTAATGAAATTCATAATCTCCTCAGAAAATCGAATGGCTTTTATACTTTGGTGATATCGCCTGGCGACACCGAGTATCGCCAACTAGCGATATCAGTAACTGTTTCCATGTGTCCCACGAACTCCTCATTTTCACATCGTAGATTCGACGATCGTCGAACGTGGACTGTCGCCTGGCAACACAGGGTATCGCCACCTGGTGATGGAGATAACTGCCGCCACGTATCCCACGATCTCCTAATTTTCGCATTGTTGATTCGTCGAACATCGGTCATTAATCGTCGAGCATAGATTCATCGAACGTAGTTGTTTCCTGTGGGCGATACCCAATATCTCCTGGCGATATCTTTTATGTGCATGATGAGGAATTTTATAGTTTTAAAAATACATCCAAACTATAATCTCGAAATAGGCAAGTGTACCTATCAAAATATAGTATAGGAAATTGTCGTATTAGACTCGGGGCCTGTTGAGTACTCCTACTCACACAAATTAATATTATTTTATTGAATAATAAAATGAGCGAAATTAAAATATATCTAGAAAAAAAAATAAAGGAAAACTCTTGATCTAGACTCACTTTAAAATAAAATAAGCTTATCATAAAGGAAAACTTCTAGATTATCTACTTCGACCGTGGAGGTCCTAAATTACGAAAACGCCACTCTCGAAAATACGCTCTCGACTAAACTTAGGTTGATCGATTAAGACCTCTCGGCCAGTCGAAACCCCTAAGCCTGCTTTAGGAGGTGAACCCCTCTATTGGATTTCACTCCAATCTAGAAGAGTTATGTCGTGCTCTCTCGAAGAGTGCAATCAACTCCCTTTATCTTTGAGTGATCTCCCCGTATCCGCAACCTCTCGGTCATTTAGGATATGGATCTTGGATCGAAATTGAAAGTAAAAAATCAAAGATAAATCAAAACGATAACAAAAGAGTTTGACAAAAAGAAGCACTTTATTATATTGAAAAGTTTATCATGATCAAGTAGTAATGAAACTAGGGATACATGGAAAGATAAACAACGACAAACTTGAAATTGAAATGCTAGAATTAAAGCCTACAAACTATGAAATTGAAAAGTACATAAAGAAAATGCATAAAACACGAAAATAATCTATTGAAACTACTCCTACATTGGCTCCTTAGCACCCCCTCTATTATTGAAATCATCTCGAATTTATAGGAAAAACTTCTGGAAGGTCACGCCCTAGTTCACGCCTGTGACCTAAGGCGTGTCAGGCTCGGAACCGCCATCTTGAAATCTCGGGAACGTTGGAGGAGAAATAGCCAAAATATGTTAAATGGCGGGTCACGCCCCTAGGTCACGCCCGTGACCTAGGGCGTGTCAGTTCTGTTCCTGGAAAACCGCGGGAAGCTAAAAATGACTGGAGTAAATTGCTATTGATGAAGGCGTCACGCCCCATGGTCACACCCGTGACCATGGGCATGTTAGGCTGTAATGGAAATGTGGCGGCAACGGTAGGAACGACTCTACTTATCTGCTGTAAACGCACGCGACACGCCCTAGGTCACGCCCGTGACCTTTGGGTTACGGGCGTGTACTTGGCTGTTCGACGTTCTTCACTCGACGAATTAAGCCCCTTGGTCACGCCTTCTGGTCATGCATGTGACCCATAGGTCATGCCCGTGACCAGGGGCGTAAAAAGTTGATTTTTCCAGGATTGTTCTGTCTGTTCTGCGGATCAGCCTAGCATGCTCCAATTTGTTATCTACAGTCCAAATAAAACAGAAATAGGAAAACAAAGCGTTTTAACACAAATATTAAAATAAACAAAAATAAACTATTATAACTTATTAAATAATTTTTTTATAAAAATAACTATAAATAAACACTTATCAAGTACCCCCATATTTAATCTTTTGCTATTGCAGAGCAAAACTATGAGAGTACTTATAAGAAATTAAAATAATTTTTTAATTAAACTAAAAATTTATTAAATCAAAAGAAAGTTAAAAATTATCTTAAGGGATTCAAAAATTTTTAAGTCTTATAATATGAAAATAAAATGTGAAGAGCTAAATATTTATGAAAATTTTCTCTAATAAAATAATTAGAACTCAAAATTAAGTATTTAGCAAACAAAATTACATTAAAAATTATAAACACTTTTTCCACTAAAAAGAGACTTCAAGGAAAATCAAACTTCTACTTATGTTCTCTTACAAATTTAATTTAAATCTAAGCAATTATATTAGTTTTTGGGTTTGGAAAAAGGTAATTGAAGTGATTTTAGATTGGGGGTGATGAATTTTATCCTCTCACCCCACACAATTTTTTTTTTGATATTTTTATTTCTATTTTTTTCTTCAAACAAAATTGCTTAAGAGTAATGAATTTTATCCTCTTACTCCTTTTTTGGGGGTTGCATATGTGCACCACGAAATACTTGATTCCCATGACATATGATCTAATCAAAAATAAAAATTTGCATGTGTATACTAGGGGATAATAAATTTTATCCTCTTATCCCCATGACATATGATATAACAAGAAAGTTAAAAACAAGAGAAAGGCTAGCAAAAATTTAGATTAAATTAAAATTGTGGAGAGCAGCAATAGTAAATTAAAATTTTCTAAGAATCTTAAAATATAAAGTGAAGATAATTAAAATCTAAAAATTGTTAATCTAAGTACTACAAAATTAAAACTAATTAAAATAAAAGAGAAAAGGGGCTAAATAGATTTCTCTAAACAAATTTTACTTCATAAATTTATTTTTTAAAATCAAATCACCTAAAAATTAAATTTAACTAACTTTGATGAAATAAAAGATTTAGAAAATCAAAAATTATAAAAATTCTTGTAAATAAACTCAAAATAAATTTCTAAAAATCACAACAAGATTAAGTAGGGGTTTATTATATTTTTTGGAATTTTCTTTTTTGTTTCTATTTTTTGTATTTTTTTGATAAAGAAAAGAAAATAAAATTTTGTAATTTTTAAGATTTTTATATTTTTAAAATTTTTAAAGATTTTTTTCATTTTTTAATTTTTAAATAAAACAATAAATAGAAATCCACCCCCATACTTAAAAAAAAAACATTGTCCCCAATGTTTATAAGTTAAGTTAGGTGGGAGAAACAAGAAAAAAATAAATTTCAAATTTTTTTAAAAAAAATTTCTAAAAATGAAAATTATTAAAGATAAACAAGGGGTGTCTCCCAAGAGCGCTTTTCTTTTTCCTGTCTTTAAGCTAGACGGTTATTGTTAGGGGAATGGAAAATAATATTGAAGATGAAGGGGCAACTCCCTTAATTCACGCTTGGGTGAATACGCCGAAAACGGTCGCCCAGCGACTCCTCCGCTTGCTTCTTGATTCTCCTTTTTTGAACATTTGACTTGAAAATGTAAATTCACATCACCTATACATACCTGAAGCGATGTGAAATTTTGTAGATAAGCAGCAAATGGATCGTTGACGACGTGTGATTGCAACGACTCATCATCTTCATGAAATCCATTTGTTAAAGAAAAATAAAAAGTAAGCGTGTTAGAAAAAGAAAAGTACTGTGCACTATAGTTTCACGAATTTCAATTTCTAAAAATTCATAAGTGGAGGTTGAAAATTCATGAGGATAATGAAAATCGGGAGAAATAGGAGAAGAAACCTGTTTTTCTTTTATTTCACCCGGTGTGCCCATAATTAAAAATATTCTTGAAATAATAATTCTTCCTCCTCTTCCGAATAAGTCACCAAGGGGGCACATGAAGATTAATGTTCCGTACTAAGTGACCTATTTGGAGGGGTTGAAGAATCATTAGAACAAGAAATAATTTCTTCTAAATTTTGGAGAGGATCAATAATGAATTGCGTAAAGTAAACAAAATTAAAAGAAAGCGATTGTGGTGTGGTAAAAGAAGAACAAAAATTAGGATATAAATAATTGTTCTCATAACTCGGAAAGTTTTCTGGTTGATCTTGCGAACAAGGAAAACAAACGTCCGAGGTATAAGAAAAATTATTTAAATAAAAATAAGTATTCTCGTTTAAATTCGAAAAAAAATTTTCATGGAAATTAAAGGAATTGGAAAAATTATTATCATGGAAATTAAAGGAATTGGAAAAATTATTTTCATAAAAATTTGAAAAAGAATTATCATAAAAGTGAGAATAGTTATTTTCATAATTATATTCAATTTTATTTTCATAAGGTAATTGTGAATTACAATGATAAAGAAAACAGTACTCACTTTGATGAGAACCACCAAAATATCTAATTGATTTTGAAGCCTGGCAATTTTATCGGCCAATTGAGTTAACATTTTTTTTAATGTAAAAAGAAAATAAAACAACCTTTACCTAATGGAAGTGAATGAAAAAGAAAATCAAAAGGAGAATTGGGGTAGAGAAAGAGAATGATAAAAGTAATAAAATTTGCGCTTTCTAAATATCAACAAAAAGAATCCCCGGCAACGATGCAAAAAACTTGATGAGAAATTTTATAGTTTTAAAAATACATCCAAACTATAATCTCGAAATAGGCAAGTGTACATATCGAAATATAGTATAGGAAATTGTCGTATTAGACTTGAGGCCTGTTGAGTACTCCTACTAATGCAAATTAATATTATTTTATTGAATAATAAAATGAGCGAAATTAAACTATAGCTAGAAAAATAAAATAAAGGAAAACACTTGATCTAGACTCACTTTAAAATAAAATAAGCTTATCATAAAGGCAAACTTCTAGATTATCTACTTCGACCGTGGAGGTTACTAAATTACGAAAACACCTCTGAAAGTACAGCTAGATCTGATATACTCTAGAGGGGGGTGAATAGAGTATGGTACTTAAAAACTTTTTACAACAATTGTTGCAATCTGAGTGAACAGGGAAGCAAATATTAAATCTAGACAATTGTTACAATCTACAAAAGAAGCTAATCACAGATCCTAACTAATCACAGATCAATCACAACCAGAAACAAAAATAAAGACAAGCAAGCCAGAAGACACAAGGAGTTATAGTGGTTCCCCTAAACTTGGGTACATCCACTCTTCTACCACCCTAGGTAGAAATCCACTGCAGGATGAGTTGATCAGGTGTCCTGGGCACCAATGAGCTTTTGATAAGGTACTCAAAAACCAAATCAGATTTTTTGATCAGGTGTCTTGCCACCAATGAGCTTTTGATAAGGTGCTCAAAAACCAAGCACAAACTTTTGAAGGGAGTTTGAAAAACCCTTTACAGAGATGGGGATGAGAGAGTGATGGAAGTCTTCTCTTTCTCAAAGCAGCTGAGAAGACTATGTGGATTTGATGTTGTCAAAGCTCCCCCTGAGTTCTTGAGATGTTCAGGAAATGAAGCTTTGCTGTAGGGTGATAGGCCTTCAGAAGTTGATCTCCAGCAAATGATGATTTCAGCAACAGCTGAAATGTTAGGTGTCTGGAGTCTTTGAATGATGTTGGCCTAAAACACTTGAATCACATGAGATTTGAAGATTTCAGATAGTTGATCTCCTTGGTTGTGTGTTCTTGTATGAATCCTTTTTGGACAGAGAATGTCTACAACTCTTTCTCTTTGAACAGTTGGTGTTCAGTAAGATGTTGTTCCAGAGAAATTTTTTGTTCTTGTTCTTCTTGTTCTGCTTATCTGTGCTGTGTGAGATTCAAAAATCTTGTATTTTATTCCCTAGTTCTGAATAGAAAATGATCCTCTGTCAAGAATAGTCGTTGGCCTGTCATTAAATGACTTCCTTAATTGCAATTGTCTTCTTGGGGAAAGTCCAAAGAAATATTCCTTGATAATACCTTGAAACTTGGTCCAGAATAAATGAAAATGGCTAGAAAATCTTCTGAATTAATTGCTGAATAACTCCTCAACTGTTCTGAATTTGAATCTTGAAAAACATTGAACTCTTCAGAAAAACGTCGAACTGGGCTCTACTATCGTCGAACTGAGCTCAGCGATTTGGACTTAGACAACAACAGAGATCGTCGATCTGAGCACAACTATCATCGATCTGAGCTCAGAGATAGAGAATCAATACTGGAGTCAAGATCGTCGAACTGAGCTCGAAGATCGTCGAATGGAGTTCGACGATTTGTTGAAGTTGAGCTCAGCGATCGTCGAATGGAGTTCGACGATCCGTCGAAGTTGAGATAGACGATCGTCGATTGGAGTTCGACGATTCGTCGTACTGAGCTCGACGATATGACTTAGTCTCCAAACTGAAAAACCTTGGTCTTGAGGGCAGCTTCCAAACCTAACTACTAACCCTTAGACTCAATCCTAATTGACCTTTAGATTTATACAATGAGGTCAAAAACAGGTTCCCTAAAGACATAGTGATCCTGACCCAAATTTATAATAGGGTGTTCCAACAATCTCCCCCTATTTGGGTTAGGATTTCTATTTACAGAACTTGGAAAAATTAAAGAACAACATACAAAGAAATAATAAACAATCAACAAGCAGAATCACAGATATATTATCCCAGACAGAAATCAGAATAATTGTCACCTTACATAATTATTCCTTCTCCTTGCTCTTTATAAGTTTGATTTCTCTATTAGGATCAAGAGCTTCTTTCTTTGACCTTATGTCATCTGCTGCACCTAGAGAAGTTTGCTGTTTGGGCCTTGGTACCACAGCTTCAGGATGCAGCTCCATATATCTATCAGATTCAAAGAATTTGCTTGAGGCATATCTTTCCAGTTATTTCTTTCTTTGTTCAGACAATGTAGTAATGTTGGAGGTATCTCTGCCTTGCTCTTTGGCTTTCTTAATTTGATCCATGGCAGCTAGTTCTTTCATTCTGGCAGTCCATGAAGTAGGGTTATTTTCTGGATCTTCAAAGGGCACTGGTGGCTCATATCTGTTAGATGGATTATCTTGAGGAGCTCTGGATGAGACTACTTCTTTTAACTTGTAGGGAAAAGGACCTAAAGTTGTATCTAATGAAGCTTGTCCTTCCCTAGAGTATGGATGTTGCCTATAATAGCCTTTTGAGTAGACTTGGAATTCCCTTTGGCTTCCTCTATAGTTTCCACTTCTAGATTGAGAACCTCTGGACTGGCTTCCCCTATATTGAGATCTTGTATGAGGCTGATAGGGGGTTTGGCTTTTAGCAGAGGGTTGAGCAGCTGAGCTTCCACCTGCACCTGCATCAGGAGGAGGTGGTGGAGGAGGATGTGGATGATGAAACTGAGAAGATCCTTTCTCATACTTCCTTTTCTTCTTCATAGCTTTAAGTTGGTTCTTGCAATACTGCATCCAATGCTCAGTAATGGGGCAGTCATGAAGAATGTAATAAGGAATATCATTAGTGTCCTTTACTTTGGCTGGAGGCACCCTTTTCATAGCTTTGCTCCTTGCCTTTCTTTTCCTGGCTATGGTGGCAGAAGAATCATCAGAATCAGTCTTAAATTCATCACTCTCAGAGCTTTGCTCATCATATAAAGCATCAATCTTTTTCAAATATTCTTTCTGAAGTTGGGTTGGAGCATATGAAGCAGCAGTGGTGACAGCAGCAGATACAACACTAGTAGTAAGAGAAGTTGTAGAAGTAGCAGTAGTAACAACAGACACAGAAGTTTCTGGAGCAATCCTTGCAGAAGATATAGCAGCAGTACTCTCAACAGTAACTGGAGCAGCAACAGATTCAGATAAAACTTTTTCAGATACACTACTTTCAGAGATAATATTTTCAGCATCAGCAATAGCAGCAGGCTCAAAATCATATGCCTCTGTCATATGTATATCATCAGAAACTAGAACATCAGCAGCATCATCACTGACAGCAGCAACAGATTCAGCAACAATATTTTCAGCAGGAGTAGCAGCAGCATCACTGGAACCAGAAGGCTCAGCAGTATGTATGGAGGATATATAGGAGCTAACTATGCTGGAATCACAGCTGGAGAAGGGCACAATGGCCTTGGAAAGATCCTCTGATGGCTGGACTGCAACTTTCTCTGGAAGACAGCTGAAGTAGACTGAATCAAACACTGATAATAAGGACCTGAGGTCCACTGAGAAGATATCAACTTGAGGAGTTGAAATTGGAGCTTGAGTAACAACAGCAGCAGCAGGAGCTGAAGAAATAGCAACAGCAAGCAATCTCACCACTTCATTAGGCATCTCACCCTGCCTGGATTCAGAGAAAGCTGGATCAAGGCACACAGATGAAGGGATTGCCTGAGGAAAGAGAGAGCATAGCCTGGCAGAGAGGGCTGCAACTGACTGAAGTAATGGAGTCAAGGAGGTCTCCAATAGAAGTGAAAGCCTGAGAGCTATCAGTTCATACAGCTGGTTAGCTAGGGCTAGAATATCTACTTGCTCAGCAGGCAATTGAGCAGAGGTAGAGTATGGAGGAGCAACTGGTGATGGTGGTGGAGAGCTAGTGTATGGGGAAGTGAAGGTTGAGGTGTCGGTATTGTGGAAATGGAAGAAAGTGGTATTGAGATAGAGGGTGTGAAAGAGGGTTGATCAATAATGTCTTGTAGAAGCTGTTGGTAAGATGTGGAGGAGGAGGGTAGCTCAGGAGGAGATGAAGGTGAGTCATCCATGAAGGAATCATCAAGAAGACTGAATGATGGAATGTTGGATGATGTGTCAATGTCTGATGGAGGGTAGTGGTGTAATGGATGGAATATTTCTTCTGTTATTGGAAGAGTAGGAATTGGAGATGGAATAGATGTTGGAGATGGGCTGGAGATGATGATTGTGGATGAAATTTGAATGGTGGATGGAACTGGAGGAGATGAAATTGGAGGAGGAGGAGGAGAAGCAGCAGGCAAGTCTTCTGCAGGGGCAGAGACTTGAGGGGAAGTGACTGTTACAGTCCTGGTGCCTGAAGTTGTGCTTGCAGAGGGCCTGCTGGGCTTGGTTATCTGCCTGTCCCATTTGCCAAATAGGGTACAGGACAGCCTCTTAGATGCATTAATATGTATCCCAGAAGATACTAGCAGGGTAGGGCATCTGTTCTGAAGAAAGAGCCCTAGGATCCTCCCAAAATTCACAAAGTTCTTATTGATTTTCTTCTTAATCAGGTCAAAGAAGACCTCTCCTCAGTTCAATTGCTTCTTATCCACAATGGCTCCCATCAAGCACAGCTGATACCTAAAGATAGTATCATGTGCTGAATGCTTGGCCAACAAAACTTTGCCCACTACATCAGCTAAAAATCTATATTCCACAGCTAAGTTCTTTTTCAGTAGCTTGCTAGGGTTAGCATCAGAGTGACCCATTTTTGCAAGTAAATCAGAAAATTCCTCTCCAGACAAATCAGCAGAATCTCTTCCAGAACTTAACTCAAAAACCTCTGTCAGAATGGCTGGAGTGAAAGGTACCTGGGTTCCAGAAATTGAACCAACTACTGTGTTTTGGTCCTGGTTGTGGGCAGTATAGACCCACTCCTTAATCTCATCAGCAGCCAACTTGATTCTTGTAGACATGATAGCGACAAGCTTCTGCTCCTTGAATAGTTCCAGAATATCCTGAAAAACTTGATCAGTGGTGCTGAAAGACTCCATGTCTATATCAAATCCAGCATCGAATTTCATTGCGGCTAGAACAGCAACAGAGACGGCCATGGTTACCTGCAAAAATCAACAAACAAAACGACCAAGTGTAGAGATGTTTGGAGGGAAAGAGAATTTTTGCAGAGAAATCGAAAGCGCAAAAGGAGAACGACGGCGAAAAATGAATTTTATATTAGGGTTCGATGCAGAAAAGGAAAGATCGTTGAACTCAGTTCGACGATCTGGGCTTCTAAAGGAATCTGAAAGGTCTTCAATATCGTCGATCTCCGTTCGACGATATTGGAGAGCGTCGAGCTCTGTTCGACGATCGTTCAGAGAACAAAATCGTCGAGCGCCGTTCGACGATCGTTGACCGGAAGAGATAGTTCAGACTCTCTGAGAAGCGCTGAACTCAGGTCGACGATTTCAGAAATCGTCGATCTCCATTCGACGATCTGGGGGAATATCGTCGAGCGCAGTTCAGAGACCAGAAAAACACTCCAGACACTTAGAAAAATCAAGATGTTTACCTTGTCTTGTTCAATTTTTAAACTTTTAAAATCTTGGATATTATTTTAGACTTCCTTCATCTAACATTCCTAACTGATTTAGGAAGAAGGTACGCTTCTTTTCATCCAAGGGTTTGGTGAAAATATCTCCCCTTTGCAAATCAGTTGAGATATATTGAGTTCAATTTTATTCTTCTCAACATTATCCCTTAAAAAGTGATGCCTAATTTCTATGTATTTTATCCTACTATGGAGGACTGGATTTTGAGCTATAGAAATAGCATTGGTGTTGTCACAAAAGTTTTTTGACTTCTCTAAGTTGTATCCATAGTCTAGGAGTTGGTTTTGAATCCACAAGATTTGTGAACAACAACTGCCTGCAGCCATATATTCAGCTTTAGCAGTTGAAGTTGACACAGTTGTTTGTTTCTTGCAAAACCAGGAGACAAGTCTGTCACCAAGAAACTGACAAGTTCCACTGGTGCTTTTCCTGTCAATTCTGCATCCAGCATAATCAGCATCAGAAAATCCAGTTAAGTCAAATGCTGAATCTTTTGGATACCAGAGACCTAGATTTGGACAACTTTTAACATACCTGAGAATCTTTTTTACTAAAGTTAGGTGTGACTCTCTAGGGCTTACTTGGAATCTAGCACATATGCATGTAGCAAACATTATATAAGGTCTACTAGCTGTAAGGTACAGTAAAGAGCTAATCATTGCTCTATATGTTGTCTGATCAACAGGTTTCCCATGTTCATCAGCATCCAATACAGCATTGGTAGGCATAGGTGTTTTCATACAAGATGCTTCAGACATACCAAATTTCTTGACCAATTCATTTGCATACTTGGTTTGAGAAATAAATATGCCTTCAGCATGTTATTTGACTTGCAATCCTAGGAAGAAGGATAGCTCACCCATGCTACTCATTTCAAATTTAGAATGCATTAGGTTGGAAAACCTTTTGCACAAATTTGAATCAGTAGAGCTAAAAATAATATCATCTACATAGATCTGTACTAGTAGGGTATGGGACTTATGAGTTTTAATGAAAAGAGTTTTGTCTACTCTACCCCTTATAAATCCATTTTCTAGAAAGAAGCATGCTAGGGTCTCATACCATGCTCTAGGAGCTTGCTTGAGACCATATAATGCTTTGTTCAACTTAAAAACATAATCAGGATAGGTTGGAGAGATAAAACCTGGAGGTTGTCTAACATAGACTTCTTCTTTGATGTCTCCATTGAGAAATGCACTTTTTACATCCTTCTGATATACCTTGAAGCCTTTATGTGCTGCATAAGCTAAAAAGATTCTGATGGCTTCCAATATTGCAACTGGTGCAAAAATCTGGTCATAGTCTATGCCTTCTTCTTGAGAATATCCTTGAGCAACTAGCCTTGCCTTGTTCCTTACAAATACTCCTTGATCATCCAATTTGTTTCTGAACACCCACTTTGTTCCAACAATGGAGTGATCCTTAGGCTTTGGCACTAGTTCCCAAACTTTGTTCCTTTCAAATTGATGCAACTCTTCTTGCATTGCAATGATCCAGTGTGGATCTTGCTCTGCATCTTGAATGGACTGAGGTTCAATTTGAGATAGGAAGCAAGTGTGCAACAGGTTTTGGTTGACCTGATTTCTGGTTTGCACACCAACTGAGATGTCTCCAATTACTTGGGAAATTGGATGGTCTCTTGATGTTACTAAACAACTGTCTCTTCAAGTTGTTTCTCTTCAATATGTTGAATGCTTTTTTCATCTTCACTGCTTTCCTCTTTTTGAGTAACCTGTAACTTATTCAAATATTCAACAAGAGAATGTACCTGCAAGGGTTCTATGGTAGAAGTGTTCTTCTCCTTGGAAGACATGTTAGATTCATTCAAATGATATGTGAACAGATTCTTCAATTTTAAGAGATGATTTATTATAAACCCTATAAGCCTTACTGATCATGGAGTATCCCAGAAACACTCCTTCATCAGCTTTAGCTTGAAATTTTGCTAAATATCTCTTGTCATTATTATGAATATAACAAATGCAGCCAAAAATTCTAAAATAATCAACTTTAGGTTTCTTCCCTTTGAGTAGTTCATAGGGAGTCTTGCCCTTTAGTTTATGTATCAAACTTTTGTTCAGCACATAGTTGGAGGTGTTCACTGCCTCTGCCCAAAAATATAGAGGAAGGTGAGCATCTGACAACAATGTAGTGGCAGATTCAATAAGTGTTTTATTTTTCCTTTCAGCTACCCCATTTTGTTGAGGAGTTCTAGGAGCTGAGAAAGTATGTCTGATCCCTTCACTCTGACAGAACTCTTGCATAAGAAGAGAATCAAACTCTGTCCCATGATCACTTTTGATCAGGGCAATGTGAGTATTGAACTCAATTTGTATACATTTGAGAAACTCTGTCAAACACTTAAAGTTATCAGACTTCTTCCTAAGAAAGAACACCCATGTGAATCTAGAGAAGTCATCTACAACTACTAAGGTGTAAGATTTCC
Source organism: Platanthera guangdongensis (assembly GCA_039583875.1). Classification (NCBI taxonomy): domain Eukaryota; kingdom Viridiplantae; phylum Streptophyta; class Magnoliopsida; order Asparagales; family Orchidaceae; genus Platanthera; species Platanthera guangdongensis. The sequence continues at coordinate 156,716,817 of CM077152.1, forward strand.
CTCCTAGGCTTTGTACTGTAATGGGTCCAAAAAGATACATGTGTAACAGATACAATATCCTAGGTGAATCACTCTTATAAAGTGACTTGAAACTATTTTTAGTTTGCTTGCCTAATTGACAAGCCTTGCAGAGTCCTTCCTTCTTGTAGGGGCCAGAAGGTAGTCCTCTAACAAGGTTGTCCTTGGATAGCCTAACAATAGTTCTAAGGTTTAAATGTCCTAGTCTCTTATGCCATAAAATATTAGGTCTACAAACAGAATTAAATAGGCAAATGTCTACATCTGTTGAAAGAAAATCTACTAGATAGATGCTACCTTTCCTTTTACCTGTCAACACAGTTGTGTTGTCCTCTGACTTTATCTTGCATAAGGCTTTGCTGAAGGTCACCTGGTAGCCTTCATCACACAGCTGACTGATACTTATCAAATTATGCTTCAGTCCTTCCACATAGGCTACCTTCTTGAATGTCACTGTCCCAATCTGGACTGCACCATATCCTTTAGTTCGTCCAAAGTTTGAATCACCAAAAATGACTTTGGGACCAAGCTTGGCTTTAAAGGATGTGAGGTTATCCTTGTTTCCTGTCATGTGCTTTGAGCACCCACTATCGAAGTACCATTGTTGGTTTGATATTGGATAGGTCTTCACCTGCACATAAAATAATTCATTTGTTTTTGACCTAGTTTACCTTGGGCCTAGGTTGATAACCTTTAAACTCAGAAATAAAAGACATCCAAGGTTGACTCTTATAACCTTCAGGATGATATCTCCTTGGAGGTATTATCCATTCAGTATAATGGTTAAAGATTTGGGATGTAGGACCCCTAGGATTGGATTTTTATTTGCCCTTGAAGGAATTTCCAGAGCTCTGATCTCTGTTCGACGATCGTGGAGCTGCGTTCAACGATCTTGGGTCAAATCATCGAGCTCCGTTCTATGGTCGACTGTGGCAGAGTTCAGGAATTAGAGATCGTCGACCTGAGTTCGACGATTTTGCTTGAGATCGTCGATCTACGTTCGGCGATCGTCGAGCTCCGTTCGACGATTTCTGCTGAGACTTAGTTTTCTTAGGCAGATCAGAATTTTTCCTAGCTACCTCTATAACTCCCTTCCCTTTATCAAAAATGAACTTGATTGGGGTTGTTAGAACTATAGGTTGGCTGGATGAAGCACCCAAGCCTAGTGTACTATTGAATCTGGAGTTCACTATGCTTGTGATGTCCATCAGCTTGATACTTCTCCCATTAAGGGATTCTTCAAGCTTCTTGGCCTCTGATAGCTCACCTTTTAGTGAAGCTATCTGCTCCCTACAGCACTCCAACTCCTCAGAGAGTTTGAGATTTTCCGACTTTAAGGAACTATGTTCAGATAATTGATTTCTGAGAGAGAAAATTTCTTTCTCAGATTTTAGTAAGTCTAAACATAATGCTTTAAACTCAGATTTAAAGTCCTCTGAATTGAAATCAAAAGAATTAATTAACTTGTCCTCTTCAAGTTGAGTCTCTGAGTCTGACTCTGACTCTTCTTCATCTGAATTATGTTGAGAGGCATTGATTGCCATCATGCAGAACTCCTTCTCTTCAGCATCATCTTCATCATCACTAGAGCTGGATGAAGCTTCTGATTCTTCTTCAGTTTCACTCCAGGATTCAGCAACAAATCCCTTCCTTGTGTGTTTGTTCTTGCTTGAGGAGGGTTTGCCATTGCTACTTTTCTTGAAGTCCTTTTCTCTTCTTCTTTCTTTCTTATCCCTTTTGTCCTTGTTTTTGTTCTCTGGACAGTCAGGTACAATGTGCCCTGGTTTCCTGCAACCAAAGCAAACAATTTCTTTATTGTTAGACTTATCATACCTTGGCTTATCATGCTCTTTGTATGATCTCCTTCTGAAGTCCTTTCTGGCCATTTTGTAAAATCTTTTGGCTAATAGACTGAGCAGTTCATCATTGCCTGTGACTTTGTCTTCAGGCTGATCTTCAGTTGCTTTGAAGGCTATTGTCTTCTCTTTTCTTGTGGCTGGTGAGACAGCCTTCTGCACTTCTTCTCTGTTCTTAATGAGCAGCTCATAAGATTTGAGCTTGCCCAAAAGAGCTTCTGTGGTAATCTAATTCAGACTTCTGGCATCCTTGATTGTCCAGATCCTTGAGTCCCAAGTGCTTGGAAAGCACATTAGGATTTTATCATTTAGTTCAGTCAGTGAGATCTCCTTATCCAAAGTCTTGAGTTCATTGACTATTAGACTGAGTCTATTATACATATCTCCAACTGACTCAGCTTCTCCCTTCTTGAAATTCTTATATTGGGATATGAGGTGAGATCTCCTGTCCTTTCTTTCATCAGCTGATCCTGAGACTATTTCAGAGTGCTTATCCCAGATTTCCTTTGCTGAATTACATTCAGCCACCTTTTGAAAGATGTCATCAGACATGGTCTGGGCTAAGATATTCATAGCCTTTGCATCAGCTACCTTCCACTTCTTGATATCAGCATCTGTTCCTGATGGAGGTGGAACAACATTTGTGCTTATGTTCTCTGGAGGTCTTGGACAGACTGTCAAAATAGAATTAAAAATATCCTCGTCAATAGAATTCATGTATAATCTAATCCTTGCTTTCCAAAGTGCAAACTTAGATAGATTGCACACTGGAGGTCTGGTGCTAGCATAATCTTTGTTTTAGGCCATGATTTGTGAAGAAATAATCTAATAATAAATCAAAAGAAAACAGATCTAACTAGGAATATTTGGGTTCAGGTGTTAGCCTGTGCAACCATTGAGGTGTGATATGTTTAACCAACCTAGCTTTGATACCAATTGAAAGTGCAGCTAGATCTGATACACTCTAGAGGGGGGTTGAATAGAGTATGGTGCTTAAAAACTTTTTACAACAATTGTTGCAATCTGAGTGAACAGGGAAGCAAATATTAAATCTAGACAATTGTTACAATCTACAAAAGAAGCTAATCACAGATCCTAACTAATCACAGATCAATCACAGCCAGAAACAAAAATAAAGACAAGCAAGCCAGAAGACACAAGGAGCTATAGTGGTTCCTCTAAACTTGGGTACATCCACTCTTCTACCACCCTAGGTAGGAATCCACTGCAGGATGAGTTGATCAGGTGTCCTGGGCACCAATGAGCTTTTGATAAGGTGCTCAAAAACCAAATCAGATTTTTTTGATCAGGTGTCTTGACACCAATGAGATTTTGATAAGGTGCTCAAAAACCAAGCATAAACTTTTGAAGGGAGTTTGAAAAACCCTTTACAGAGATGGGGATGAGAGAGTGATGGAAGTCTTCTCTTTCTCAAAGCAGCTGAGAAGACTATGTGGATTTGATGTTGTCAAAGCTCCCCCTGAGTTCTTGAGTTGTTCAGGAAATGAAGCTTTGTTGTAGGGTGATAGGCCTTCAGAAGTTGATCTCCAGCAAATGATGATTTCAGCAACAGCTGAAATGTTAGGTGTCTGGAGTCTTTGAATGATGTTGGCCTAAAACACTTGAATCACAAGAGATTTGAAGATTTCAGATAGTTGATCTCCTTGGTTGTGTGTTCTTGTATGAATCCTTTTTGGACAGAGAATGTCTACAACTCTTTCTCTTTGAACAGTTGGTGTTCAGTAAGATGTTGTTCCAGAGAAATTTTTGTTCTTGTTCTTCTTGTTCTGCTTATCTGTGCTGTGTGAGATTCAAAAATCTTGTATTTTATTCCCTAGTTCTGAATAGAAAATGATCCTCTGTCAAGAATAGTCGTTGGCCTGTCATTAAATGACTTCCTTAATTGCAATTGTCTTCTTGGGGAAAGTCCAAAGAAATATTCCTTGATAATACCTTGAAACTTGGTCCAGAATAAATGAAAACGGCTAGAAAATCTTCTGAATTAATTGCTGAATAACTCCTCAACTGTTCTGAATTTGAATCTTGAAAAATATTGACCTCTTCAGAAAAACGTCGAACTGAGCTCTACTATCGTCGAACTGAGCTTAGCGATTTGGACTTAGACAGCAACAGAGATAGTCGATCTGAGCTCAACTATCGTCGATCTGAGCTCAGAGATAGAGAATCAATACTGGAGTCAAGATCGTCGAACTGAGCTCGAAGATCGTCGAATGGAGTTCGACGATTTGTTGAAGTCGAGCTCAGCGATCGTCGAATGGAGTTCGACGATCCGTCGAAGTTGAGCTAGATGATCGTCGATTGGAGTTCGACGATTCGTTGTACTGAGCTCGACGATATGACTTAGTCTCCAAACTGAAAAACCTTGGTCTTGAGGGCAGCTTCCAAACCTAACTACTAACCCTTAGACTCAATCCTAATTGACCTTTAGATCTATACAATGAGGTCAAAAACAGGTTTCCTAAAGACATAGTGATCCTGACCCAAATTAGTAATAGGGTGTTCCAACAACCTCTCTCGAGAATATGCTCTCGACTAAACTTAGGTTGATCGATTAAGACCTCTCGACCAGTCGAAACCCCTAAGCCTTCTTTAGGAGGTGAACCCCTCTATTGGATTTCACTCCAATCCAGAAGAGTTATATCGTCCTCTCTCGAGGAGTGCAATCAACTCCCTTTATCTTAGAGTGATCTCCTCGTATCCGCAACCTCTCGGTCGTTTAGGATACGGATCTCAGATTGAAATTGAAAGTAAAAAATCAAAGATAAATCGAAATGATAACAAAAGAGTTTGACAAGAAGAAGCATTTTATTATATTGAAAAGTTTGCCATGATCAAGTAGTAATGAAGCTAGGGATACATGGAAAGATAAACAACTACAAACTTGAAATAGAAATGCTAGAATTAAAGCCTAGAAACTATGAAATTGAAAAGTACATAAAGAAAATGCATAAAATAGGAAAATAATCTACTGAAACTACTCCTACATTGTCTCCCTAGCTCCCCCTCTATTCTTGAAATAATCTTGAATTTATAGGAAAAACTTCTGGAAGGTCAAACCCTAGGTCACTCCCGTGACCTAGGGTGTGTCAGGCTCAGAACAGCCGTCTTGAAAGCCCTGGAATGTTGGAGGAGAAACTGCCAAAATATGTTAAATGGCGGGGAATGCCCCTAGGTCACGCCCGTGACCTAGGGCGTGTCAGTTCTGTTTCTGGAAAACTACGGGAAGATGAAAACGGCGGGAGTAAATTGCTATTGATGAAGGCGTCACGCCCCATGGTCATGCCCGTGACCATGGGCGTGTCAGGCTGCAATGGAAATGTGGCGGCAATGGCAGGAATGACTCTATTTATCAGCTGTAAACGCACGCGACACGACCTAGGTTATGCTCGTGACCTTTGGGTCACGGGAGTGTACTTGACTGTTCGACGTTCTTCGCTCGACGAATTGAGCCCCTTGGTCACGCCTCCTGGTCATGCCCGTGACCCATAGGTCACGCCCGTGACCAGGGGCGTGTAGCTTTAAAATATCGTGTCCTGCCTCTGAAATTCCTCTATGGGTTACGACCACATGTCACGCCTGTGACCTAAAGGTCACGTCCGTGACATGGCCGTGAAAAGTTGATTTTTCCAGGATTGCACTGTCTGTTTTGCTGATCAACCTAGCATGCTCCAATTTGTTATCTGCACCACAAATAAAACAAAAATAAGAAAACAAAGCATTTTAACACAAATATTAAAATAAATTAATTAAACTATTATAATTTATTAAATAAAAACTATATAAAAATAACTATAAATAAAGACTTATAAAATACCCCCATACTTAATATTTTGCTACTCCAGAGCAAAACTATAAGAGTACTTATAAGAAATTAAAATAATTTTTTAATTAAAGTAAATATTTAGTAAATCAAAAGAAAGTTAAAAAATAACTTAAGGGATTCAAAAATTTTTATGTCCTAAAATATGAAAGTAAAATGTGAAGAGCCAAATATTTAGGAAAATATTCTCTAATAAAAAAATTAGAAGTCAAAATTAAGTATTTAGCAAACAAAATTAGATTACAAATTATAAACACTTTTTCCACTAAAAAGAGACTTCAAGGAAAATCAAACTTCTACTTATGCTCTCTTACAAATTTAATTTAAATCTAAGCAATTATATTGGTTTTTGGGTTTGGAAAAAGGTAATTGAAGAGATTTTAGATTGGCGGTGATGAATTTTATCCTCTCACCCCACACAATATTTTTCTTTTTGATATTTTTTCTATTTTTTTTTCTTCAAACAAAATTGCTTAGGAGTAATGAATTTTATCCTCTTACTCCTTTTTTTGGGGGTTGTATATGTGTACCAAGGAATACTTGATTCCCATGACATATGATCTAACCAAAAATAAAAATTTGCATATGTCTACCAGGGGATAATGAATTTTATCCTCTTATCCCCATGACATATGATCTAACAAGAAAGTTAAAAATAAGGGAAAGGCTAGCAAAAATTTAGATTAAATTAAAATTGTGGAGACCAACAATAATAAATTAAAATTTCCTAAGAATCTTAAAGTATAAAGTGAAGATAATTAAAATCTAAAAATTATTAATCTAAGTACTACAAAATTGAAAATAATTAAAATAAAAGAGAAAAATTGCTAAATAGATTTCTCTAAACAAATTTTACTTCATAAGTTTATTTCTTAAAATCAAATCACCTAAAAATTAAATTTAACTAACTTTGATGAAATAAAAGATTTAGAAAATAAAAAATTATAAAAATTCTTCTAAATAAACTCAAAATAAATTTCTAAAAATCACAACGTGATTAAGTAGGGTTTTATTATATTTTTGAATTTATTTTTCTATTTTTTTGAATTTTTTTGATAATAAAAAGAAAACAAAATTTTTTAATTTTTAAGATTTTTATATTTTTAAAATTTTTAAAGATTTTTTTCATTTTTTTAATTTTTAAATAAAAACAATAAATAGAAATCCACCCCCATACTTAAAAATAAACATTGTCCTCAATGTTTATAAGTCAAGTAAGAGGGGAGAAACAAGAAGAAATAAATTTCAATTTTTTTAAAAAAATTTCTAAAAATAAAAATTATTAAAGATAAACAAGTGGTGTCTCCCAAGAGCGCTTTTCTTTTTTCCATCTTTAAGCTAGATGGTTATTGTTAGGAGAATGGAAAATAATATTGAAGATGAAGGGGCAACTCTCTTAATACACGCTTGGGTGAATACGCCGAAGAAGCTCGCCCAGCGACTCCTCCGCTTGCTTCTTGATTCTCCTTTTTTGAACATTTGGCTTGAAAATGTAAATTCACATCACTTATACATACCTGAGGCAATGTGAATTTTTGTAGATAAGCGGCAAATGGATCGTTGATGACGTGTGATTCCAACAGCTCATCATCTTCATGAAATTCATTTGTTCAAGAAAAATCAAAAGTAAGCTCGTCAGAAAATTCTTCGCAAGGAGGAGGTTCTTGCGAAGTTATATGATTAGGTATATGTTGTGTATTTTTTAAAATAAAGTTGTTATCTAAAAGAAAAGTACTGGGCACTATAGTTTCATGAATTTCAATTACTAAAAATTCATAAGTGGAGGTTGAAAATTCATGAGGATAATGAAAATCGGGAGAAATAAGAGAAGAAACCTGTTTTTCTTCTATTTCACCAGGTGTGCCTATAACTTTAAAATATTCTTGATATAATAATTCTTCCTGCTCTTCTGAATAAGTCAGCAAGGGGGCACATGAAGATTCATGTTCCGTACTAGGTGACCTATTTGGAGGGTTTGAAGAATCATTAGAACAAGAAATAATTTCTTCTAAATTTTGGGGAGGATCAACAATGAATTGCATAAAGTCCCCAAAATTAGAAGAAAGCGATTGTGGGGTGGTAAAAGAAGAACAAAAATTAGTATCTAAATAATTGTTCTCATAACTAGGAAAGTTTTCTGGTTGATCTTGCGAACGAGAAAAACAAATGTCCGAGGTAGAAGAAAAATTATTTAAACCAAAATAAGTATTCTCGTTTAAATTCGAAAAATTATTTTCATGGAAATTAAAGGAATTGGAAAAATTATTGTCATGAAAATTGGAAAAAGAATTATCATAAAAGTGAGAATAGCTATTTTCATAATTATATTCAATTTTATTTTCATAAGGTAGTTGTGAATTACAATGATAAAGATAACAGTACTCACTTCGATGAGAACCACCACAATAATAACAAACACTTTGGTGTTGTTTTGCGGCTTTCAAAATATCTAATTGATTTTGAAGCCTGACAATTATAGCGGTAAATTGAGATAACATTTTTTTAATGTAAAAGGAAAATAAAACAACCTTTATCTAATGGAAGTGAATGAAAAAGAAAATCAAAAGGAGAATTGGGGTAGAGAAAGAGAATGAAAAAAGTAATAAAATTTGTGCTTTCTAAATATCAACAAAAAGAATCCCCGGCAACGGCGCCATAAACTTGATGAGGAATTTTATAGTTTTAAAAATACATACAAACTATAATCTCGAAATAGACAAGTGTACCTATCAGAATATAGTATAGGAAATTATCGTATTAGACTCGGGACTGTTGAGTACACCTACTCACATAAATTTATATTATTTTATCGAATAATAAAATGAGCGAAATTAAACTATAGCTAGAAAAATAAAATAATGGAAACGCTTGATCTAGACTCACTTTAAAATAAAATAATCTTATCATAAAGGCAAACTTCTAGATTATCTACTTAGACCGTGGAGGTTCCTAAATTACGAAAACGCCTCTCTCGAGAATACCCTCTCGACTAAACTTAAGTTGATCGATTAAGACCTCTCGACCAGTCGAAACTCCTAAGGCTGCTTTAGGAGGTGAACCTCTCTATTGGATTTCACTCCAATCCAGAAGAGTTATATCTCGAGGAGTGAAATCAACTCCCTTTATCTTTGAGTGATCTCCACATATCCGCAACCTCGCGGTCATTTAGGATACGGATCTTAGATCGAAATTGAAAGTAAAAAATCAAAGATAAATCGAAACAATAACAAAAGAGTTTGACAAAAAGAAGCACTTTATTATATTGAAAAGTTTGTCATGATCAAGTAGTAATGAAACTAGGGATACATGGAAAGATAAACAACTACAAACTTGAAATAGAAATACTAGAATTAAAGCCTACAAACTATGAAATTGAAAAGTACATAAAGAAAATGTATAAAACAGGAAAATAATCCACTGAAACTACTACAACACTAGCTCCGTAGCGCCCACTCTATTCTTGAAATCATCTGGAATTTATAGGAAAAACGTCTGGAAGGTAACGCCCTAGGTCACGCCCGTGACCAAGGGTGTGTCAGGCTCGGAACCGCCATCTTGAAAGCCCGGGAATGTTGGAGGAGCAACCGCCAAAGTATGTTAAATGGCGGGTCATGCCCCTAGGTCACGCCCGTGACCTAGGGCATGTCAGTTCTGTTTTTGGAAAACCGTGGGAAGCTGAAAACGACGGGATTAAATTGTTGTTGATGAAGGCATCACGCCACATGGTCATGCACGTGACCATGGGCGTGTCAAGATGCAATGAAAATGTGGCGGCAATGGCAGGAACAGCTCTACTTATCTACTGTAAACGCATGCGACACGCCCTAGGTCATGCCCGTGACCTTTGGGTCACGGGGGTATACTTGACTGTTCGAAGTTCTTCGCTTGACGAATTGAGCCCTTTGGTCACTCCTTCTGGTCACGCATGTGACCAGGGGCATGTAGCTTTAAAATGTCATGTCCTGCCTCTGAAATTCCTCTATGGGTCACGACCACATGTCACGCCCGTGACCTGAAGGTCACGCCTGTGACATGGCCGTGAAAAGTTGATTTTTCCAGGATTGCTCTGTCTGTTCTGCTGATCAGCCTAGCATGCTCCAATTTGTTATCTGCAGCCCAAATAAAACAAAAATAAAAAAACAAAGTATTTTAACACAAATATTAAAATAAACTAAATAAACTATTATAATTTATTAAATAAAAACTATATAAAAATAACTATAAATAAAGACTTATCAAATACCCACATACTTAATCTTTTGTTATTCGAGAGCAAAACTATGAGAGTACTTAAAAGAAATTAAAATAATTTTTTAATTAAATCTAAAATTTATTAAATCAAAAGAAAGTTAAAAATTAACTTAAGGGATTCAAAAAATTTTAAGTCCTAAAATATGAAAGTAAAAATGTGAAGAGCTAAATATTTAGGAAACTTTTCTCTAATAAAATAATTAGAACTCATAATTAAGTATTTAACAAACAAAATTAGATTAAAAATTATAAACACTTTTTCCACTAAAAAGAGACTTCAAGTTAAATCAAACTTCTACTTATGCTCTCTTACAAATTTAATTTAAATCTAAGCAATTATATTGGTTTTTTGGTTTGGAAAAAGGTAATTGAAGGGATTTTAGATTGGGGGTGATGAATTTTATCCTGTCACCCCACACAAAATTTTTTTTTGGTATTTCTTTTCTGTTTTTTTTCTTCAAACAAAATTGCTTAGGAGTAATGAATTTTATCATCTTACTCCTTTTTTAGGGGGTTGCATATGTGTACCAAGGAATACTTGATTCCCATAACATATGATCTAACCAAAAATAAAAATTTGCATACGTGTACCAGGGGATAATGAATTTTATCCTCTTATCCCCATGACATATGATCTAACAAGAAAGTTAAAAATAAGGGAAAGGCTAGCAAAAATTTAGATTAAATTAAAATTATGGAGAGCAACTATAGTAAATTAAAATTTCATAAGAATCTTAAAGTATAAAGTGAAGATAATTGAAATCTAAAAATTATTAATCTAAGTACTACAAAATTGAAACTAATTAAAATAAAAGTGAAGAAGAGCTGAATAGATTTCTCTAAATATATTTTACTTCATAAATTTATTTCTTAAAATCAAATCACATAAAAATTATATTTAACTAACTTTGATGAAATAAAAGATTTAGAAAATCAAAAATTATAAAAATTCTTATAAATAAATTCAAAATAAATTTCTAAAAATCACAACGAGATTAAGTAGGGGTTTATTATATTTTTTGGAATTTTCTTTTTTTTTCTATTTTTTGTATTTTTTTGATAATAAAAAGAAAACAAAATATTGTAATTTTTAATATTTTTATATTTTAAAATTTTTTTAAAGATTTGTTTCATTTTTTAACTTTTAAATAAAAACAATAAATAGAAATCCACCCCCATACTTAAAAATAAATATTGTCCCCAATGTTTATAAGTCATGTAAGAGGGGAGAAACAAGAAAAAATAAATTTTGAATTTTTTAAAAAAAGATTTTCTAAAAATAAAAATTATTAATGATAAACAAGGGGTGTCTCCCAAGTGCGCTTTTCTTTGTCCCGTCTTTAATCTATACGGTTATTATTAGGATAATGGAAAATAATATTGAAGATGAAGGGGCAACTCCCTTAATTCACGCTTGGGTGAATACGCCGAAGGCGCTCGCCCAGCGACTCCTCCGGTTGCTTCTTGATTCTCCTTTTTTGAACATTTGGCTTGAAAATGTAAATTCACATCACCTATACATACCTTAGGCGATGTGAATTTTTGTAGATAAGCGGCAAATGGATCGTTGACGACATGTGATTGCAACGGCTCATCATCTTCATGAAATTCATTTGTTAAAGAAAAACAAATCAAAAGTAAGCGTGTCAGAAAATCTACGCAAGGAGAAGGTTCTTGCGAAGTTATATGATTATGTATAGGTTGTGTATTTTCTAAAATAAAGTTGTTACCTAAAAGAAAAGTACTATGCACTATAGTTTCATGAATTTCAATTTCTAAAAATTCACAAGTGGAGGTTGAAAATTCATGAGGATAATGAAAATCGGGAGAAATAGGAGAAGAAACCTGTTTTTCTTCTATTTCACCCGGTATGCCCATAACTTTAAAATATTCTTGATATAATAATTCTTCCTCCTCTTCCGAATAAGTCACCAAGGGGGCACCTGAAGATTCATGTTTCGTACTAGGTGAACTATTTGGAGGGGTTGAATAATCATTAGAACAAGAAATAATTTCTTCTAAATTTTGGGGAGGATCAACAATGAATTGCGTAAAGTTCCCAAAATTAGAAGAAAGAGATTGTGGTGTGGTAAATGAAGAACAAAAATTAGGATCTAAATAATTGTTCTCATAACTCGGAAAGTTTTCTGCTTGATCTTGCGAACAAGGAAAACAAACGTCCGAGGTAGAAGAAAAATTATTTAAATCAAAATAAGTATTCTCGTTTAAATTCGAAAAATTATTTTCATGGAAATTAAAGGAATTGGAAAAATTATTTTCATGAAAATTGGAAAAACAATTATCATAAAAGTGAGAATAGTTATTTTCATAATTATATTCATTTTTATTTTCGTAAGGTAGCTGTGAATTACAATGATAAAGATAACAGTACTCACTTCGATGAGAACCACTACAATAATAACAAACACTTTGGAGCTTTTTTGTGGCTTTCAAAATATCTAATTGATTTTAGACCCTGACAATTTTAGAGGCCAATTGAGATAACATTGTTTTTAATGTAAAAAGAAAATAAAACAACCTTTACCTAATGGAAGTGAATGAAAAAGAAAATCAAAAGGAGAACTAGGGTAGAGAAAGAGAATGATAAAAGTAATAAAATTTGTGCTTTCTAAATATCAACAAAAAGAATCCCCGGCAACGCCGCCAAAAATTTGATGAGGAATTATATAGTTTTAAAAATACATCCGAACTATAATCTCGAAATAGGCAAGTGTACCTATCGAAATATAGTATAGGAAATTATCGTATTAGACTCGGGGCCTGTTGAGTACTCCTACTCACACAAATTTATATTATTTTATCGAATAATAAAATGAGCGAAATTAAACTATAGCTAGAAAAATAAAATAAAGGAAAACACTTGATCTAGACTCACTTTAAAATAAAATAAGCTTATCATAAAGGCAAACTTCTAGATTATCTACTTCAACTGTGGAGGTTCCTAAATTACGAAAACACCTCTCTCGAGAATACGCTCTCGACTAAACTTAGGTTGATCGATTAAGACCTCTCGGCCAGTCGAAACCCCTAAGCCTACTTTAGGAGGTGAACCCCTCTATTGGATTTCATTCCAATCCAGAAGAGTTATATCGTCCTCTCTCGAGGAGTGCAATCAACTCCCTTTATCTTTGAGTGATCTCCCCATGTCCGCAACCTCTCGGTCATTTAGGATACGGATCTTAGATCGAAATTGAAAGTAAAAAAATCAAAGATAAATCGCAATGATAACAAAAGAGTTTGACAAAAAGAAGCATTTTATTATATTGAAAAGTTTGTCATGATCAAGTAGTAATGAAGCTAGGTATACATGGAAAGATAAATAACTACAAACTTGAAATAGAAATACTAGAATTAAAGCCTACAAACTCTGAAATTGAAAAGTACATAAAGAAAATGCATAAAACAGGAAAATAATCTACTGAAACTACTCCTACATTGGCTCCCTAGCTCCCCCTCTATTCTTGAAATAATCTTGAATTTATAGGAAAAACTTCTGGATGGTCAAACCCTAGGTCACGCACGTGACCTAGGGTGTGTCAGGCTCAGAACAGCCATCTTGAAAGCCCTGGAACTTTGGAGGAGAAACTGCCAAAATATGTTAAATGACGGGTAACGCCCCTAGGTCACGCCTGTGACCTAGGGCGTGTCAGTTCTATTTCTGGAAAACCGTGGGAAGCTGAAAACGACGGGAGTAAATTGCTGTTGATGAAGACGTCACGCCCCATAGTCATGACCGTGACCATGGGCATGTCAGGCTGCAACGGAAATGTGGCGGCAATGGCAGGAATGACTCTACTTATCAGCTGTAAACGCACGCGACATGCCCTAGGTCACGCCCGTGACCTTTGGGTCACGGGAGTGTACTTGACTGTTCGACGTTCTTCGCTCGACGAGTTGAGCCCCTTGGTCATGCCTTCTGGTCATGCCCGTGACCCATAGGTCACGCCCGTGACCAGGGGCGTGTAGCTTTAAAATGTCTTGTCCTGCCTCTGAAATTCCTCTTTGGGTCACGACCACATGTCACGCCCGTGACCTGAAGGTCACGCCTGTGACATGGCCGTGAAAAGTTGATTTTTCCAAGATTGCTCTGTCTGTTCTACTGATCAGCCTAGCATGCTCCAATTTGTTATCTGCAGCCCAAATAAAATAGAAATAAGAAAATAAAGCATTTTAACACAAATATTAAAATAAACTAAATAAACTATTATAATTTATTAAATAAAAACTATATAAAAATAACTATAAAAAAGACTTATCAAATACCCCCATACTTAATCTTTTGCTATTTCAGAGCAAAACTATGAGAGCACTTATAAGAAATTAAAAAAGTTTTTAATTAAACTAAAAATTTATTAAATCAAAAGAAAGTTAAAAATTAACTTAAGGGATTCAAAAAATTTTAAGTCAAAAAATATGAAAGTAAAATGTGAAGAGCTAAATATTTAGGAAAATTTTCTCTAATAAAATAATTAGAACTCAAAATTAAGTATTTAGCAAACAAAATTAGATTAAAAATTATAAACACTTTTTCCATTAAAAAGAGACTTCAAGGAAAATCAAACCTCTACTTATGCTCTCTTACAAATTTAATTTAAATCTAAGCAATTATATTGGTTTTTGGGTTTGGAAAAAGGTAATTGAAGAGATTTTAGATTGGGGGTGATGAATTTTATCCTCTCACCCCACACAATTTTTTTCTTTTTGATATTTATTTTCTGTTTTTTTTTCTTCAAACAAAATTGCTTAGGAGTAATGAATTTTATCCTCTTACTCCTTTTTAGGGGGTTGCATATGTGTACCAAGGAATACTTGATTCCCCTGACATATGATCTAACCAAAAATAAAAATTTGCATATGTGTACCAGGGGATAATGAATTTTATCCTCTTATCCCCATGACATATGATCTAACAAGAAAGTTAAAGACAAGGGAAAGGCTAGCAAAAATTTAGATTAAATTAAAATAATGGAGAGCAACTATAGTAAATTAAAATTTCCTAAGGATCTTGAAGTATAAAGTGAAGATAATTAAAATCTAAAAATTGTTAATCTAAGTACTACAAAATTGAAACTAAATAAAATAAAAGAGAAAAAGGGCTAAATAGATTTCTCTAAATAAATTTTACTTCATAAATTTATTTCTTAAAATCAAATGACCTAAAAATTAAATTTAACTAACTTTGATGAAATAAAAGATTTAGAAAATCAAAAAATATTAAAATTTTTATAAATAAACTCAAAATAAATTTCTAAAAATCACAACGAGATTAAGTAGGGGTTTATTATATTTTTTGGAATTTTCTTTTTTTTTCTATTTTTTGTATTTTTTTGATAATAAAAAGAAAACAAAATTTTGTAATTTTTAAGATTTTTATATTTTTAAAATTTTTAAAGATTTTTTTCATTTTTTAATTTTTAAATAAAAACAATAAATAAAAATCCACCCCCATACTTAAAAATAAACATTGTCCTCAATGTTTATAAGTCAAGTAAGAGGGGAGAAACAAGAAGAAATAAATTTCAATTTTTTTAAAAAAACATTTTCTAAAAATAAAAATTATTAAAGATAAACAAGGGCTGTCTCCCAAGAGCGCTTTCCTTTTTCCCGTCTTTAAGCTAGACGGTTATTGTTAGAAGAATGGAAAATAATATTGAAGATGAAGGGGCAACTCCCTTAATTCACGCTTGGGTGAATACGCCGAAGACGCTCACCGAGCAACTCCTCCGCTTGCTTCTTGATTCTCCTTTTTTGAACATTTGACTTGAAAATGTAAATTCACATCCCCTATACATACCTGGGGCGATGTGAATTTTTGCAGATAAGCGACAAATGGATCGTTGACGATGTGTGATTGCAACGACTCATCATCTTCATGAAATTCATTTGTTAAAGAAAAATCAAAAGTAAGCGCGTCAGAAAAATCTTCGCAAGGAGGAGGTTCTTGCGAAGTTATATGATTAGGTATAGGTTGTGTATTTTCTAAAATAAAGTTGTTATCTAAAAGAAAAGTACTGGGCACTATATTTTCATGAATTTCAATTTCTAAAAATTCATAAGCGGAGGTTGAAAATTCATGAGGATAATGAAAATCGGGAGAAATAGGAGAAGAAACCTGTTTTTCTTCTATTTCACCTCGTGTGCCCATAACTTTAAAATATTCTTGATATAATAATTCTTCCTCCTCTTCCGAATAAGTCACCAAGGGGGCACATGAAGATTCATGTTCCGTACTAGGTGAACTATTTGGAGGGGTTGAATAATCATTAGAACAAGAAATAATTTATTCTAAATTTTGGGGAGGATCAACAATGAATTGCGTAAAGTCCCCAAAATTAGAAGAAAGTGATTATGGTGTGGTAAAATAAGAACAAAAATTAGGATCTAAATAATTGTTCTCATAACTCAGAATGTTTTCTGGTTTATCTTGCGAACAAGGAAAACAAACGTCCGAGGTAGAAGAAAAATTATTTAAACCAATATAAGTATTTTCGTTTAAATTCGAAAAATTATTTTCATGGAAATTAAAGGAATTGGAAAAATTATTTTTGTGAAAATAGAAAAAAAAATTATCATAAAAGTGAGAATAGTTAGTTTCATAATTATATTCAATTTTTTTTCATAAGGTAGCTGTGAATTACAATGATAAAGATAACAGTACTGACTTCGATGAGAACCACCACAATAATAACAAACACTTTGACGCTGTTTTGCGGCTTTCAAAATATCTAATTGATTTTGAAGCCTGACAATTTTAGCGGCCAATTGAGATAACTTTTTTTTAATGTAAAAAGAAAATAAAACAACCTTTACCTAATGGAAGTGAATGAAAAAGAAAATCAAAAGGAGAATTGGGGTAGAGAAAGAGAATGATAAAGGTAATAAAATTTGCGCTTTCTAAATATCAACAAAAAGAATACCCGTCAAAGGCGCCAAAAACTTGATGAGGAATTTCATTGTTTTAAAATTACATCCAAACTATAATCTCGAAATAGGCAAGTGTACATATCAAAATATAGTATATGAAATTATTGTATTAGACTCGGGGCCTGTTGAGTACTCCTACTCACGCAAATTAATATTGTTTTATCGAATAGTAAAATGAGCAAAATTAAACTATAGCTAGAAAAATAAAATAAAGGAAAACGCTTGATGTAGACTCACTTTAAAATAAAATAAGCTTATCATAAAGGCAAACTTCTAGATTATCTACTTCGACTGTGGAGGTTCCTAAATTACGAAAATGCCTCTCTCGAGAATACGCTCTCGACTAAACGTAAGTTGCTCGATTAAGACCTCTCGGCCAGTCGAAACCTCTAAGCCTGCTTTAGGAGGTGAACCCCTCTATTGGATTTCACTCCAATCCAGAAGAGCTATGTCGTCCTCTCTCGAGGAGTGCAATCAACTCCCTTTATCTTTGAGTGATCTCCCCGTATCCGCAACCTCTCGGTCATTTAGGATACGGATCTTAGATCGAAGTTGAAAATAAAAAATCAAAGATAAATCGAAACGATAACAAAAGAGTTTGACAAAAAGAAGCACATAATTATATTGAAAAGTTTGTCATGATCAAGTAGTAATGAAACTAGGGATACATGGAAAGATAAACAACTACAAACTTGAAATAGAAATGCTAGAATTAAAGCCTACAAACTATGAAATTGAAAAGTACATAAAGAAAATGCATAAAACAGGAAAATAATCTACTGAAACTACTCCTACATTGGCTCCCTAGCTCCCCCTCTATTCTTGAAATCATCTGGAATTTATAGGAAAAACCTTTGGAAGGTCACGCCCTAGGTCACTCCCGTGACCTAGGGCATGTCAGGCTCGAAACCGCCATCTTGAAAGCCCGGGAATGTTGGAGGAGAAACTGCCAAAATATGTTAAATGGCGGGTCACGCCCGTGACCTAGGGCGTGTCAGTTCTGTTTCTGGAAAACTGCGGGAAGCTGAAAACGACGGGAGTGAATTGTTGTTGATGAAGGTGTCACGCCCCATGGTCACGCCCGTGACTATGGGCATGTCAGGCTGCAACGGAAATGTGGCGGCAACGGTAGGAACAGCTCTACTTATCTTCTGTAAACGCACGCGACACGCCCTAGGCGACGCTCGTGACATTTGGGTCACGGGTGTGTACTTGACTGTTCGACGTTCTTCGCTCGACGAATTGAGCCCCTTGGTCACGCCTTCTGGTCACGCCCGTGACCCATAGGTCACGCTCGTGGCCAGGGGCATGTAGCTTTAAAATGTCGTGTCCTGCCTCTGAAATTCCTCTATGGGTCACAACCACATGTCACGCCCGTGACCTGAAGGTCACACCCGTGACATTGCCGTGAAAAGTTGATTTTTCCAGGATTGCTCTGTCTGTTCTGCTGATCAGCCTAGCATGCTCCAATTTGTTATCTGCAGCCCAAATAAAATAGAAATAAGAAAACAAAGCATTTTAACACAAATATTAAAATAAAAATAACTATAAATAAAGACTTATCAGTGCATTACTGATTCATCGTATGACGATCGTCGATCGTCGAGCGTAGATTCATCGAACATCATTGTTGCATGTGAGCGATACCCAATATCATCTGGCGATATCTTCTATGCGCATCTGTTATGACACGAAACATCACTCAAAATCCGTTAGATCTAGACCTGTGATACCTGGACATCATAAACACCCAAAGATTAAATACAAACGAGATTTGTTATTAGCAAACCGAAGAAGCGTGGAACGCATGCTTCAACATTGTTCTCACAATAACCTTGATTTGAAGAATTCTCCCTTGAACTATGAAGAATTGAGTTGTATTTCATAATGCTTTTAAGTTATGTGCTTGTTGTATTTAATTTTCAAGTACACACCAATGTCAGATTATAATGGGCCATCAAACACAGGACTATGCAATGTAATCCCATATTGTGTAGTACATGGTGTTGACTCATGTTTAATCTCTCTATTGGGGTATAATTCATTTTCAAGTGCGTAGGAATCAAGGAAAAGAATGCTTGTTGCGTTTAGGAAGAAACAAATATTTTTCTAAGTAAAAATCATCGAGTATACACGTGAAGTCTTATGTCATTCGTCGAAACATCACGTGAACACTCGTGGAATTCGTCGTTTTACTCGGGAAATTTCGGATGGTATCTCAAAATTTCTTCAAGAATGGCCAAGTAAAATTTGTCGAGTGTACATGTGAAGTCTTGTGTCATTCGTCGAGAGTACATGTAAACACTCGTGGAATACGTCGAGTATACTCATGTGGTCTAGTGACAGTTAAAAAAAAATTTCTTCTGGTCCAATTTTCTACTAAGTAAAATTCCTTGAATGAACTATTATAATTCATCGAGTTTTTTCGAGTAATTTGTCAAATGCTCTCATGTAATCTAGGTGATTTGCCTAGTGGTGTAAGTATGACACGAGTCATCTCGACGATTGGACTTAACGATTTTTTTGGTTCGATTTTTCTGACGGGTTCTGTTTTAAATGTCGACAATATATAATCTTGTGGAGCTTGTTTTGGAAGGAGATTTCTAGCCGTTGTAGAGGAATCATATATTTGTCGAGGATTACATTTCAAACGATACAGAATCACATGTAATCGAAAGAATCTCTTAACATAATTTTAATTTTTGAACGACTGAACTTCTTTCCGATCTATTGTTCTTAGAAATGATCAACCCGACGACCTAGATGTTCACGATCAACGATTACTCATGAGATCAAATTCGAAAAGATCATTGCTTTTAAGATTCTTCAAAGGTGTTCTTGATCTAGTCGGATTCCAAACTTATCAGATCAAGGTTTTCAAGTTTTCAAGTTTTCTACTTCAACCTTCATTTCAAGATGTACTATTTAAGAAGGAACAAGATTGAATCCATTCAGATCTGAAGAAGAAGATTGTTTTCAATCACGAAACATGAAAATTTATTTTTATTGTTGTAGGAAGTTTCTACTTTCAAGTTTGTAGATCCTTGTTTTTGGATCAAGTTTTAGGAGAGGTTATTCTATGAGTTTTAGGAGAATTTCTTTGAGTTCTAGGAGTTGAGGCTCCGAGGTGTAAGCTTGTGATAATCTAAGTTTTGGTGAAGTAGCTGAGTCTAGCCTAGACTGATAGATGGCAAGGCGGGTCAGTGGATGTAGCCATTCTAGGGAACCACTATAAATCCTTGTGTATGTGATGTGCTTCTATGTGCTTGTTTATTATTATCTTCTAATCCGCAAAAAGGCGAAGAACTCACATATTCACCCCACTCTAGGTGATTTAGGTAGAGAACTAGATACTTTCAAAACTATATGAACGAGCAATGTTGTTGATTTCATAACTTCTCCTCACCACCGTGCGGGATAGCGGGAGGTTAACTCACCTGTGAGGGGAAAAGCTCTGACACCAGCAATTCTGGGGTAAGGGAAAGGCCCATGACATTCGGGAAACTCTATAACCGGAAGCACTTCATGGTAAGTCAGGTGGAGGCCACGACAAAGGCTTGACGATCTCTAGCCTCTTCAATAGTGTATCTTGGAGCGACGAAGGTAGCAGGCTTCTTTATGGCTCAATGTCGGTACTCCAGCAGCTCAGACTCTGTCTCACTAAGGCAGTTGGCGAGGTAATCATTCTGGCTTCGGGATTCCCTTAGCTCCTATTTTAGCTTTTAGGTCCTTTCAGCCCACACGAGCTCAGCTGCCTGTGAAAAAGAGTTGACCTAGGTAAAGAGTCGACTCACAAAGTCAAAATAAAAACTCCTACCTCACTTGGAGCCTGTGGAGTGATAGTACGAGTACTCATGAGCTCATCCTTGGTCATCATGAGATCATTTTTATGGTGTCAAGCGTGGTCATCATTTCCCCCAGCTTGCATCTCGAGCTGAGAGCGCGCCTCACCATTTAGTGGAAGAGCTCATAGAGCACAAGAAAAATCGGCTCCCGTGATTCGCTAGCTCGTGGATGGAGGTTGCTGCCAACACCGTCACATCTTCCTGAATGTAGTGGCCGAATAGGATGTTGTATGCATTGTCATCGGCATCCTCGTCGTCCATCCAGGAATTGAGCCACGAGTTCAGGCTGACCCTGTGCTCTCCCTCATTCCACTAAAGGTGGGAGTCTCCTTTTAGATCTTTGGCATGCATTCACAACCCGAAGTTGATATGGTTGCGGGGAGATTCCTCTGATGCATTCCTTTTAGTTGAAACTTTTAGGCTCGGCTCGCGTTGGAGGTTGGTAGCATCGCCTTGGGCTGAGCCCTTAGCCGATTTTGAGCTACTTGGTCTTGGGCTCGACTAAGGTGGCATCTATATGGGGCACTTTGCCTTTATCCTTCAAAGGAGTCAAGGGGGAGACATCGGCTGGCCTAAAGGTTGTCCCGCCTGGTTGCAAGGTGAGATGATGACCGAGTTGTGGCCTGACGACAACAGACTTCATGTTCAAAGGGAGTGTCCGTGAACTTGCGAGGACAAATCAAATAGCATGCTAAGTGAGTTCACTTAAGAGGACCACAAGTGACTACATACCAGTACCTGGCAAGACGTAGGCGAGCTGGTCCTGACATCGCCGCAAGTACAAGACATCAAACTATTAGCCCTTCAGAATCTCGTAAAGCGAGAGCACATCACCCTCCACTTTAGGTGGCTTGAATGTGCTCTCCCTTCGCTGAATTGGCGCCACCGGTAGCGACCCGAATACACCTCACACAAATACAAACTTTTTAGTCCAATGATGGACTTTATTCAGCATCTTCACAAGCTTGATGCAGTCGATGGAGTAGAAGAAAATCCCATCAATGGTTGCCTTGAAATTCTAGATCTTACCGAAGGCGGTGAGGTCGAATGTACTTAATCCCCTCCTCATGCATATAGAACGCAATGGTGACCAGCTTGCTGATGTCATTAGAGTTCATCTACGCTCAAACTAGCCAAAAGTACTTAAGTACATGGACCACTTTAGGACACATGGGAAGTCGCAGTCCCGCCTTGAAGTTAGTAAGGGGAAACACGAGCTTGTCATTGAAGAATGTGTTGATTCCTTCATCAAGCAGAGGTCTCCTCGCCATGAAGCCCTTGGTAAGGTACTGCACCTTGAAGTTTTCGAGCTTGGTAGTGGTGGTTTTGTCCTTCGGAAAGTAGTGGTCAGCAAAGTTTGCGATGTAGTGCACGTGACTTTTCTCTCCCATTACTCAAACCATGTTGTCGAGAGAGGCGAATAGGGTTCTGGAAAAAAGAGAAAGTACGGGAGTTAGAGAGGGTGGAAGCGAACACTCAGCCATACCTCCCCCCCTCCCCCCCCCCGCCTATTTATAGTTTTTCCCCAATGAAGCAGGCAAACCCTCCCTCTTTGCGAGTTCCTCGCAACACTCACGAAAATATTAAATCGCTGATTGATACACTTGCTCTATCTATGTCGAAAATTAAGAAACGAATCTATAAACAACATGTATCGGAATAAAAATCCTTTCCAATACATGAAATCCCTTTACTCGGCAATTATGTGTGAGTACAATACTCAGGCGCTACGAAGGCGACACAACGCAAATCAGTGTGAGTACAAAGATAGGCAAAAAGAGCAAATTTTACAAAATGGTTCAGGAAGGGGAAGAAAAAAAGAGTGTAGAGTGAAGCACACCTCGACCCGTCATGCATGGGCGGGCAGGATGGTGCACTATCCAAGCGATGCCTCTGTCCTCATGGACGTGATCTTAGGCTCGCCGAAAAAGATCAACCCGTTGGCGCATGTGTTCCTCTAGTCTATTCGCCTCACCAATGGTGTCAGCAACCTGGCCGAATTTGTATAGGTGATCTTCGTTAGCATTCTACCGAGTCTCCAAGTCATATATCCTCTCTTCAGCATCCAGCATTCGTAAAAAGAGCCCATCATTACCCTGCAGCTGTACTTTATAATATTCAAGCACCTACACTCGACCTCGGAGCTCGCCAAGTCCTTAACTAGTCTCCTTCTGATGCAGGGTGATGAAGGCCTAGTTGTAAGCTAAAAGCACCCTGATTAGGAACGAATGAAAGTCAAATTTTTCCACAGTCAGGTCGGCCATCAACTCATGAAGCGAGCTAGATATCCGGGGAGGAGTCATATCGGGGTGGGGGGGGAGGGGTTCCCAATGATGAGAACTCGCTTGAAAGGGCATACTTTGTAACTATAGAAGAGGAATTAGGGTAAATACGAGAGAGAAATGAGGGAATTTAGGGGTTACCATGGGGAGAGTTAGTGTCACCCTCAGTGAGGCGGGGCAGCTTTATCTTCAATGACTTCTCACTAGTACGGGGGTGTGACTCGACTCGCCCACCTCGAGATGGCGAGGTGAGATCACGAGCCCAATATTGGGCAATAGAGGTAGTGATGGCTGAGCCCCATTGTGTGCAAGGTAGGCACGTTGTCCCGTAGTTTGCTCGCCCAGTGATCCC
The DNA here is from genome assembly GCA_039583875.1 of Platanthera guangdongensis. Lineage (NCBI taxonomy): Eukaryota > Viridiplantae > Streptophyta > Magnoliopsida > Asparagales > Orchidaceae > Platanthera > Platanthera guangdongensis. The sequence continues at coordinate 156,740,207 of CM077152.1, forward strand.
CTATGAGAACGCACCACGGAAAATGGAGGATCTCTTCCAGGCTCCCATGGAATCGGGAGGGCAAGAATCCCACACCAGGAATGGGTGGGAAAGACTGTTCCTTTACTTTAGAAAGCTTAAATGTTTCCATCTTCATACCGCCACTATCCTTCAAAGTTGTTAGAGCCACTACAATGGTGGCATCATCATTGATAAGTGGAATCCGAGAAAGGTTTGATCAATGGCATATAAACAAAGCAAGGTACGATGGAGCTATGTACCATGATGGTGGAGGGTCGACTATCCAGGGGAAGCTAACCTACATCGCCGGCCGGTACCACCATTCCCAGGGATGACACACGCTGTGAGGATGTCGCAAAAGACGCCAAGCCAGATGGGGCCGGGAACTTCACGCCGGCTTGGTGTTCACATGCTTAACCGGATTCATCAACTTGAGTTCTCACCTACACTTCGGGAGAGGCATGTCGATGAGATCGAATAGGACTACAACCTCAGTGTCGTCCCAATCAAGCAAGTCCATGATGATTAGGGTAGCAACAGGTTGACAGAGAATTGTCTTGAGGAAAGTCATAGCCTTCCCCCCGTATTTATAGAGCCAGGAAGGGGTCGTGATGCAGCCAGAAAGGAAACGTCTTGGGATCCCCAAATTATGGTTGGATGATTTCTTTCCGACCTCTACAGAGCTCTCAAAGAAGCGGGGATTTATGTTGAAAACCGAATACCAGTTTAATGGAGTTTATACTCGGAGAGAATAGTTCAAGTTATTCAGCCTGTAGTCTGGTGCAAGATTTATTAGTTTAAGCTCGGATTTAGCCCTTACTAGTTAGCGGTTGGTTACATACACTTAGATTCGGTGAGTTGCAGCAAGGAGGTCCTGCCACTCACCTAAAAGCGCATATCGTGTCTTCTCCTCCCAAAGCCAAACGCTGAGCTCGATACCTTAGATGGCACAGAACGAGATCTCTCCAAAAATCTGGAGCTCAAGGAGGCTCATTCTGCCTCTCTAAGGTGCTTTGAGAGTGAAAGTCTTTGTTTTCAAGAGTAGCTAAACACCTAGAGGGGGGGGTAAATATGTTTTTTTGTATTTTTTAACAATATTTTTACTATGGTGAGTTGTGATTTAGTTTTGGGTTAGCTTTCAAGATCACACAACAACAGATAGGATATTTATAGTTGTTCCACAAGGTCTGAGTACATCCACTGTACCTCCCACCTTTCTAACAATGTGTTCAATAAGGCCAACTTCTCCAAACTCAACTCCAAGATCTTACAACATAGATCTCTCAGGATCTCTCAAACTCATCAAAGTCCTACCTCAGGCCCAAGGCCCTATAACTCAGAGCAGATGATGCTCCTACAGCTCATTGATCCATTGATCACCTACCTCATACTTTAATCAAAATCCTACAACTCAGGCTAGGAGGATAGCCCTACACTCAGATCCACAGGAGGATCCTATACTTAGTGAATGAATTCACGTATAGATCAAGCACACAAGCCCTGCCTCAGAACCATAGAAGTATCCTATACTCAGCCTTTATAAATTAGTCTTAAAACTCATATTAGCTAAGATTCTATAGAAGAAATGTTATTTGTTGTTGATAATTTGACTCTAAAGAAATGATCTCTCAGTCTGCCTCTTTCTGAACTGAGAATACTCAGTACTCTAACTTTCATAGCACCAAGAATGGATCTTCAAGAATATTCTGCTTGTGCTGTAAAATGACTCGGGAAGAAGTCTTCCTGAACTTAGCTATTGAAGGTAAGGCTATTAGCAGCAACCAGGTTGAACTTCAGAACAACAGTTAGAGAGTTTTCCTCAAGATCTGCAACTCTGTTGAGAGGAAGAAGATGAAGCTCAAAAATCTTTTTCCAAAAAGTTTAGTTCCTTTTCCTCGGAACTCTGAATAAGTATTCCACCGTCCAACAACTCTCTAAGAAGTATGAGTAAGAGCTCCATCCGTCACATGAAATATAACAGAAGGTCCGACCGGGGCCCCACGCCATATTCCACAGACAGTCGGGGACATTACTTATGAATATCAAAACCAGTATACTCATCCTAACTCAAAGCTTTCTAGCGGAAGCATTCGGGATTAAACTTGAACTCATTAGCCAGGAATGTCCACTATATATATATAAACCACCACATTTATATATATCTCACTGGAATGTATACAAAGTACACCAAAGTGTTTTGCCTGAAGGCCTTACAAGTTTTCTTCATACGTGTGGATTACATACATCGGCACGCAGGCCAGCCACACATGAAAATCATAAAACATTTCCTTATTTAGCCTTCGAGGGTCAGCATAGCAGCAGTAACAAGGGCTTTAGCCCGCTATTTTTCGTTTGGCTCTCCAGCACTTGCATGGGGATCATCCACCGTAACAGTGAAAAATAAAACAACAGTCAGTATTCAGCTGACCAATTTATAATGACCCTACCTCTTACCAGGGGCAGCAGTATTCCTTCCCTGTAGGCATAGCATTTCAAAAGCAGATATATCACAAGAACGTGCACTCATGCACAGTTCAACATATCACAAACGAATGCCTCAGCGGCTAAACAATTCGTGCACTCATGGCACATATTCGGTGTGCCAAAGTGTCAGGCCCCACCACCATTTCCAACGGCAACCTTGAGCATTTCGCTCCACGACCTACACCCAGAGACTTTAGTCTTAATGGCATGCATGCCTAAGACTCTCATTATGTGTTACAACGAATGCCCAATAACCCGGGCAACTCAAGTTGACAACCATAACGTGGAGACATGTCATCCTTTACCCGTTACTTAAATCGCCACAAATGATGCGTGACGGCTTCTCCCTTATCCGTTCGGCATGAAGCCTTTTAAGAGCTCATAGCTCACAATAACCACAATGTCCACCAAGTACTGGCTTCACCATCACAAAGGGAGTTAATGCCAGCGTTCATCACAATCGCTTGGAGGGATCCACGGAACTCTCTTTTTGCGTCGAAACTCAACCCAAACCCTGCAACAACCTGCAGTGCTAGAAAAATGATATTTCACATCACAACTAGGTCTTTATGAGCTATAGCCTTCGGCGACATCCACTATCGCCCGGCGATATCAACAGTTTCCACAACTGTGCTTTCACCTTGGTATTTTCCTGAAGATCCTCTCCAGTACTTCCTGTTACTCCAATTTACAGGCATAAACCACAGATTCCGTAAAATAATTGGTTATACGTGGAGTCTTCTCTGGTTCACAAAATAAAGCATCACTAATCCAGACCAAACCTGTCCAGATGGGCTTTAGACACCATGCCTATTCTGTACCATACATTTCGGATCTAGATGTAAGACCTTTTTGGGATATCAAGAACCAACACAATGGAAATCACTTAATATTCCACCTTTTGGTGGGGGAAATCCATACATATGCCATATCAAGGACTTCACATGTACAAGGAAGAAAGATCGCTACCCTTGTAGTTCTCTTCGGAGCCATGGCGAAACTTTTCTCCGCAGATGGAAAGAAGCACGTCGTTCTCCTCTTCGCGGATCTATCCTCGGATCTGGCCTCTGACCACAGGATCTCCTTCAGCGAACTCACAAAACTTAGTCAAGCACTTCCTTAGCTTCTTCTTCCTTTTTACTCAAGGGAAACCAAGAAATGAAGAGAGAGAGAGAGAGAGAGAGAGAGAGAGAGAGAGAGTAAGAGAGTGAAAGAGAAGGAAACCTCCTTCCTATTATTTTCTGGTTAAGGATTAATCTCAGCCACATGATCTCTCATTCAAAACAAAGCAAAGGCCAGGATTTGAGTAAACTCGTCAACTTTGGTGATATCGCCTGGCGATATCGACTGCAGCCACTTCGCAATATCGTTCACCGCTTTGACCGCTTTGACCCAGGTCAACCACCGCTTATTGGCCGCTTAACATCCAATCCGACACGTATCATACTCCACATGGTACTATCGCCTGGCGACACCCACTGTCTCCCATGATATCACGTCACTCAATGCTTTCAGGCATCGAATGCGTTGAGAGTGTCGAGAGCGTCGAATGCTGACTCAATGCTTTATTGCTATCGCCATCCAGCAATACCCACTATCGCCCATCGTTAACAAAGTAAGTAACTCACTCAACGCTTCTAGGCGTCGAGTGCCTCAAGCTCACTCAATGTTTTATGGCATTGAGTGCAATCACTATCGCTGTTTGGCGATACCCACTATTGCCACTCGGCGATATCAGTTCGACGATTTGTCGAAACCGTTGAGTTCGTCGAGTGCGGATTGACGAACGCCGCTATCGCCATCAGGAGATACCCATTGTCGCTCGGTGATAGTGACAAAAGTTCTGCTGTAAATTTTGGGGTGTTACAACCCTCCCCTCCTTACAGAAATTTCGTCTCGAAATTTTATTATAACTATAAGGACAACAACAACTTTTTATTCATGAAAACAATGTTATAACAACTTACACAAATAACTCGGGATATTCATCACGCATGGTATGCTCACGCTCCCATGTTAGCTCTTCACAGCCACAGTTGTCTCATCTGACTTTGAGCATCCCGATTATCTTGTTCCGCAGCTGCTTAACCACTTTATTCCTCGATTCGAATGGATCTAATCTTCATCGTTAGCCCAGATTCGACTGGTACGTGATCATTTGCAATTACTTGAGCTAGTTCTTTCACGGCTTTTCGAAGCACTGATATGTGGAACACATCATGCAATCCACTAAATTCTGCCGAAAGAGCTAGCCGATAGACAGCTTCTCCAACTCGTTCCATGACTTGAAACAGACCAAGATACCTCAGACTTAACGTTTTCAAGTGTCGAATCCTGGAAATGCCCTTAAAGTGTTTTATTTTCGAATATACCCAATCGCCACCCACAAATTCCATATTTTGGAGCTTGGCGTTGTAGTATTTGGCTTGCCTATCTTGAGCCATTTCCAGCCACTCTCGAATAGAGCGTATAGTCGAATTTTCCTCTTCGACTTCCTTACGCTCGTAGAGCTTTGACAAGCTTGTTTCCGCCCAAGCTAAGGGTGTATGACATTTTATACCATACAAAGCTTCAAATGGTGTCATATTTATACTAGCTTGATTGCTATTATTGTAGGCGAACTCCACCATATAGAGATGATCTTTCCATCTATTTCCAAAATCCAAGGCGCACATTCAGAGCATGTCCTCCATCATTTTGTTTGGCCTCTCAGTTTGGCCATCCGTTTGTCAATGAAAGGTCGTACTAAATTGTAATTTTGTCCCCAACAACTGATGGATTAGCCTCTAATCATTCGAAGTGAAGCGCCCGTCTCGATCACTTACGATGCTACGGGGAACACCGTGTAATCGTACTATTTGTTCAACATAAAGCTTTACCAAAACTTCCCCTGAATCATCCCTATTATTCCGAAGGAAGTGAGCCACTTTAGTCAACCGGTCCACGATCACCCAAACCGAATCATTACCGCATTGAGACCTCGACAAACCATACACGAAATCCATGGAAATATCATCAAACTTCCATTCCGGAATAGTTAGCGACTTCAGTAAACCTACAGGCTTCTGGCATTCATCTTTCACTAAGGCACAAGTCTGATATTTAGCCACGTAAAGTGCTATGTCTTTCTTCATGTCCGGCCACCAGAACAGCTTTTTCATGTCTTTATACATTTTTGTACTCCCTGGGTGAATTGAGTACTTTGTAAAATGAGCTTCATACATCAATTCATCTCTTAACTTAACCATATTCGGGACGCACAAATGACCATCTTTTCGCAAAAGGCCGACATCCCAGGGGAATTGGCCATTTACTCCATCCACTGCATAGCGTTACAAACTTTAATCAAGTTCTGTTGCCTATCGGACCCTATCCGCAAGGTCATATTGTACCTCCGTCCAGGTCAAGCACACATTTGCTGTGGAATTCTTGTCAACACAAGAAATCTCTAAAGCTTCCAACTCCTGGATCAGACGCTCATCAGGCATGTGCAACCAATTTGCCCTTGCTAGAATCCTCTGACTCAAGGCATTTGCGACCATATTTCCCTTACCGTGAGTATAGTGTATTTGGAAGGTGTAGTCCCCGAGGAACTCCAACAACCTTCATTGTCGCATGTTCAGATCCTTCTGATCCAAAAAATATTTTAGGCCCTTATGGTCTGTGAATATATCCACCTTCATGCCATATAAATAATGACGCCACAGTTTAAGTGCAAAAATCATCGCCGCCAACTCCATGTCATGGATGGGATAATTCCACTAATGTACTTTCAACCGGCATGAACCATAACCGAGTACCATGCCAAACTGACGAAGAACCCAGCCTACACCGCTCCCTGATGCATCACTATAAATTTCAAAGCAATCCGTACCACATGGAGACGTCAAGATGGGCGCCGTAGTCAAGCGACTTTTTAGCTCTTCAAAAGCCCGCGCGCACTCCGGCGTCCAAACGAACTTCTGCTGCCTCCTCATGAGTGTGGTAAGCGGCAAAGCGATCCGTGAAAAGGTTTCTACAAAACGTCTGTAGTAGCCCGCCAGTCCAAGGAAACTCCTGAGTTCAACCATTGAAGACAACACTGGCCACTCCCGAATGGCTTTTATCTTTTACGGATCCACCGCAATGCCATCTCCACTCACCACATGGCCAAGAAAAGCCACTAACGACAGTCAAAACTCACACTTTGAGAACTTGGCATAGAGCTTATTTCGCCTCAGGGTGTGCAACACCATCAGTAAATGGTTCACATGATCTTCTTCAGACTGAGAGTACACCAATATGTCATCAATGAAGACGATTACAAACAAATCCAAGTACTCTTGAAATGTTCGATGCATTAAGTCCATGAACACTGAGGGTGTATTACAAAGCCAAGACGATATTACATTGAACTCATAATGCCCGTAAAGTGTTCCAAACGCTGTCGTGGGAATGACACCTTCCCGAATCCTCAACTGATATTAACCCGACTTCAAGTCCAGTTTAGAATAGACGGTTGATCCCACTAGCTATTCAAACAAGTCATCGATTCGAGGTATTGGATACTTGTTCTTCTCTGTCAGCTTATTTAACTCGCGATAGTCGATGCACAACTGCCAGCTACCGTCCTTCTTTTTCTCAAAGAGAACAGGTGCGCTCCAAGATGACATACTTGGGCGTATATAACCCTGTCCCAACAACTCTTGTAGTTGCACTTTCAGTTCCACCATATCCTTTGGCGCTACTCGATATGGCGAGTGGGCCACAGGTTTTGCACCTGGTACCAACTCTATCAAGAAATTCTCCCGCTGTGGTGGTAACCCCAAAAGTACCTTTAGAAACATATCAGCAAACTCCGAAACAATCGGAACATCACTCACACTAGCTTTTGGCTCAACACCCTCAATAAATGTGAAGAACAACTCCGCATCTTTCCGAACAGCTTTGACCACTTGGATAACAGACATCAATGTCTTGCTCGATCCTCTCATACAAGCGAATGTTGTCTCTTGTTCGATGTTTTTCTTCAGTATGACCTCCTTTGAATTGCTATATATATAGGCACGCTATTCCGAGAGCCAGTCCATACCAAAAATCACATCAAATTCCTATATCGGTAGCAGAGATGCTTCCAATCCAAAATCCTGACTTCCTGTCCATACTTCCACAAAGCAAGCCCTATCTGCATGCATCACACATCCATTTGGTAATAACAATTTCACATTATCTGCCACCATACAAATCAGTACACCGATCCGTGACACGAAGTCCACAGATAGAAATGAATGCAAAACACCCGTATCGAACAGTGCTCTCGCTGAATAATCCCGAATCAGGACAAAGCCTAAGACAAACACATCATACACAAGCTACATATAAGGAATGAAGTATCAAAATCAATAACAAAGTATCTTAACTCTTACCTTTGACGACGTCACTTTGCTTTATGGCCTCATGTTGGCCAAGATTATATACTCGGGGCTGCGCCTGGGATGCAGAGGATTCCACCACTATCTTTCCCTTTTCCGCATAAGTTGCTCCTGTCTTCTTAACACCCGCTGGAGGACCAAATTCGACATTCACGGGCAAAATGTCCTGGCTTGCTCCGGGTATAATAAGTACGTGGGCCTTGCCCAGAAGTTGCTCCGGATGCAACAGTAGAAGGATCCTGTCTAGAAGACTTCGATCTCTAACCCCATCTCTTGCGGTAGGGCGACTTTCCCGGGTGCAACGCTTTGAACTCAGGCTTTGTCATAGCCAAGTCCCTCTTACCCTAAACCCGCTTCATGTCTTTCTCCAACGCACGGACCGTATCCACCAACGCTTGAAACCCCTGGTTCACCAAACTCGAGAGCAGGAATTTTAGCTCATCCCGCAACTCTTCATAGAAACTATCGGTTTTACGCTCTTCATCAGCAAAGATAGTTCCCGCATAGCATCCCAACCGAGTAAACTCATGCAAGTAGGTATCAACACTACTTTCTCCCTGAGTTAGATGCTAGAATTCATTCTCCTTTGCTATGCGCTGAGACGATGACAAGTGCTTTGCCAAAAACAGTCTCGAAAACTCCTCGATTGAGACGTCTGTCACTTGTCTTCCTGCCAAGTGGTGCAGCTCTATATCATCCCAACAAAGTCGAGCCTCTCCTTCCAATAAGAAAGTAGCAAAGGTTACTTTTTGTTCTTCCTCCATCCTTATCACTGTCAAAATCCTCTTGACGTGCGCATGACAATCCTCTGCTTGCGTTGGAAATCCCGCCATCATAAACGTAAGAGGACTGAAACCCATAGGTCCCAGGATCGAAACCAGGATCTGATGTAACACCCCCTATCCGTCGCATAGCATATAACAGTAGGTCCGGCCGGGGCCCGACGCCATATACCACAGACAGACCGGGTGGTTACTTTTGGAAACCATCCAACCAATCGCAACGTCCTACACAGAGCATTCTAGCGGAAGCATTTATAAAAGTTGTAAACAAAGAACCCAGCATTAGAGCACGAATGTCCACTAGTACGAAAATAGGAATGTTATTACAAAATACTCAAAACAAGCCTTAAGGCCATACAAAGTGTTTCACTTGAATATTACATGTTTTACAAACCACGGCACGCAGGCCGGTCATACATGAATAAAGCAATAAACATTTCCATTTGGGCCTTCGAGGGCCGGCTTCGCAAAAAGGGCTTTAGACCGCTATTGACCGCTTGGTCCAGCTGCACCTGCAAGCAACAAACCACCGCACGGTGTCAAAACAAGGCAACGGTCAGCAATGCTGACCAAATTATAACGATCCCGCCCCCAACTCGGGTCGGCGATGCTCCATCCCTGCATTTCATTAGCATAAGCGAGCCATAAATATAACCATAGCCATTTCATCACAGACGTTGGCTCATACGGCCACACGTCCCGTGCACTCAGGGAACATTCTCGGTGAACCGGTCGATGTCACGTCAATTAAAGCCATTAACATTCCGGACTCACCACCGCCACTTAGACGGCCAAACCTATGAGCAATTTGTCTTCCTGGCCTGGGTCACGACAATTCCAGCCATTGACCGCCGAAGACTCACATCTATGCCAACGGCAAGTGCCACGTAACTTTAGGTCTCTTTAACCGAACGACATAAAGCGGGTACGGTTCCATCTAACCCGTGCTCACATCGCAACGACAATTTAAGCCATTTGCGTGGGTCAAACTTTCACGAGTCCCATTCTATCGCAAGTCACATAACCCCGTTATGTTCAAGTTGGCTCTCAGGCCACCAAGTTGGCAAGATCTCGTATCCGCCCAGTTTTCCGGGTGCACCTTTGGTTAGTCCCCAAGGCTCCCTGCTGCAATCTACCGCGTAGAAAACCCGAAAAACAACCAATAGCACGGAGTCTTCTCCGGCCTTATGCAATGCAACATCACCGATCCAGACTAACATGTCCGGGTAGGCTTCACACATCATGCCTATGTCCGTTCTCGCATACGGATGCTAAACAACGGGACTTTACATATCTACCCGAAGGAACGCCTCCAACTCTCTGCAAACTCGTGAGAGCGGGCTTCCTATGCTAGGAAAGAGAGCTATTCGTGCTCAAGATGAGGATCGTTACCCTTGCGTTCCTCTTCGGCGCCATCAAAAAGTAATCTGATAGAAATCACCGCACTAGCGTTGCCTCCGTGGATCCGGAGTCGGCTTGCGATTCGGAGCTCCGAAGCTCCTCCAATGGCGGATCTAGCTCTTCTTCTTCCCTTAGCTCTCCTCTCTCTCCAAGGACTTAGAAAGAGAACAAGGTAAGAAAATTGATGGATTTCTAAGTCAACCCACGGGTATATCCCTTCAGGAACATCCCCCAACCGTTGGATCTCAAAACAAGGAAACGAACGGCTTTGATTCGGGGCTGAAATGCCCAATCTGGACCGAACACGGCCTGGCACACGCCCGTGTCCAGGGCCGTGTACCGCATTCGCCGTCAAAATCGAATCACCTGGAACCTCACACGGGTATCGAACACGCCCGTGTTCGACCTGACACGCCTGTGTTCCACCTGACACGGCCATGTGACCGGCCGTGTACCCCATGAATTTTCCCCATTTTCAACCCGAGCACTGCACGGGTTCTAGGACACGCCCGTGTCCTTGCCCGTGTCACATTGACATGCCTGGACCCCAGGCCGTGTACACGGGACACTTCGTCGAGGGAAGATCGACGACTTGATGACACGGCCTTGGACACGCCCGTGTCCTAGGCCGTGTGCCTTGGCTCGACGATCGTCGAGTGAATCTCGACGACTCCCCGGGACGATCGTCGACACGGGTCGACACGCCCTGCGACACGCCCGTGTCGCAGGCCGTGTTCCCATTCTTGACGAATCGTCGAGTATATCTCGACGACTCACGGCTAAGTGTCGACACGGGTCGACACGCCCTGCGATACGCCCGTGTCGCAGGCCGTGTGCCGACTCTCGACGAATCGTCGAGACAATCTCGATGACTTCGCGGCTAAGTGTCGACACGGCTCGACACGCCCTGGGACACGCCCGTGTCCCAGGCCGTGTGCCTGCTGCCAGAACCCAAACTGGCCCAAAACGTCACCCCTTCGCTCCTTTGAGTTTCGGGGCGTTTCATCTGATACCAAATTGTAACACCTCCATTTGTCACATAAAATATAACAGAAGGTCCGGCCGGGGCCCCACACCATATTCCATAGACAGTCAGGGCCATTACTAATGAATATCAAAACCAGTATACATATCCTAACTCAGAGCATTCTAGCGGAAGCATTCAGGATTAAACTTGAACTCATTAGCCATGAATGTCCACTATATATATAAACCACCACATTTATATATCTCATAGGAATGTATACAAAGTACCCAAAATGTTTGGCCTTAAGGCCTTACAAGTTTTTTCATATGTGTGGATTGCATACATCGGCACGCAGGCCGGCCAGACATGAAAATCATAAAACACTTCCATATTTAGACTTCGAGGGCCAGCATAGCAGCATCAGCAGTAGCAAGGGATTCAGCCCACTATTTTCCGTTTGGCTGTCTAGCACCTGCATGGGGACAATCCACCGCAACGGTAGCAAACAGAGAAACGGTCAACATTCAGCTGACCATTTTATAACGAACCTACCCCTTACCCGGGCAGCGGTATTCCTTCACTGCAGGCATTGTTGAAGCCAAAATCTGACTTCGAGAAAAGTTCGAAATTCAGGGGTGTACCCAACACCTACTCGCCCCATGCTCTGTCCTTCGACTGGATGTGAAGAACAAGAAACTAACCCAAAGCCTCGGCAGGGATGTCCCACCGCTTACCCAGAAGATCTCTGAGAGCTTCCCCTCCAAAGGCAAAAGCTGGGCTTGAAGCTCCTCAGAAAGCACAGGAAAACTCTTAAAATCCCGGGAAAAAAGTGCTTCTGAAAAACTCCTATGGGACTATTTATAGTTTTCTGAGTTGGATCTGTAAATACCCACACTGAACTGACCTGCAAATACCAAAGTACCCTTGGTTGGGTCTGCCAACAGCCAAACTCCGTTATTCTGAGGAGTTATATGCAGACCACCAATGGCAACATGGTAAAAATTACCCGGGGTAGAACAGTAAAATCCCCCATGGGTATAGAATTGTCAAAATGGCCCTCTCTCTATATGGCGAGTAGGGAAGCACCCAGCGACGAGATGAACCCTCCTGGCCATCTCGCGGGCATCCTTCGCCATGGGGTCCTCTCACTATTAAGGGCCTACTTGCGCCCCAAAAGAGCGTCTCACCCACTAAGTAAACCACTGGTCTCGCCTCCTGCGAGTGGACCACGTGGTACCACTCGCCTATCCAGTACCTCTTGTCAGCTTCTGCTGCTCGCACCTTGAGGGCCTCTCGCGAGCCCGAGGTTGTACACAATCCCTACTATTTTCGAGGTTGTTTAAAGCTCGAAAAGAAAGTCCAACCGACGGTCGTGTCATTAAAGCGGGTTTGAGGCGTATTTATCAGGGAATCTTTGGTGAGGCCCTCCATCGAAGCCAATAAATATAGGGTTCCTACACCAAATGGGGAATGCCCATTTGTCAAACTTCCTCCTTTCCTTGACTTTACCGCAACCATGTCTCATAGCCAGAGTTTTCGCGAGCGCCTTGCAATGGTGCGTAAATAGAACAAGGCCAACGTGTCCGCTTTTACCTCAACTTTAGTTCTCCCCTACCCCCTTTACCGCCCTCTCCGTCTCGCCTGAAGAGGGTAAAGACAGGTGGCCCCTCCTCCCTTACCGAGGAGCCATCTCGCGTAGTCCTGGAAACCTGCCCCACTCCTCCTCCCGCATCTCCTAGAGAGAAGGAGGTGAGCTCTCGCTTTTGTCCATGTTACTCCTTCAATATCTGTATATGGCTTTTTATTATATGTTTCTTCAGGGAGCCCCCGTAGCTCTACAGAACCAGGAAAGTCCGCGAGATGACACCGTCGTCCTCCGCGAAGATTCTGACTCGCAACAACCTTCCACTCCTCCATCTACTCCTCCCAGCGAGAGGAGGGAAGACCCTTCCCAGGCCGCCGGGACCTCCCGTCGTCCTGGTAAAAAACCTTCCCTCCCGCTTCTCTATCCCACTCGCTACTCCCACACCCTCCTGCGAGAGCCTCTCTCACCCTGCCCCTCCACTCCTTGCGTAGGCATCCAAGCCAACTCACCCGCTGAGGAACTCTTTAGGCGAATCACCATCTCGCCTCCTCCTCCTATAGACGGGATTGAAGACTACCTAGGAGACCCTACGGACCCGGTGGAGATGAAGAGCAAGACGGCCGAGTTGTTCAAGAAGCACACACATATCATCCATTCGATAGCGCAGGACAAGCAGGCGGCGGATAGGCACATCGGCTGGCTGGAGAACGAGTGCGCACGCTTGTCTTACGAGGTTGGTACCGAGATAGATGTCGATGGGACCGACCCTCAGGCCATCATCAGCGAGATCGACATGAAGCTTCGTCTCGCTCAGTGTGGGCTGGACGCCGTTCGCACCTTCACTAGCCGAATAGGCCGCCCTGCGCGGGAGCTTGCGGTGGCTACTGGAAATGGTTCAAGTATTAAAGGCCATCTGTGTAACACCCCCATCTGTCGCATGGCATAACAGAAGGTCCAGCTGGAACCCGACGCCATATACCACAGACAGTCGGAAGGGATACTAAATGAATAATCAAACCAACCAATTAAGACTACTCGTCCTAATCACAGAGCATTCTAGCGGAAGATTTAAAGTTGAAAGAACCCAAAATTAAATCCATCAATATGAATGTCCACAGCTACAACAACAGGAATGAAACCCAATACACAGAAATGGGTACATGGCTTATGGCCTTACAATGTTCACTAAATAAAGAGTGTTTTACATACATCGGCTCGTAGGCCGGCCACACATTATAAATATAAAAACAGCTATTCTACGGCCTTCTAGGTCCAGCACAGCAACATGGGCTCCAGCCCTCTATTTGGCGCTCGGCTCCGCAGCACCTGCAAGCACATACCACCGCACGTGGCAAATAAAGCAACGGTCAGCTAAAAGCCGACCAAATTATAACGACCTCGCCCCTTACTCGGGACGGCGGTGCTCTTTCCCTGCATAACATTAGCCCAACAATATATAGCGCAATTATAATTCGCCACAGGTGTAGGCTCGCACGGCCAAACACCCCGTGCACTCAGGGCACATTCATGGTGAACCCTGACCCATCAGTGCATTCACCACCACCCCCAGGATGGCAACAACATGTGAGCATTCAGCCTTTCTGACCACCGTCTAAGGCTCCGACTATGCCAACGGCAAGTCCCCGTCTTCGGGTCTCTCGTACCGAACCACATAGCCTAGGTCCAATTCCACTTGCCCGTTGCTCACATCGCATGTCCAATTTAAGTCCTTTGCGCGGGCCAAGCTTCTCTCGGATCCCAAATTTTCCAAAACAATCTCATAACCCAGTTATGATCAAGGCCGGTTCCCATACCGCCAAGTTAGCAGAACACATTTCTGCTCAGTTTTCCGGGTGCGCCTTGAAGCTAACCTCCAAGGATCCCTGCTGCAATCTACCGCGTAGAAACCCGAAAAATCCAAAGCACGGAGTCTTCTCCGGCAAAACCACATCAAATACAACATCACCGATCCAGACAAAACACATCCGGGTAGGCTTCACACACAATGCCTATGCCCGTACTTACGATTCCGGGCTCTATATGCAACACAAGGGGGACTATTCATATCAACCCTAAGGAACACCACGCACTCGCCGCACACTCGCAGGAGCGGGGTTCCCTATGCAAAAGAAAGAACTTCAAACGCTCAAGTTGAGAATCGTTACCCTTGTAGTCCGTTTTGGCGCCATGGAAAAACTACGCGGTTAGAACTCTTCGCAATGACCTTCCCTCCACGGATCCGCTCTCCGATTTCGAAAAGGTGCTCCGATTCTCCGCCGGCGGCCGGAAACCTCCTTCTTCTTCCTCTTCTCTCTCACTTTGGAAGGGGAGAACTTTGGAGAGAAAATAGGGAATTAACCTCCTATTCCCGGCATAAAATAGAACAGGGACTCATCTAAGCCGTCGGATCTAAATTAAAGAAAACAAATGGCTCGGATCTGCCCAAAATTCTCCAGACCTGGGCCGAACACAGCTTGGCACACGGCCGTGTCCCAGACCATGTGCCTCGATCCAGGCACGATCGTCGAACTGAGAAACGCACACGGGCCAAGACACGCCCGTGTCTGACCTGACACGCCCGTGTCAGGTTCCTCGACACGCCCGTGTTCGTGGGCGTGTCACGCATAACCGCCACGGCAACGGACACGACCCAATAGGACACGGGTAGGGACACGGGTTGGCACACGCCCGTGTCGGATGACACGCCCTTGTCATCCGGCCGTGTTTCTGGCCGTGTCCTTCTCGGGTTGAAAACGGCCAAAAATCACCAGCCAGACACGTCCTTGGACACACCCGTGTCCTAGGCCGTGTACCCCTACAGGCACCAAAAACCCTTTTTTTCGCGACCGACTCGCACACAACTTTCGGGGCGTTACAAATCTCCCCACTTAAGGAATTTCGTCCCAAAATTAAGCAAAGGTACACAAAAGCTAAATGATACCTGAATGGAATAACTCGGGGTATTCCTCCAACATAGCTTGCTCTCGCTCCCAAGAAAGCTCCTCACGCCCGCAATTATCCCAACGGATTTTTACCATTCGGATCTCCTTGTTACGGAGTCATTTGACTGCAACATCTTCAATTCGCACTGGCTTGACCCTTGTTGTTAACTCATAATCAACCGGTACCTCATTGTCCGCAACGATCTGCGAAGGCTCTTGCACTGCCTTACGCAACACCGATACGTGGAATACATCATGCAGCCCACTTAACTCCGTCGACAGCTTCAACCTATACGCCGCCTCGCCAACACGCTCCAGAATTTCAAATGGTCCAAGGTATCTCGGACTCAGCTTCTTCAAGCGTCGAACCCTCGATACACCCTTGAACGGCTTGATCTTTAAATATACCAAGGGACGTGCCTGTTACACCTCCTTCAGCGGAAACCATCAGGATGGTGGCTGAGGCAGTGTTCGCAATGATAAATGCCCAACCTGCAGGGCAAATGCATCGCGCACTTCCTGCGAATGAGCAAGAACCGGTTAGGGCGGCAGAGCCGAGAGTGGTGGAACGCGCAGCAGTGGAGTTGGTAGAGCCGAGAAGAACTACGGAAAGGCAGCTGAAGTATGTGATGGGCTTTAATCCTCCGAGGTTTAATGGGGTTGGAACGCCAACTCAAGCTGAGGACTGGCTCTCTTCCATAAAGAGGGTCTTGACGGCCACAATGACTGAGGAGTGGCAGAATACCACCATAGCGACTTTTCTTTTGGAAGGTGAAGCGAGGCTGTGGTGGGACGAGTTGGAGTTTCATATTCTAGTGGGAAGGCAACTTGCGGATGTGTCGATGGAGGAATTTTCAAGATTGTTCCTATCCATATTTGTACCTTCTGCTCAGAAGTTGGAGATGGAGAATCAATTTCTTGGGTTGACTCAGGGATCCAGAAGCGTGGATGAAAATCTGCATGAGTTCACACGTTTGGGTCGTTATGCTGGTGCTATGTTTTCAGAAGAAGAGAGGAAGACCAACCGATTCTATGAGGGTCTTCGCGGCGCGATTTACAGTTACTCCTTGCTGGGCCTAAGGCGCAGGGATTCCTAGCCTTGGTCAATTCAGCCCGATCGTTGAAAAAGGTTGCGAAGAAAGTTCAAGAGAAGAGGGACCCAGGAGAAAGGAAGACCGAGTTCAAGGTGCCAAGTAACAAGACAGGTTTCCGCAGATGGAACAAGAAGTGGAGGACTTTAAACTCAGCCCCTTCGGCTGATGTATCGGGGGCAACAACAAGTCGAGTCCCCGGAGCTTGCTACAACTGCGGGAAGACGGGGCATTTTGCTCGGAGTGTTGGAGCGGATGTTCAAAGTCCGAGAGCAGACCTGGAGCGACTTATGAGGAGAAAGGGAAGGCGGTGGAGTAAACCGCATCCCATCATGCTCCAGCCCAGCCTAGAGTCTACAACTTGGTCTGCAGGAGGCCATAAAGCAAGCGGACGTGGTGACAGGTATGAGTTAAATTACCGTGGTTTAACTTTTATAGTTGTTACCTTCATATTTGTTAGCTTACGTTTGTTAGTGCTAGGCTTTGTGTTGATCTTTGGGTTTCCAGCGAGAGCCCTTTTTGATACGGGAGCGTCACATTCCTTCTTGTCTGAAAGGTTTATGTCGCGCATCGGAGTTCCGTTCTCGATGGCAGAAAACAAGTTGGATGTGTTGTTGCCTAATGGGTGCTCAATGCGTGCGATAGGATTTGTGTTGTGAAGATTCGGATTGGAGACCGGGAGTTCGACTTGCGGGCGTTGATTCTACCATTAGTGGAGTTCGACGTAATCTTCGGTATGGATTGGCTCTCGGAGCAGAGTGCATGTATTGATTGCAACCGTAAAGAAGTCAAGTTGGGTCTGGACACTGATCGGTAGACTACTTTTGTGGGCATGAAGGGGTCAGGGAAAGTTCTGGTGTCAGCCCTTCAGATGTTCAAGGCAGTTCAGTCTGGGCAGAACTATATGTCACTCTAGTGCAGACTTCGACCCCTAAGCCTAGTTTGGACAACATCCCAGTTGTGTCCGAGTATCCTGATGTGTTTCCAGATGATCTCCCAGGAGCCCCTCCTCAGCGGGAGATAGACTTTACTATAGAGCTGGTACCGGGTGCCAAACCGGTATCACGCTCCCCCTATCGGATAGCCCCAGAGAAATTGCAGAGTTGAAGGTGCAACTGCAGGAGTTGCTAGAGCAAGGATATGTGCATCCAAGTTCATCGCCTTGGAGCGCACCAGTTCTCTTTGTTAAGAAGAAAGATGGGAGCTTGCGGCTTTGTATCGATTATCGGGAATTGAACAAACTTACGGAGAAGAACAAATATCCAATCCCAAGGATTGACGATCTATTTGATCAGTTGGTTGGATCAACTGTATATTCGAAGTTAGATTTGAAGTCCGGTTACTATCAGTTGAGGATAAGGGAGAGCGACATCCCAAAGACAGCATTCATGCACTTCTTTTAGGTCTTTAATGAAGTCCGCAGACACAAATGAGTGCGAGGCACCGGTATCAAATAACGTATAAGCCGGTTTCCCACCAACCATTACAGTGCCTAAGTATCAATAGCAAAACTCGAAGAAAGACCACTTAGCACTTAAGATGATTACTGAAAATGTGTCAATTAACTATAACATACCTGTGATCACCTCCTGAGGGTTCCGGTCCTGCTCCATGTCCAGCGTGATCACCTGATTCCGAGCAGGTATGTGGTTTTCTCCTCGTGGTGCTCGTCCACGACCACGCATATGTCACTATCCACGTGGAGCTTCCAGAGGGAGAGCAGGAGGAGCATTCGCAAATAGCTGCAGGCAGTAACGTCGGGTCTGTCCTGGTTAGTTGCATTGGAAGCACACTCTCTCATTCTGTCCATCGGGTTACTGAAACTATTTAGGCTATAGAGGTGGAGGCAATACAGGAAGCTGTGAAACCGGTGCTCCACTCTGAAATTTCGGTGGAAATGCCTGGCACCTCTATGATGTCCTCCTCCTCCTCTATAGTCATGTCTCCTTCTATTGTTAGGCCGGCTTCCATCATACCCTCAGCGGGTCTTACCACTTCCCAAGTGGTAAGCTTCTAGCCTCTTTGCCATGTCAAATATTTCCGCCAAGCTGGAGTCTGCTATAAACAAAAGGGCCTGCCTTAGGGGGTCCCGCAGCCCTTTGTAGAAGCGCTTAGCATATCCTCTGTCATCCTAATCACATGAGTTTGCAAATCTTGCGAGATGTTGGAACTCTCATTGATACTCCGTAACTGACTTCGATCCTTACTTCAGCTATAAAAATCTCTCTTCGAGTTCATCTTGAGTAAACGAGGGAATGAAGTGCTCTAAAAAGGCTCCTGAGAACTCGCTCCAGCTAATCTCCATATAAAATCGCCCTTGAAAGGTGTAGCCCATAAGGGACATCCACCACCTCTTGCCGTGCAGTTCCAGGACGAACAATGCCAATGTTACAGACATGCTGACTGTGCAACGGATTCCTGCCAATAACCCTACACAGTGTCGAGACATTCTTCTATGTGCACGACCGCTCTGTCCCGAGATAGGAGGGAGGGGAGAGAGCACGAAAAGTGCTCAACCAGTTTGAGCCTGGTGCCTATGGCTGCACTGGCGTCTACTGCAACCTAAAGTCATCCAGGATGGTCGTGAGCATCTGTCCTAATTCTGATTGTTGGAACTGAGTAGGTACGGAAGGGGCAGGAGTGCACCCTACTGGCTCTACTTGCACTTGGACCTATACGTAGGGTATAAAACTAGTGTCAGGTTGGCTAATTGTAAGGTCAAAATTGGACATGCTTAGTGTGCATTACATATGGGCACACCACTGCTTCCTCTAAGTCAGTTTGTCCCCAAAGTGACTGGTCGAGCGGGGGTGGCACCATTGTTGAATGACTTCTTTATTTCAGGATCGGAGCAAGCTGATACCATTTGTAAGCCCCCCTCCCTGAACAAAGAACACAGCCGAGGGGAGTCTTATGCCCAGAACAGCCGCCTTGCGGTGGCACCAATGCACGTGTTGGTCTACACCACAAGCAGCATATTCTGTCGGCCATAAACAATAACATCCAGTTCCAACCCAACCAACAACATGAAAAGAAGTCAAATTCATACATAAGAAAAATAGTCCCAAAGTACATCAAGAATAAGAAGCTGCAACAAGCTTCTGAAATATCAGAGTACGAGTAAACCTTGCCCAAAGGGCTACATCATGTGTCTCTCAACTCACATCGGTCACTAACGATATCGAAGGCACCATCCCTTCAGGCCCTGTCAACCTATCCTGGCTATCCTGTTGTATGAACTACTATTGTCTTGTTTGCAAGGTTTCCTCCTAAAAAGGATGACATAGTAACCGTTAGTCAAAAAGACTAAGTGGCTATCACATCCGCTCCCCCGGCGACTCCTCGGCACCGGCGCATAAAGGATCAAGGGTACAATATATCTATATAAGCAGAAGTACAAGAAAGTGAAGTAAATATACATGTCATGAGTACAAATAGAAGTAATATAAAACAATATTATCAGCATTCTATTGTAGCAATTCTACTCAAGTTATATCAATCCATCAAGCATATAGATCTACAACAGGAAAGTAATTTAACTTATAAGAATGCCCATACAAACTTATAAGTTAAGGATCGGCTCAACAGTAAAGTAACTCATCGTATAAGAGTGCCCATACAAACTTATACGATGAGGATCTTGTGTATGCAATACAATGTAATGACATGAATGCAATGCAATGACTCACCCATGATCATGCACATATAACAGCTATGTCGACACAGATTTGTAGTTCTCACTTTTCGAGCAGGTAGCTAACCTCTCAGGCGTCAACCGTCGTGCCAGGCGGTGACAGTAGAGCGGGAATCTCCACTACTAGGATGGCATCCACACTACTTGGCCTAGGCCTGCATATGCCTCAATGCTAAGAACACAACAGTGGAGCTCTCCTGCATACTACGACTCAACGGGAGTCTCGGGTAGATGTGCACCAAGAACCAATACCCGAACTGACCAATGTTGTGACCCGAAGGAGCCTCGGAAGAAGCACGAGGACCAAGCCCAACCGTCCACTTGGCACCGAAGGAGCCCCAGCAATGAGCACCGAGGACCAAGCCTAACCACCCAAACTCTATCAGTCAGCTCCCGTCGGTGTGACGACTAGCGAGCCCGTAAACCTGCCACACTGTCCTTAACCCAGGATTACGAAACCACATGTTGACTCACACCACATGCAATTTCACATCATCGTGGAATGGGAGGAGCCTCGTAAAAAGTATGAGGACCAAGCCCAACCGTCCACTTGGCACGGAAGGAGCCCCAGGAATATGCATCGAGGACCAAGCCCAACCGTCCACTTGAGTCTCTTCTCAGCATTTTTCAAAACAGTACGGTCAAACACCCTCGCTTACACCCTTCATCCAAGACCACAACCATTTGTTCGTAACAGTCATTACCAATTATATACCACATGATCAAGACAAACTCATCACTATGAAACTCATTTCCACTGTCAAGCATGTCCTCATCATTTCACATATTCAAATCGTGCTCTAACCTCCACTGAATCACCTCGATCAAGTACACTCTTCTTCTTCGTCTGTTCATTAGGGAATCAATCCAACAGATATTATTAACATATTTCACCCCAATCTTTTATAGTCTAACTTCCACAAACCTTAACGTTACTGTACCATGATCTCTCTACCAATACAGAACAAACACGAGAATCACATGTGCAGGAATAATTACTGTACAATAACTTCAAATGGGGATTTCCGAGACTACAGGAATCCAGTGAAGGCGTTTAACCACCCGCTGGAAAGGTATTTCCAAGGCTGCGACTTTCGTGTTTAGTCGAAAACCCAGATCTGGCTGCATCATGACTGAAAACTGCCTCGCAGGTTGCTGCGCACAAAAAACAGATTTATGAGCGCACCTTAAAGCAGATCAAACGACATTTTTTTGTCTTCTTCCTTCAACCAAATCTTCAAATAACGTCCAGAACTTCTCCTCCCTTATTAACCCTCATAAGTCCACTTCACTTCAGGAAACCAATCCACAAACTGCATTCGAAGTGAGGGAAAGGTTGATGACTCTAACTCCTAGGACACAAGTCCTAGCATGGCCTTTTCCTATAAACTTTCTTCTCACAAATCAAAACTCTTTTGAGTCGATATATCTCTTTGGAATAACTAAATATCTAGCACCAAGGAGAGTGTAGGAAGCTCATCTCATTTCCATCATTTCCGACCATGGACCTTGTCACCCTTCTCGATGACATCCTCTTCTCCTCGGTCGGTGTTAGTTCTTCACGGAAAGAAAATCGGCTCCAGCACCTCCTTCCTCTACAATAGTTTCTTCCAATAATGGCTTAGAAGGAAGAATAGAAACAGGTAGGGTTTTCTCCCCTTTTCATGTGAGAAGTTTGGTAACTGCATAGACATGTGTTAGCCTATCATTGGACCACCAATCAACTCAATAAATGAGTCCCTTAGAAACGACGCGGCCGAAAAAATTGCCAAAACCAGAAATTGAACTACACGGGTAGTGACACACCCATGTCACTACCTGTATCCTGCTCGAGAAGAATGTGGTCAATTATTTGTTGAGCTCTGCTCGACGAATCGTCGAGCTGGTTGGACACACACGGGTAGGGACACGCACGTGTCACTACCCGTGTCCTGCTCGGGAGGAACACGGTCGACGATTCGTCGAGCTCTACACGACAAGTCGTCGAGCTTCTGCTTGGACACACACGGGTAGGGACATGCCCGTTTCTCTACCCGTGTCCTGCTCGGGAGGAACATGGTCGACAATTCGTCTAACTCTGCTTGACGAGTCGTCGAGCTGCTTCTTGGCCACACATGGGTAGGGACACGCCCGTTTCTCTACCCGTGTCCTGATCGGGAGGAATACGGTCGACAGTGTTAGTCGAGCTCTGCTCGATGAATACATATACACGGGTAGTGACACGCCCGTGTCACTACCCGTGTCTTTCTCTAGACATTTCATAAAGAAGACGTGAAGACACCAGAGAACCACACGGGTATGGACACGCTCGTGTCACTACCCATGTCCTTCTCTGGACCAACATCACCTCCCGTACTCGAGTGCAAGCCTAACTTACTGCACTCCCTAAGCCACAGTCTGCTCTCCTGACTCAAAAGTGTGCACAAGGGGCATAGCAAGAATTGGGATGTTACAAGTAAATGATGGACCAAAAGTAATTTTTGGAGGTTTAGACATGGGAACAACAAAATGTTATGGTAAGATGTCCAACAACGTTGTCTCTTTCACAGACGTTGCATATGTTGAGGGATTACACCATAATCTCATAAGCATAAGTCAACTATGTGACAAAGGCTACATCGTTGAGTTCTTGAAGGACAAGTGTTTAATAAAATCATCTGAAAATTTGGAGACAGTGTTAACAGACACTCGGAGCAGAATATTTTTATGTTTAAATTTTCTTTGTTTAGGCACATCTACCCCAATGTGGTTTATGGAAAAAAGTAGTCCGCCTCTCTGTGACTAATGATACAAGAGACTAGCCCATATTAATTTTAAACCTTAAATATTCTATTTTCTCACAACTTAGTGCGCGATGCCCCCAACATTAAGTGCCTTAAAGAGATTCCATGTAACTCATGTCAAATGGGTAAGTAGACATAGGCTACCTTCAAGGGTATTGCTGAGAAAGATTCTTCTCGAAGCTTGTACTTGCTTCACATGGACTAATTCAGTCCTACACCTATTCACAGCTCAGGAGGTTAGGTCTATACATTAGTAATTATTGATGAATACTCGTGTTTCACTTGGGTGTTCTTTCATAAACACATGTCAGACACCTTCGATTCTTTCACTAATTTAGTCCGGCAAATTCATAACGAATTAGACTCCTCGGTGGTCAAAATCAGAAGTGACCACAGAACATAGTTTGAGTCTAGTTCCATGACAAAGTTTTGTGAAAGTCAAGGCATCTTCCATGAGTTTTCATCCCCATGCACTCCACAACAAAATGGAGTTGTTGAGAAAAGGAACAGAACCCTAATTAAAGCATGTACAACCGTATTGAATTACGCTTCTCTTCCGGAGTACTTCTGGGCTGAAGCAGTCAACATGACTTGTCACGTGCAAAACAAAGAACTCATCAACAAAAGCTATCATAAGACCACATATGAGCTATTGAAGGGCAGAAAACCGACTGTGTCCTAATTTAGAATTTTTGGAAGCAAATACTTCGTTCTCAATAATGGGAAGCATTGTCGAACTAAGTTTAGTGAAAAATATTTTGAAGGTATTTTTGTAAGATATAGTACCCATAGTAAGGCATATAGGATTTTCAACAAGAAAACTCTTGTGGTAGATGAGTCAATAAATGTTGTATTTGATGAGACCAGTGTAGTACCCCCCCAACATTTTGCCCCAGTCGGGCCAGTGGGACACTACTGGCCCAAGACGTCCGCCCAATGTTCTTCGCAGAAACAATCCACCCTATCCAAGTACTATATGACCGCCTTTCTCGGCTCAAATCCTAACATTCACAACCCATCACATATAGCGGAAGCATTAAAAGGAATCCACTGCAGATATATATATCACATCAAGTAAATACAAAGGTTCTAGGGTCGAAGCCTAAGCATTTATATAAGCCCGTGGGCTATACATGCAGTACATATAACCCTCATACTCTCTCTCGATGCTGCTCGGCGGTACTCACGTCTCTAAACTCTGGGGACGGCTGGGGTGCATATGCTCGAGTAGTCCTAGCTGTTGGCATAGTCTCCGGCACCAGTGATTCACTACGATGCTCCATTTCCTGTGAATGGTTATTTATATAACTGTTAGTTATAGAACTAAGTGGTAACAAATCTCCTCCTGGATCCATATCCTTGGGACGAGCACACACCCACCCAACAAATGTAAATAGCTGAAGAAAGAGAGAGTTAGCATAACATTTCATATATATATCTAGAAGCAACTATAAAAGAGTGCAAGATAGTATAACTAGTAAAAGTAGTAGCAATATAGATCAGTTATAATAAGGCTCCACTAGCACATCAGCACAACAAGTTTTCACATCCTGAATTCTATCGCAGGCATTTACATCCGCGCACACACCGCAGATATTCATAGCCTCCCACACATTGCAGACATTCATAGCCACGCACACACCGCAGGCATTCATAGCGGCACACACAAACTCTATGTCGACATAGTTTGGACCGCTTCTGTTCTAGCAGCGTAGCGATCCCCGTGGGCCTCAACGATGTGGCCATCAGTGACAGTGGCCAGTCCTGCCACTTCTAGGGGTGGTCGTACCGCACGACTTCAGTCCCTAACGTAGAACCTTGTGTACTCTTGGATGTGAGTGACATCCGGCGAATCGTTTTGGCCGACCAGCGGAGGAAAACCCGACAGGGAATAATATAACGACCGGTCATCCGTGGTACTCATCTCCCTGTTGCCTTGAGTCATCGACCATCCCGCACCAGTACGAATGGTCTGCGAGATGGGCTGACCCGCCATTATTTCACCGCAAACAATTTACAAACAATCAAACAATAGTCAAACATAAAATACACCGGGTATACGTCGGACTGCCCTACTAGACTTTAGACTTTGGGCGTCGGCATTAGCTCTACTTTTGACAAGGACTGTGGGAGCGCATTATTTGGGGCTAGACTTGGAGGACTACTTAAACTCCGGTTATCCCCAACTAAGGCTGGACTTAACAACGACTGCTCGTTACAGCAGGACCGGGACTGAATAGTAAATTACAATGAGTACAAGTGCGGTGATTGTGCTGCTTATTTAAAGTGCTGGAATGAAATGTGACCAGTACGAGACTGAAGTAGTACTGAATAGAAAGTTCTGAGAAAAGTGTGACCAGTACGAGACTGTAGTAGTACTGAATAGAAAGTAGTGAAATAAGCTTGACTAGTACGAGACTGGAGTAGTACTGAATAGAAAGTATTGAAATACACTTGACCAATACAAGACTGGAGTAGTACTGAATACAAATTACTGAAATAAGCTTGACCAGTACGAGATTGGAGTAGTACTGAATAGAAAGTACTGAAATAAGCTTGACTAGTACGAGACTGGAGTAGTACTCAATAGAAAGTACTGAAATAAGCTTGACCAGTATGAGACTGGAGTAGTACTGAATAGAAAGTACTGAAATAAGCTTGAATAGTATGAGACTTGAGTAGTACTAAATAGAAGGTATAAAAATAAGCTAGACCAGTACGAGACTGGAGAAAACACAAAGAAAATGATTAGTAGTACAATCACTCCTATTCAGGAGGCTTCAATTCCATCGAGATTTAAATGAGATTTTATTTGGTTACATTAATTATTATGATCCAATTAATTTGGTTGTGTCATATTAATTGCGGCTTAATTGGATCAAGGGATGTTTAGGAGTTACATTCTTATTAGTCGTCGAGGACAATTCCTAGTTCATCACTTGTAGTCTCACCTTCCGAGCGTGCCCTATTCACCCGAGAGTCGAGGCGCTCGACGGTTTTATGAAATCTTGGAAATCCCGGAGATTAGTCACTTGCCTCGGCCGCTCTCGTGGATAAAATAGTTTAAAGTACTTATTTTATTGTAAAGGGGTGGTCGCGGACTTCAATTTCCACCTTTTAGGGAAAACGAGCGGAATAATGATCCGTGCGCAACCCTAGGCTTCCAATATTTTAAGAAAAATACGAAAACTTATCACCATGACCCCAAATTTTGATATAACCCTTAGGAGGGCCTAAAATGAGCATAGTAATTTTTTTATAATTTTCCAAGGTGTTTTGGGCATTTAATTTAGCAAATGAAATTTTATTTTGTCTTTTAAAAACTAAAACGACTCCAAAATTTTAAAACTTTTTGTGAAGGTAGCCCTAATCATGGGGAACATTTTTTATTATTGGTCACTTTTCTCCTAGAGGCCCAAGTTTGGCCCAAACATTTCCCAAACTTTCTGCCCTGTGATTTGTTCTGCTATAGCAGATCCACCTGATCCTGCGCTAGAAATTGAGCCGCAGGATGCGCTATGTCC